>JARFJB010000463.1:1242500-1842500 GCA_036346205.1 Vesta saturnalis
GAAGATATGATAGTGTCTCATACTTAGTCAATAACTTTCTTTAGCACAACCTTGTATCATTAAAAATGTATAGAATAACGAAATGTTTTTGATTTAATAGAATCAGGGAAATACGATTATCACTTATTACACAAAACTTAATAATTTAATATTGTAGTAAACCGCCAGTCGTAGTAGAGGATCCCGCGTTGTAACGAAAACACTTTGACCGAATACTCATTTAGTTATTGTTGGCTCTTGTCATCAAGTTAAGCCATTGTTCCGCGGTCCCAAAGAAATTGCTGCATAATTTGGCTCTCAACCATCGAGAAAATGCCTTTTGTTGCGACCTCAACGAGATTATTACATAAATATAAATTTTGGGCAACATTTAGCCCAAACTGACTAACACTCACTGACCACAGAATTTGATTCTTGGTCGTCGAGGGATTCAATTTTGATGCGCCCATAATTAAAAATCAAGATAGTTTTCAGACCAGATTCGGCCCGTATGTTGACCAACATTAATGGGTCACACAATTTAGCTTTTGGCTTCGCATCGTCCAGTAACTTTCTTCCACGTCCCGAAAAAGTCACATTTTTTCTACTAATGAAGTAAATAACTATTTAATCATATTTATTAACGCCCGACGCAAACACAGGGGTGTTATGTGTTTAACGTGTGATCTGTCTTTGGCATCGTAGCTCCCAAAAGAAGGGTCCGATTTTGTTTTAGGTTTTTGCTTGGAAGGTGAATTAAGACCGAAAGTGTTCTTAACTATGGTACAAGAAAATGTGTTCAACCGTTTAAAGATAGTCAGCTTTTTCTAATTGATGAAGAGATTTTTATACTTTTTAGAGGTTTTTTTGTATCAGGGATTTTTAAATCTTTACGGAATTTCCGCTGTTTGTTAGCATTGCCTTAAGTTGATAAAAATGCATTATAGAAAAGTACTGAATCCGGTCTTTAAGTAATCCCGTAGAGCGTTCCTTTCGCTGAAATACTGCGAGCGCTCGCGGTGTAAGCCTTTTACTGAAATTGCAATTAAAAGATTGCTTGTCGTATTTTTCACGTTCACTCCGGCATAAATCGTAGTTACTTAATGCGATAAGTAAAAGACTGGATATAAAACGTGGAAGAGACTAACTCAACGAGTAGAAGTAGGGGCGAAAAACAGCGAATAAGACAAACACTTGCAAGTTTACGCCTATCGATTTGCCGTCAGTGCAATACGTTGAGTATTTAGCAGGTCCATCTAGCACATTTGCCACAAACATATTCATCTTTATCCTTACACAATTCAAGTTCAAGATCTAAATGTACATGATTATGTCAACCGATACCGTTTTTGTGAACATTTCATGAATTTGATTCATGGAGAAGATAATTGTGCATCATTCACTAATTTATGGATGTGCACCGAGGTTTCTTCAACCTCTCCGCAAGTAAAATTTCAGGTAATAGTCACTTAAACCCTCCTACAGCAACCTCTTCATTTCTGAAAAGTCACACTATGATGTGTCAAGGATCATAGGTCGCTATTTTTTCGAGGGTAAACGTATAGAAAATCGTCACTGTGAATGGTACTCACAGGTGTTCAACCTGCTCAATACAATGTGAATGAATAATTCTGAGTATCCAGAGAATTATGTTTCCAAAATGTTTAATTTTTCAATGTGGGGATTTTTCATCTCACCTCGTTCACTTGACCACACGAATTGAGAATTTTCTTGCTACCAGGCTTCAATCACAGAATTTGTGACATAAATTACCCGACAAATATTGCAAGCCTCCACGCAGTCTTTATCGGCGCGTTGACCAATTCTTGGATGGAAATGGGCCTCATCTTCCGAATATTTTTCAACTAATTACTAACTATTTTTGAGAGTTAACCTGTTTTTACGAGTAACTGTATGACTATTAAAAGTTGTGCTGCAGTGAATGCAAAATGTGTCGGACGCCTGACGCGAGGGGTTCGGAACAGGAACGTAAATGTTTTACTGACGCATACGCATTCTGATATCTCTTCCCTATAATATGATTTAAAGATTAATCGATTATTATAACATCTCTTTTTCACGACCACCGCATGTGTACTAACAGATATACGTTTTCATCACTCTCAAAGCTATGTACAGTATATAATTTATATTTCGAAACACGTGATTACAACCCGAAAGATTAGTAATTAGAGGTATGAAGTTAAATCTAGTTAGTATCAACTGAGGCACATTTACTTTGCTAATAATTACAATATTAATCCAAACGTCATAGAAATTTGACATTTTGTATCTTGATAAACGCACTTGTGACATTTCTCAGTCAGTATTCTGTTTCTGTTTCTATTGACAACGGCAGCAAAAGTGCGTTTACTGTTGGTCAGAGTGGCAGTACAAGTACTTTTAGAGTTAATGAAACAACCTAAGCCTATTTTATACAAGCAAACTACAATTTTTAAATGCGAACTAAATTTACGTTGTAAATTCAGATTTAAATTTTGGATAAAAAATAGTTTTTTTTGGATTAGAAGAGACTTTTTGTTGCTTATCTGTTTTTGTTTGCCTCGCCTCGCTCGGCGATTAAGCGAACAAATTCGCTGTAATACAAATAATTTTCCGCCGTTTTTTATTATCAAAAATTGAGAATTTATTATGAAAGAACGGAACCTACCGTTTTATTCGAAGTATTGTCCATCGCTTACCACTACTTTTTCCCATCTTTCTGGTAGCATATGAATACCTCGCCCGAAGAATGCATCATCTTTCGAGGCTATCCACGAACCGACCAAATTTTTGGTATCTTCATATGATGTAAAGTATTGCTCAGGCAGGCCATGCGCCATAGATCGAAACAAGTGGAAATCAAAAGGAGAAATGTCTGGTGAATACGGCGGGATGAGTAAAGCTTCCCAATTGAGTGTTTCCAAATAGGTTTTGACCGGCGGCGCAAGATGTGGACGAGCATTATCATGCAGGAGTATGATTTTGTTATGTCTGGAGTGGTATTCGGGGCGTTTCCTTGACTGCTCGACTCAACTTCTTCAATTGTGTTATGTGTAATGGTTTCGTTCGGTTTAAGCAACTTATAATACACGACACTAAGGGGATCCCACCAAACACACAAGAAGAGTTTGTTTTCATGAATGTTTGGCTTAGCTGTGGATGTTGAAGCATGGTCAGATGGTCCCCATGATTTCTTCCTTTTTGGAATATCATAGTGGTTCCATTTTTCATCAACAGTAACGATACGGTACAGAAAACGCTTTCGTTTATGCTTGGCAAGCAGTTTCCGCAAATGATACGACATTTTCGCACACAAAAGAATATATTTATACTGAAAAAATTACTATTATTTTACGCTTATGTTGTTGACAGGTGTCCAACTCTACGATAATGACGTTTTACATCTGACAATTGTAACCATAAGGTACTGGTAGCGACAAATTTTGTCAAATGGCGGAAACTATTTGTATTATTTTTTATTATGACCATTATTCACAAATTTTCAAATTTCACAAGATTGTTTCAACTATTATTAACTAAAATGAAAAATAAAGAAGTAGCCCCAATCATTCAAGGCACGAGGACAACATATAGTTCCAGATCAAAGCTTCAAAACTTCTACATGTTTTTGAAATTATACTTTACATTTTAGAATTCCATTGTGTTGCTCGTGGAGTTATACATGTAAATATTATAGCCCCACATCTTCTCATAGATTGTTTGTGAGTCCGTCCTGTCCTGTCAAACCCTATAAGCGATATCTCTGTATTTTACATCACATATGTATCATATGAAGATCTGCATATAATGCATACTGTAGGTGTATACACCGTTTAGGACTTTTCGGGGCCATGGGTCCGGCGTCTACCATTCGCCGCCGGGACTTTTCGGCGCCAGAATTTTTCGGGCACAGTAAGTTTCAGCGGTATGATTTATCGGCACCCACTAGATTTGGTGCCAGAACATTTTTGCTTTAATCTTCATTTGCAACTCCAATCCTTTAAACCTACTTGATTAAAGTTAAATAATTACAATAACTGTTCAAATAGGTTGCCGTTATTCTCTAGACACAGGTAAGCTCTCTTTACTAGCATTTCTGGCGAAATTGTATTAACTGCTACCATAACCGATACTAACAACTGCTCTTCATTTTCACAACTCCCATCATACACTTGGTTTTTCAGGTAACCCCACAGAAAAAAATCCAACGGACTTATATCGGTTGATCGAGCTGGCCAGGCTACTGCACTGTAAGTTTCAATCCATTTTCCTGTAAACCGCAATAACAGATAGTCCTGTACATTTCTTGAGTTATGTGCTGGGGCCCCATCTTGTTGAAACCAACAGTTGTTAATAAGTGCTAGAGGTAATTCATCCAAGGCATTTTCCAAATCAGTCCTTAGCAAGTTCAGATATCGTTCGGCATGTAAATAGAAAATAAAAGGTCCTATTATTCTTCGTCCCCATATTAAACCAAATCTATGTTGATGTCTTGATTCTTGAAATAAGGATTTTGTTTTGCCCAATAATGTTTGTTACGTCGGTTGAAAATTCCATTGTTGGTTGTCATGCTTTCATCAGACCAAATTATTTTAAAAGGAAAATTCAGATCTTCGTCACATTTTCTAGTATACCATTCGCAAAAACCTGCTCGCCGCTCCTGATCAGCTGGTCTAACACCCTGGCAAATTCGAAATCTATATGGATGAAACTATTCTTATTTAAAATGAATTGTGCTGTAAAATTAGCTATACCAGTACGATGTTCAATTTGTATTGTCGATATTACATGGTTTTCAACAACGGCTTGTAAAACGGTATTAGCTTTTTCGTCATCTGATTGTTTTTGACGGGATAGAACAGGTTTTGTAAATGAACCAAATTCTTTTAAATTAGATTCCAAACGTCTAAAAATGGATTTACCAGGTTGCCTTCGTTCAGGATGTTTATCCAAATACATCAGCATCAGTAACTACAGTATTTCTGTGGGACAAGATGTAACATGTCAACATATCGAACATTTCTTCGTTTGTACAATTTCGAATTTCGATCGATACACTTATTGATTAATTATAATTATAAATCAACTAAATAAAACCAAAAAAACAACCCACTAAGTAATGGTAATAAAAACAACTTAAAATACGTGCAATTCAAACAACAACAACAATCTCAACGCAATAAATCTAAGTTAAACAGTTTTCAATAAAATGTTAAACAAGTGCTATTTTATCAAAGCCTTCTAATATTAACTGACATCATACGAAAAATGTAAAACAGAAAATCCAAATATTTCAGCTGCAAAACCATAACGTGTAATAACATGGTTAAAAATTCGTAATAAAAAATACTATCGAATACAGGGTGTTTCGTTGGTTGCGGCGATATAAACAAAATAAAGTTGATGATGGTTTCTCGGGGACGAAATCCCTTTTCAATTCCCTCAAACCCCTTAAGCTTCCGTGGTCGAACTTAACGTTCAACCACAATCACACCTGTCTCCTCGAAACCTCCTTTCTCTTACCGTCAACCGTCAACCTAACTCCATTCCTAGACCTCCTTCTTTTTCCTGCGTGATTCGTCACGTGGATAAGGACATCCTTACCGACGAGATCCTCGATGCAATCGACCTGCCTCACATGAGAAAGGCCATGTTCATCACCTCGAAGGCTACCAATACCCCCACTTCCCTAGTCCGTATCATCACAAACTCCCAAACCACCCTCGAGTCCCTTCTCGCAACCAATGGATATCGTAACAGGGACCATTACTGCTAGGGGCGTTCGTCGGAAACGCTACCTAATTAAACACTTCCTACACGAACACAATGTACACGTCCTTTCAATTCCTTCCTCAACAATAGCGCATACGGGACCGCCCTCCTAATTAAAAACTGTTTCCTTTCAACTCCATTTCAACTACCTGCGCACCTGCAGCAACTCGAAGGCGTTGCTGCAACGGTGCACTTCCCCACTCCTATAGTATTCATATCTTACTACAATCCACCCGGGTACAATACACGTTCCGATGACCTGTTAGTTTATTCCTCCAGCCTCCCAAATGCAGTCATCCTAGGTGACTTCAATGCTCGACATATTCCATTCGGTGACACCGCAACAAATGGAAACGGCAACAGACTATCATCTGCTCTGTTGCAGTTGCCTATGTTGAGGATCGCCAATACACAACCTACGTATTTCGACCACTTAGGATCCTCAATAAGAGATCACATAATAGTTTCCGAACCAATAGCACACTACTTCGATCGTGAGTGCTTTCTAGGCACCACGATCACTTCAGATCATATTCCACTTCTGGTCAAAACTTCATTTTGTCCAGCTCCCCCAACACCCCCTCAAAACACAATCATTAAAGATTTTTCGAATTCAGACTGGAATGTGTTCACCGAACACATCTCCAACAACCTTCCTACACCTGATCTTCAAACCACCCAAGATCTCGAGATTGCCACTGGAGACCTAACTTCCGTAATTACGGAAGCGGTCGACACCTCAGTCCCGCTTAAAAACATCGACATTTCCAAAAAACTGCTCCCACGACACATAGTGAACTGGATCAAAGAGAAGACACGAATCTATCGTCAATTCTTGAGATCCAGGGATCCGGCTCTCAAGACGGAATACAATCGCCTTAACGCATTAATCAGGCGAGAAGCCAATAAACACACAGAAGACTCCTGGCCTGAAGCCACTTGGAAGCCAGTTCGATTATCGAGACGGTAAACGCTTCTGGCAACGGTTTGACAGACTGACCAGAAGAAAAGTTGACCCCAAATCCCATCTAACCGACCTTCAGGGCAACCTAATCTCCTCCGACCAAGGAAAGGCCGATTTCTTTGGTCACCACCTCCAATCCATATTCCAATCCCCCAATGATCCTCAATTCGATCCTGTTATCAAGGGATTCCTCGAAAACCGGCTCGAGGAATTCCGAAACCTTAACCTTCCCGAGCCCCAACTCGATAACGAGAATCCTTTCTATGCCCCAATTACGCCCGACCAGGTTAATGCCTATTTTAAGAAAGGGAAAAACTCAGCCCCAGGCCGCGACGGCCTCAATAGAAAAATCCTACGTCACCTACCCGGCCCATGCCTCCAACTACTCGCAAACATTTACAATAAGTGCTCTTACTTCCCGATGGATTGGAAACGGCCTCCACCGTCATGATATCAAAACCACACGCAGACCTAACCTCACCTAATTCCTACAGACCCATATCCCTCAGAAAATGCTTCAAGCAAATTCTAGTCAGGCGGCTCAGGGAACACCTAGAGTTTAATGACTTCCTTCCCAACAGCCAATTCGGCTTCCGCCCAAACCGAACGTGTCACGATCCCTTGTTGAAGCTGCTTACCGAGACCACCAGAGCATTCAACCACAAGCAATGCAATCTGGCTATGTTCTTGGATATTAAGCAAGCATTTGACAGAGTCTGGCATGCCGGTCTCCTACAAAACATCCGAAACCTTAACATACCCGATCCCTTCTCCAAACTCCTGCTTTCGTACCTGACCAATCGATCGGTCAGGGTGCAAGTAGGAAAAAACCTCTCAGATCCTTTCCAACCTACAGCAGGCGTTCCGCAAGGTTCTGCCTTAGCCCCCATCATTTACACCATCTTTGCTTCAGATATCCCCAAAGTCACCCAACCCGGAGTAGTCGTTGCGCAGTTTGCGGATGACACCGCCTTCTGGTCGGTTAATCGGAACAGCGAAACGGCCTCCAACCGCATATCCAAAATCCTTCGGAACTTTTCCAACTGGGCCAACCGGTGGAGAGTCTCCATTAATCCCTCCAAAACCCAAGCAATCCTTTTCCGCCACCCTAGTTACGCCGAAGACAAATTCCCAAACTTATCCTCCAGAAACGTCTCCTCGCCATTAACCAAGAGAGAATCCCCCTTCAATACCAAATCACATACCTAAGTATCCTATTCACCTGAACACTTAATTGTCACCCCGATGTTAGGAAAACACTTAAGAGAATTAGGAACCGTGCAAACCTACTGGGCGCCCTCCGGGGTCGAGTCAGAGCTTGCCACCCCAAAACACTCCAACACACATATAAAACTTACATCCGCCCTGTTATGGATTTCCGAGCACCAATATACACAAATATTAACCCTAACCACCTTTCCTTTATAGCATCCTGTGAACACCGGATATTTAGACGGACACACGGGCTACTCTTCAGGTACCCCAGCAACCTCACAACACAACACGCAAACATACCAACAATCACAACATAATCCGAACACTTCAGAAAAACTTTGCACACAAAAGGATTTTCGGCGATACCATCCCAACCAAAAAAATCATCACAACTTCCTACACCTACCAACCTCCCATATTCCCACGGAAAAAACCCAAACGTAAATTTAAACACCCTCCCGCGATCTTAACCCATTATTAGACGACATCCCAGAGGAGATAAAATAACATCCCATATGCACTCCGCATCCCACCGTCTACTGGATAACGACCACGCAAGGATACCGGCTAATGAATCGATCAACACCCTAACACCCCTCACCACACTTAACCACACGCACACCTAAATCTAAATATTCACAACTGAAATAAATCAAACCTTTAACCTTTTTTTTTTCTTTAACACCAAATAACAAACCCTCAGCAAACTGTCTTTTTTTTTTTTTTACACTAAAAATAATAAACTCATGATTGTAAACCACACAATTACAAAAAACATCGCAACACCAACAATAATGGAATGACCAGGGCTGAAGAGGAGGAATCCTGAACAGTCTACGAATAATCATATACGCATAAGATATAAGCATACAACCAAAAGCATGAACATATTAACCCAAACAAAAAAAAAGGGACGAAACGTCGAATAAAAAATTTGAAAACGCCATCTAATAGAATTCAAAAAGTAACAATGAAGAAGTACCTTTGGTTTTTAAAAATCTTTTAATATAAGTGAAGGAATTACGAAAAAAGAAAAACCCAAAAATCGCATTGTGTTTTAAATCTCGGAAATGATAAACAATAATGAACTTTTGCAAACTACATGTGAAACATGCTCTAAATTATACAATCTTTATACCGTTTTCGTATCTCTTATTGTTTATAAGATCCCCATGCTGTTCATCCCTATCTTGAGCACGTTGTATAGCCATAGAGGTGGTTTTATCCTTATATGCCAACTTTTGAACGTTGGTTCGCAACACGCGTTTTTACATTAGCTTATATTAATTTATTTGTCATATTTATACATATCGAGAAATTATATTTTAAGGTGGTTACAGGAAACATTTTTGTTTACATTTGGAATTTCCGGTGAGAAGTATTTTTCAAAAATAGGCTTGGCACCAATAGTTCGTTTTTTTTAATACAACGCAAAAAAAATCACTATCCATAACTCATTTTTTATAAACAACGTTTAATCTAAAGTTTATTAAACCCTGCGTGATTAACTTATCAATATATTTAGTATAATGACTATTGTTAAGTCATAAAGATGTTTGCACTAAGATTATTATATAATAAACATAAAGATGTCACTGTGTATATAAAGTTATTAACAAAAAAATGGTATAACGAGCATCTCATAGGAGAAAGACAATTTATCATTCCGATTGTATAAGGTAATCCGTTAGTTAATCCTATTGTTGGACGTTTAAGTAGCTTAAAAATAAGCGCCAGTTGCAATAGAATAATGACTTAATCGCATTGAATTTCAAAGGTCTAAGTTCTATATGTAAGCCATTAACAATTTTCAAATTACATAATCCTAATTGAACTCAGTGTCGTCATAACGTCGTCATTTAACCATTATTAAAACAAATTTAACACTGCACAAGTAATTTAATAATCCGTTAAGGTTACAAGTATTTGTCCCGAGTAATTGACAATAATAACATCGTTAAATTATATTTATGTATTCACAGAATTCCTCTAGTGAAAATTAATTTTAGTTTTAATTGTACTATAAGTAACCTGAAGAAACCTAATGAATGTGTATTTAAATACATGACTGTATTTATAGCAGATTATAATCATTATCACTATTAACGAAAAGTGAATTAATTTTACTTTGTAAACTAAAAGCACTTAATTACTGCATTGAGTTTATTTTTAATATTACGATCATCATTGTGTAACCTATTATTGTTAGATTAATATTTAGACACAAAATTCTTAAATTTGTAATAATTTGGACTTATGTACATTACGTATGAGACCAAATTCTAATAGTGATAATTCCACCAGTGACAACCAGTGGCGGATCATGGTTTTTTGGGGTCTCAGGCTGAATATCTGACCCCCCCCCCCTCCCAAGAAGCTATCTAAATTTCTAAAATAGCCTAACTTTTCGAACTTACAAAAAACAAATAAAACTCGAAAATCTAATTAATTATAGATAATTCTATATAGAATAGCAAATTTAAAAAACGTTTCTCTTCTGCACTTACCTGAAACATATTCCCGAATTGTTTCATCGTACGAAATGGATTTCGTCAAACCATATTCGATGGACCAAATTGAAAGGTTATGTAAACTTTCATCCGTCATATAGACCTGTATTTATTTTGATATAGGCCATTTTTGAAAACGATCGTTCTGCTTCACAGTTCATTATAGGTATTGTTAAACATATTTTAAATATTAAAATACTTAACTTCTGGGTTTTTAAATAGTAATATACAGTTATCATCCTCAGTAGAATTGTTCTAACATTTGTCATTGAGAATGTTGTCAAATATTTTTATTTTTAACATTCAGAAGCAATAAACAAATCGTTTTGTTCAAAACATGATATATCTAAATAATGCCTAAATTGACTACATTCACTAAGCAGTTCCGGCCAATATCATTTTTATACAGTGATGTAACCGACGTTAATGATTCGGGTTCAATAATTGATAATTTTTTGCCCCAATTTATCAGAAATTTGAATTTACCTCCCAGATCCTTAATACAATACTTCTTTTTTCAAGTTCGATCCCCCAATTTATAAATGAGAATATACTTATATGCGAAAGTTATCCCTTCCAGTAAAATTATCTCTTTCCCTTTCTCCATCCAAATATATCTTTATTCTCACTCTTTTATGGGCATCACTTCAACTTCTGTACTCATTTGAACTGCTTTATTCTCAAATTCCTTTAACTTTTGTTCGGAATAAATACTTTTTATTTGTGTTTATGAACCTGTGTATTTTCCACTTATATTAGACGCGTTACCGTATCCCACGGATGTTTTCAATAGAAAGGCCTGCATCATTTTAAAAGTGAGTTGCTTTTGTAAGAAGTGTCTCGCTGGTGTGATTATCGATCTTTAGAGAGGTTACAGATCGTTCGAATATGTTTCGGTTATAACAGTATCTTAATATTATTGCTAGCTAATTTGTATCATCACCGTTAATCTGCTCAATAATACGTTTTAAAACAGTTTTTCTCATGATCTGCAAGATCTCTTGTAGGTAGCGGACCGCAAAAATTTTATCATTGTAATACACGTTTGTCAAATGGCCATTATTACCACGATAGAAAAGATAATTAGTAGATTTTTAATATCTTGATAATACGTCGTAATTTGCGTTTGTTTTCAAAATATTTTATTTATATATTTTTATGTAAGGAATGTGGGATTGTTTGTAACTAATATTTGTCTAGGGTTGTAAAACATATGTTGGGGGCTGAGTAACAGGTGCATGTTTGAAAATTCATTACTCCACTTACTGCAATTGGTTTTGCCGTGACTTTAAAATCTATTTAATTAAAATAAAAAATCAATATAACATGTTATAGGAAAGCCACTCTTGTTTTACTGCCGACGATGATATAACGAAACTAATTTGGAAATAAAGCAGTAAACTGTTTGAATTAAATTATATAGTGATTTTTTATTAATGTACAGGGTTCTCAAAAAGTCTAATACGAGCCAGTTAAATGCGGTTTTATTAACCTGTTTCAAAACGCCTTTGTTATTATTAGAATTACAAAAAAATGTTAATACAAAATTGTAGATACCAAAAATTCAGACTGTATTTTAAACCACTTTGCTAGGAATAGAAAGGAAACACGCTCCCCTCCATTTTTTTTTGTGACGTTACAAGCCCCGCCCACTTTTCGTGACATCACAAATCCGCGTGAATGGCGTTGGGTTTGGCCTTGGGAATTTACGATGACGTAATTTGACCTCGAGTTTTACCTTAGGGCGTGCCATTGGAGTTGGTATTGGGCCTACCCTTGGAGTTGGTCTTGTGCTAGTGAAGGTCAGAACCAAATCTGTTCAGCGGGAATTTGAATTTGAATAAGGGAGCCTAATACTAACTTGTAAGACAGGTATAGGAACTTGTGTTAGGGTTTACGTACCCTTGTCGTGGTCCCCTTAGCGGTAAATAGTATTCTTATAAGGAGGCCCTAATGCTCACTTAGAAGCCACGTATAGGAACTTGTTCTCGGGCCTTCGCCTCCCTTGCCGTGGCCCCCATGGCTGAAAATAGTATTCTAATAAGGGGGCCCTAATGCTATCTCATAAGACGCGAAATTTGATTTTGTTTGTAGCGCCATCTAGTTGTGTACGAACTAATGAATATTTTATGTAATAAAGGTGGCTCTACCTAGTGGTATATTTTTGCGCGAAATTTGTCGCCATCTAGTGGTGTATTTTTAAACTAGCGAATGTTTTCTCTCTCTCGTCTCTCTCTCTCTCCTCCCTGCCCCCCCCCTCCCTCCCTCTCACACCTATTGTCATTTTTCCTCTAACTGTGCTTTCGCATTAACTGTAACATCGTTAGTGCGACCTTTCCTGCTTATATGAATTCTATTTACACACACTTTAAAATGATGTTTACCTTGAGAATGTAAAGTAAAGTAAAACCTGTGTTTAACATAAAACAACATAAAAATAGTACAAAAATTGCTATTATTATCATAGTATTATCATAGATATACATAACAGAATTTATAACTGTTATGATTAATATACGATTTTAAATACGTGCAGGCGCTAGTAGATATTTAAAAAGAAACCAATAGGATCATTTTTTGATATTAAAAAAAGTAAGTAAAGCGACATTCATTGTCAATTTTCGATGTATACATTCTACAAAACAAATCTGGGTTTTGATATTAAAAGATAAGTACGATAAAAAGTAGAATATACCATTGATCGCAGATTTTTCATCTGGTATTTAAGCCAGGATGATGACAGGGTGTCCCTAGTAAATATGAAATTAGGCTTCTATTTTACTTACAGGATCTGTCTTATCAGAAATACCTCTGTCGAAAAACGGCTTTAGATTTCATAATCGCTTATTAGAATGCTACTTTTTAATTTTAGAGCTTTTACCGATGAGGGGTTAATATTACTATCGCATAAGACAGTTTTACATACAAGTTCTGTCTTAGCAGAAATACCTCTGTCAAAAAAGGCTCTTAGATTTATAAACATGCCCCTAGGGAAGATAGATAGCGTGGTTACAGAAAAAGGAAGCATACACTATACATAAACCTGTAGTGAGAAATTTACTCGAAACAGGTACATTGTGAGTAACATTTTTTTGAGTTATGACAGGCGGGGTCTTTGGGATATGAGAAATCTAAGTAAATATAATGACGGATATAATATATACTGATGGTTATTGATGTATTTAGCAAGATGGGGTGGGCAGGAGCTCTGAAACTGAAAACTGCAGGTTCTATAATCGACGTATTTTCGGTTATTTTTGAAAGATGCCGAAAGATAACTCAAAGTATACAGACGGATAAGGGCAAGGAATTTATTGCGAAAAGTGTCGAGCAATTCTTTGACAAACATCAAATCATATAGGTAAAATGTAGCGATGGTTTCAACGAAGGTAGTTTCCACGATCCCCACCTCTCTATTGGCCCACCTCTCAAGTCCTTATACTATCACATAAGGCAGGTATACGAACTTATGTTAGGGTCTTCGTCCCCTTTGCTTAAGCGGCCGATCTTCTATGACTTAACCGAGAACCGAGTACCTGTCCTTAGAGCCTCCTTTCCAACACGCAACGATGAAAACACGCAAACACGAAAACGTGCAAACACGCAATCACGAAAACACGCAAACACCCAGACACACAAACCGGAAACACGCAAACACGAAAACACACAGAAACTAGCGAATGTTTTCTGTAATAGAAGTTGATCGTGCTCGTCTCTCTCGTTAAACACACGGTTTTTAATATAATAATAATGTTGTACGAGTATTGACCTATCCTAAAACGTGGGAACAGAGAAACGAGAGAGACAAGAGTGGCGAGGGAGACGCGGTAGATGAGAGAGAAGAGAAAATGAGAGATGAGAGACGAGAGAGACGAGAGAGACGAGAGAGACGAGAGAGACGAGAGAGACGAGAGACGAGAGAGACGAGAGACGAGAGAGACGAGAGAGACGAGAGACGAGAGAGACGAGAGAGACGAGAGAGACGAGAGAGACGAGAGAGACGAGAGAGACGAGAGAGACGAGAGAGACGAGAGAGACGAGAGAGACGAGAGAGCGAGAGAGGCGAGAGAGACGAGAGAGACGAAGGAAACGAAGGAAACGAGGGAGACGAGAGAGACGAGAGAGCCGAGAGACGAGGGAGATGCGGGAAACGAGAGAGACGAGAAGATATAAAAAAACATTACGGTTGCTGGAATATTTGTAGCAGATTCTAGTACCAACAAACATTGTAAGTCTGTAAATTCCCAGAAAGGTCTGAAAATTCTCTGATAGATCGGCAAATTCCAGATAGATCTGTAAATTCCAAGGAGAATCTTCCAGTTCTTGGATAAATCTGTAAATTCCCAAATAGGTCTCTAAATTCCTAGGTAGACCTGTAACTCTCCAAATAGATCTGTAAATTCCTAGGTAGACCTGTAAATCCCCAGATAGATATATAAATTCCAAAATAGATCTGCAAATTATCAGACTAAATCTGAATATAATACAATTCCCAGATCTATATGTAAATTTTCAAGCCTATTTGTAACTGTCCAGATCCAGCTAGGAATTAACAGATAGATCTAGAAATTAAATGTATTCCCCGGATAAAAACTTATTTTAAAAATTAACTAGTGTGATCCTTCTATGCTTGCGTGCTGATCAATACCCATACTTTGTCCTTTTTGGACGTCTTAAGCGGTTACAAAAACGAAGCAGTGCATTGTAAGTTTAGCAGTTCTATCCATCAATGATTATCATACTCCATACAGCTTTTTCATTAACTGGGATATTCGTAGTAGCCTCTAGTACCAACAACTCTGTAAATCTAATAAATCCCCAGGTAGATCTCCAAATTTACAAATAGATCTGAAAATTCTGAAATTCACTATCCGTAAATTTCAAGATATATCATTAAATTCACAAATTTCCCGATAGATTTGTAAATTCTCATCTAAATCTGATAATATTGATGTACCCAAACTATCTGTAAATTTCCAGATCGAGCTAGGAATGTATAAGTAGATCCGGAAATACATATATTTCGTGTACGCGTCCAGGTCCGCATCCGGGCCCGGATGGTTTTCCCCGTATACGCGTGTGTGTGCATGCGTGCGTGTATCTGTGTGTGTGTGTGTGTGTGTGTGTGTGTGTGTGTGTGTGTGTGTGTGTGTGGGTGTGTGTGTGGTGTGTGTGCGTGTGCGTGCGTGTGTGTGGGCGCGGGCGGGTGAGTGTGAGTATGGGTGCGGATGGGGGTGTGTGTGTGGGTGTAAGTGTGTGTGTGTTAGTGGGTGTGTGGGTGTGGGCGTGGGCGTGGGACCTCGTGCGGGCGGCGTGCGTGCGGGTGCGGGTGGGGGTGTCGGTGGGGTCAGGGCCGGGTGTGCGGGTGCGCGTGCGTGTGTGTGTTTGAGCGCACGCGCGTATCATTAGCCTTATGCCCAATGTACTTTAAAGAAAATTATAGATAAAACATTTTGTAATTTTATGTGAGTTAATGGTGATGTAAATAACGGTATTAGCAAAGCAACAGAAATAGTTAAAATTCCGTGACAAAACGCTTGTAAAACAGCACTGCCTCTGCCAAACAGATTATGTAATTATGAGTGAGAGTGGCTATCATGTTGAAAATCTAACAACGAACTGATGAAATATTTTCATTCATGCTGATAAATTCACTATTAATTAGTAGATAACTTTTGAGCAATGTGGTATTTAATGTTACTTAGAGGCTATATTTTACTGATGTATTGATAAACCCAAAAGCTTTTTGATGGGAATGAACATGTGAAATTCCAGGTTAACAATTGATAAAACTAATAGTATGGGTAAAATCAGTTCAACAAGTTTAAATTCATCACATACGTCAGCCCTTGATACATGTTTGGTTAATATCTTTTGGGCAATGCGACATTTAATGTTATCTAGGCTGTATTTTACTATTGCTTTAATAAACCCAAAAGCTTTTCAACTGGTGTGGATATGAGAATATACAGGTTAACAATCGTTGAAGCATAGCAAGGGTAAAATTAGTTCAACAAGTTTAAATTTATCACATACGTTAACCCTTAATACATGTTTGGGTTCTGCTTAATTAAAATCAATCAATAGATTAAGTGACAACTTCAAACAATAACGTAAACAACATTAACTCAGACGATTTACGTAAACCTTATCGGAAATTCAATATTTAGGTAAGTGTTTTATCAATATTGCATGATACCATATTTTTTGTCTTATCAATACTTTTTTTTCTAAATTAACTTTCCTGCTTGCGTAATAACTGTGTACAGTAATCTCTTATTAAAGAGATAAATTAAAGAGCTTTTGACATAGCTAAATCGTTATCGTACGATAAACATTTTTAAATTAAACTTGGATTACGTTTTGTTTAAATGAACCGAACAGTTGTGTCGCTTATTATTTGTTACTAATTGACGATAAAAAACTAGACCACTCGTCCCCTGCATGAACTGAATTTTCGAGACGAAATGGTCATTCACTTTATATAACTAAAGGTAGAAAATGGATGGACGTCGTACCATTAAGAAAGCCTGAGTTATGATTATTGATTATGAAACTTACTATGTATGTAATTTCACAGCGATCGTTCAACCGAAAGGGAAACTGATTAGTAATATTTATTTTATACACACATGGACTTAATACTAGACACACGTGAAAGTAAAAGGTTTATTTTATTTTATACCTACCTCGTTTCAAAGTCGAACTAAGGAGTGTATTTTAGTTAAATGTCCCTGCTTTATTATGATTTTATTTTGAACTTGAGTGATTATCGGAGCAAACAATTTTATATTTATTTTAGATAAGAAAAATTACCTCATACGATTAGAGATTAAATTTAGAAGTTATCGTGAAGGTGTAAATTTACTACATAGGTACTGTTGCTATGCAACACTTACAATTGAGATTTTTTGTTATGGTTATCCAACTAATTAACTATCCTGTTCTTAAAGAAAAGTATAATGTACACCATATAAACAAAAAGATAGGTAGTGATATATAACAGTGAACAATCAACATGAGGTATACTATGCATGAGGCTAGAGCATTTAATCAGATTCGATCACGCCATATTGCTTTGTTAACTCGAAGGTTTTTTGAATTTAATTCAAATTTACAATACACACCAAGACAGTTTGTAGTGTCCTAAAAACGCAGTTCAAATTTACTCTAGTTAATTGAAAAGGTTATAAAATCTTTAACAGCCATACTATTGAACTTATTCTCAATCTATCTTAACTTTACTCATAGTAACGTTAACCTTACTCAAATTATTCGCTTGCGTATCATTCACTTTCGTTGCAATAATTAAAAACTTAGAATTTATTTACAAGCATTAATATTCAATTACCCGCAAAACTAAAATTTGATAAAAACAATTGGCTGTCTAATGGTAAACTACGTTGGGTAAATTGTCAGGTAGAAATGGATGAGATTAAGTGTTGTATCTTAGTGCGGTAGCAAACAATCAATTACTTAAATTAAAATTAACGACATTTGCGCATTGATGATTCAACTCGCTAAGTACAAACTGGAAAAGAATCGTCAAGAAAACACACCTGTTTATTAATCAATAAGCAATTTTACATTTATAAATCAATCAGTTTAACTACACATCAACACAATAGAAAAACATATAGTGAAACGCACGCACACACGCACGCACCCACGCATGCAACCACACACACACACGCGCGCATATTTTGTTGTTTGATGGCCAGTGTGCGTTCATCACCTCTCACGTAGGATTTTCGGTTTGTTTGTCCAATATAACTTCTTGTGCAGCCGTTGCAAGGTATCTCGTACACTCATTGCTTTTCATTACAAATTATGTCCGGGTTCTTCAAAAGTTGATATAAAATAAAGTAAGGTTTAAAAACGGGTTTAAATTCATTTTTGGGAAATTCTTAGCGATTTTATCAGGGATTCCTTTTATATATTGTAAAATTGCTGGAATTTTATGTTTGGTATGTAATGAGTTGGAAAGGTTTTTAGGTTTTCTAATTTTATCACAATTTTGATTATTTCATTCTGACTGTATCCATTTCATGTTAAAATATTATGAATAGTCTTCATTTCGTCATTTCTAGAGTTTTGATCTGATAGATGATAAGAATGCAATATTAAAGACTTCATAACGCTATGTAACTGTCTGGGGTGATGACGCGAAAGAGAATTAAAAAAAAATTTGCCATTATTAAGTCTTGTTATGAGTGTATCTAAAAATGGGAGGGGGTTATTTATTTAAATTTCCATTGTAAATTTAATGTTGTGATGAATTTGGTTAAGGTGATCTAAAATGAGATTCAAATTTTCTGTTCCATGTGGCCAAACTGCACACGTGTCGTCGATATAACAATACCGAATTTTAGGTTTTAAAGGTATGAAATTTAGGGTATTAATTTCGAAATCCTCCATATAGATGTTGGCAAAAGCCGGCAAAAGTGGGCGTCCCATCGGTGATCCCTATACTTGGTTATAAAATTGCTTATTATATAAGAAATACGTAGAATTCATTCAGTGGTAGATTAAATTTAGAAAATCTTGACTAATGGAGTGTTTTTCTTTTAGAATTTTCATAGTCTCTTCAACGGGAACTTTGGTAAACAACTATGTAACATAAAAACTTACTAAAATGTCGTGAAAATCTAAAGCTACACTTTTTGATTTATGCAGAAAGTCATATGTATTTTTTATGTAAGATTTAGCACTTTCACTATAAGGTTGACGGAATTTATCCAGAAAACATGCAAGATGAAAGTTCATGAGTAGGTGAATTAAATGCATTTACGATGGGGCGTAAAGGCCAATTTTCTTTATGGATTTTAGATAGACCGTAAATTTTGGAAACTCTTGAGCTTTTTTCTCTTGGTATCAATTTTTGCTTCTTTTCTTTTTCTAAATTTGTAGCGTTTATTATAGATTTAGTCTTAGTTTCCAAATAGGTTGAGAGATTATCATCTTAAGATGTCCAAATTATTAATTTCTCCTGAATATAAGAAAAATTCTAGTGATCCCTGTTAAGTTTCGAATAATGTCTATATTAGAAATTACTACGTGTGGAAGCATAAATAATGGCATATATGTATATATATATATATATATATATATATATATATATATATATATATATATATATATATATATATATATATGTAACTTTGATTTTCTTCAAGCTTTGATGGGTTATATTAGAGCCAGTTTGGGATTTTTTTACATAAAAAAACAATATGACCGACTTCCGGTTTCACCGGAAATGACACAAACGCTGAAAATTTAAATAGAACATCCTGTATATTTTTAAATGTTTACATTCCACGGCTTCAAATATATACAGTTCATCTGTCAAATGTCAACTCAAACTCCATTTTACTTTGACAGAGCCGGCTGCAGGAGCATGTTGTGTTAATAAAAATTAGAAAATTAAAAATTACTGCTTTATTTAGGAACTAAGGAAATTACTATGCATATCGTTTTACTAGTACATGAAAGAGCTATTTAATATACAGGGTGGCCAATGTATGTTTCTATTAGGAACAGTGAGTTTTAGTTCAAAAACTGTAATTTTCGTTCACAAACTTCACAAAAATTAATTATTACGAAAAATAATATTGCAGGGGTAATTGTATATCAATTATCTATAATTTAAATGACGTCATAATGATCTAAAATTTAAAAAAAATTTTCTAAATAAAATTAAAATGGCGCCTGAGTTGATATTTCACAGATGAACTGTATGTATTTGAAACCCTAGAATCCAAATATGTAAAAATATACAGGGTGAATATTTTCAGTCATTTCCGGAAGTCTGCCATGTTGTTTTATATGTAAAAAATCCCAAACTGGCACTAATATAACCCACCAAAATTTGAACAAAATCTACCGCCCCGTTCAAAAGCCACAGGGATGGCCTCTATTTGATTTATACCCAGTATATATGTATATATACATATACATATACTATATATATATATATATATATATATATATATATATATATATATATATATATATATATATATATATAGATTCAGGAGAAAATGTCAATATTTTAATTTGAATATTTATTTACCCCTGTATCTCTGTAACGGTTGAGAATAGGACCCGTGTTTATAGGAACTTTTAGGTTTATTTATATTTTGGGTCTCCGAATACGTAATTAAAATATTCACATTTATTCCGGAATCACCCTGTATATAGAGTGTCCCGTAAAGAATGGGCCATAGTTCAGAGGTAGTTTGGTTGGGTTAAAATAACACCATTTAGGCCAACTTACCTTAGTCCAATTCTGCTTCCTTAAAAGCTTATGACCTTTCTAAGATACATTTTTTATTTCACGTTTTATCGATAGCTGTCTCATGTTTCGAGATATTTTATGTAAACTTGGTACCGGGGAGTTTTTCGGGTAGACAAATTTCAATGTAAAAGATAGAGGGCGCCACCAACACCTTACTCATGTTTCTGGTTTCCGATGGATTTTTGGTGGATCAAGATTGTGAAACATTTGTTAACAAAACGCACTTAAGGTGAACTCTGCAGAATGTACATATTTCATTTGCATAACATTTAATGCCAATTTAATCTAGTAGGTATCAATCACAAAATCGTAATTCTGATTTGTTTTTACGTTGTTTTGTTTGTTGTTAGTTGTTTTGCGTATTTCATTGCTTAAGTATTAGGTTTCCGTTTTAAGAGTGGCGTTTCAAGATTGTGAGAAAGGTAGTTTTCGCCTTCGCCAGCATTATGACCGACCTATATGACCGACCTATAGCGCGGACTGTCGAATAAGAAGAAGAGGTCTTAGATCTAGTTGGAATTGATTCGTCCATTAGCATTCGGCAAATATCTGCAAATACTGGGTTATATCGCCGGGAAATATCAACTGTTTTACATGAACAGCAACTACACCCGTACCATTACACACTAGCCCAAAATTTATTGCCAAATGATTTTTTGGCAAGAGCGAATTTTTCTAACTGGGTTGTAAGCCATCAGCGACATTATCAATCTTTTATAAACAAAATTTGGTTACGGATGAGGCAACCTTTAACAGAAGAGGGGTATTTAACAGCAGAAATTGCCATATCTGGTCTGACGAAATCCTAAACTCCACAAGGAGCGCCATTTTCCACGAGAAATAATATTTGGTTTGAGATAGTGAACGATTCTCTTGTGGGTCCTTTTGAACTCCTAGCTAAACTGAATGGCCGCGAGTTCCTAACTTCCTTCAGCATATAACCTGCTGGGTGAAGTTCCTTTAAACGTTCGTTGTGAGATGTGGTTTCTTCAAGACGGTGCCCCTGCCTATTATCCTCTCTCGGTGAAATATCACTTAAGCAAAGTATTCCCTCATTGTTGGATTGGAAGAGGAAGTGAACATCGTTGGTCTCCACGAAGTTCTGATTTAAATACAATGGACTTATTCTTCTGGAGTTACATAAAAACCTTAGTATATTCTGCTGTTGTGATTAATACAAGAGCTGAACTATATCAAAAAATTGTTGAAACTGCAAATTTAATTAGAATTCCACATCCATCGTTTTTTTGCAGCAGAAGAAATTTTTTGAGAAGATGCCAAAGATGTATTGTGGCGAATGGCGGAATTTTGAGAGTACCATTCATCATAATTAAATACATGTTCAATGATTTATAGTTTTATAGTTGTGTGTAAATATGCGAGTGAAATATGTACATTCTGCAGAGTTCACTTTAAGTGCACTTTCCTTTAAAGCGGAACGATTTAGTGATATATAATAGGAGTACCTTTTTTAAAGAAATTAAAATTACCTCTCAGAAATGTTAACAAGTCTTTCAAAATCTTTATCCACTAAAAAAATACAGCGGAAACCAGAAACATGAGTAAGGTGAAATATCACTTAAGCAAAGTATTCCCTCATTGTTGGATTGGAAGAGGAAGTGAACATCGTTGGTCTCCACGAAGTTCTGATTTAAATACAATGGACTTATTCTTCTGGAGTTACATAAAAACCTTAGTATATTCTGCTGTTGTGATTAATACAAGAGCTGAACTATATCAAAAAATTGTTGAAACTGCAAATTTAATTAGAATTCCACATCCATCGTTTTTTTGCAGCAGAAGAAATTTTTTGAGAAGATGCCAAAGATGTATTGTGGCGAATGGCGGAATTTTGAGAGTACCATTCATCATAATTAAATACATGTTCAATGATTTATAGTTTTATAGTTGTGTGTAAATATGCGAGTGAAATATGTACATTCTGCAGAGTTCACTTTAAGTGCACTTTCCTTTAAAGCGGAACGATTTAGTGATATATAATAGGAGTACCTTTTTTAAAGAAATTAAAATTACCTCTCAGAAATGTTAACAAGTCTTTCAAAATCTTTATCCACTAAAAAAATACAGCGGAAACCAGAAACATGAGTAAGGTGTTAATGGCGCCCTCTATCTGTTACGTTGAAAGTAGATATTCATATTTGTCTAACTGAAAGACACCCCTGTACGAAGTTTAAACAAGATATCTTGAAAAATGCGACAGCTATAAAAACAAGTGAAATAAAAAATGCATCTTTGAAAGGTCATAACTCTTTAAGGAAGCAGAATTGGAATAAAATAAGTTGGCCTAAATGGGGTTATTTTAGCCCAAAGAAACTCTAAGGCCCATTCTTTACGGGACACCCTATATACATATGTATGTATATATATATATATATATATAAACTAAAAAATGTGATTCACTTCAAAACAACACCCTGTATTATGTCAGAATTTTGAAAATTTGTTTGTTTCAAAATACCACCTTAAATGATAGCACTAATGTTTTATTTACAATATAATTCCACAATTTATTTTACATAATTATTTATTTCTCAACGCATTTAAATCCTTCATGTATCATTATCGAGAGAAAATATACCTATAAGTAAAATAATAACAAGTAGTTATGGTAGCGAATCATTAAGGTAAAACAGCAAACTTTATGTAAATTATAATTCTATATTTAAAATATCTGTTAAAGGTGAATCTATAAAATCAACCTGTTCGTTCATTAAAGGCACTTCCTGTTTATGTTTATATACTTCGAATGATTCCAAAACATCTAATTTGTCTCTTTTGTTAACACACATGGCAAAATTTAATATTGTTTGTAAAGTCATAAAGTGATTATTTACTACTAAAGGTTTGGCATAGCTTGATTTGTCTGTGTGTTTATATATGTAACATTTAATGTGTTCTTTGTATCTAATATCACACTTCCTAAGGGATTGTCCAATATAAACAGAATTACAGAATGATCGCGAGAAAATATATAAGTAAAATAATAACATAAAAAAGGAATATAATATAAACATGGAACTCCACGAAGTAAGGTTAAAGAATATAAACGCTTTAGGTATTCCTCATAACATTACCTATAAATTTGAGTCAGAATCTAAATATTTCCCCAGACAGACTAGCGATGAAAATGGAATTATAAAATGGCAAAATTAGAGCCAATTTATCCTTAAGGTTAACCGGTCAGAAAAAAAATGGGGTAATCCTCTTGTTGACCAGGCGGCCGAAAACCGGTTCGAAGTTCTATATATAAGCCTATCTTTTTTTTATTTCTTAGAAGAGATAACTCCACATTTTAGCGTAGCACTACGAAGAGACATGTAATAAACTATCCAGTTTTCGACCACTTATTTTCAGAAGCTTGTTAGATTATTGTACATCCTGTATGTTCTGTGGTCGACAAGTGATTTTAGTATCTTCCACTGACCTGTTTTCGAACTGTCACGTTCTTCATATGCCTTTTGTATGGTCGAAAAAAGGCTTAGTTCTCGAACAGTTTAGGAGATATTATCCTTAAGCATGTTATACTTAATTACAGATCTCATCTCAAAAAAAGTCTATGCGAACTGAAATAAGGAAATCAAAAGTTTCGTCAAGAGTCGCGAAGTCAGAAACCAATTTTTCAATATTCCGAAGATACGGAACTTTTTGAAATCCGGAAAAACAAAATCAGTGTTAGAGAGGCCAATAAGGAGTTGGGCGTACCAAAAACCACTAATTCAGGATCGATCTAGTGGGAGGGTACCAGAAAATCGTGATAAAACTGGGCCAGAATCACTGCTAACCCGGAAACAAGAGAAACAAATTGCTGACTGGCTAGTCAACATAGCAAAATGTGGATTTCCGGTGACCAAAGCTGATAGACATAGTCGAAAGATATTAAAGGAGGACGGGAGTACAACGTTGCTTAAGAAGAATCGACCTGAGGAAAAGTGGTACTCCAACAGAGGGTATCAACAAAGCTCAATCCGTCGAAGAAGAACGAATACGTTCATGGTTTCAAGGGTTAAAAGGATACTCGGAAGCCAATAATTTTACGGACATGTTTGTGCACCCAGACAGACTAATTAATAGCAATGAAACTGGAATGGCCCTCCGTCCTAAGCCGGGAAAAGTTTTATCACCAAGGGGCTGGAAGAACTTATGTCATAAAGAAGGGAAATGAAAAAGAAACTATTCTAGTTCTGATTGTTTTTAGTCTCAGCGGTAAAGTATGTGCCCCGCTGGTCGTATTACCATATGTAGGACCGCCCAGAGCCGTTGTGTAAAATATGCCAACTGGATGGGTTTTAGGTAAATCTGAATCTGGTTAGAACAGTGGGGACGTTTTCTATGAATATGTATCACATGATCTGAACAGATGTATTATCGAAAATGGCATTAAAAGATCACTCCAACATAACATTTGGTTTAAGGGAGTTTTGCGATAAGAATGGAATTGTTCCTTTTGCGTTACCGGCTAACACCACGCATATATTTCAGCCAGCTGATATACGCGTTTCCAAGCCACTCAAACAGCATGGGAAGACTACTGTAACGGAATGGCAAGCAAAGCAGGAAAATGTTAATAAGTCTGAAAATGTAAATTTTCACCATTATTACGCATATTGCAATACATATCTTTTTTGGATTGTTTAATGGTGTATTTGTATATTAAAGTGATACAATCTAAACGTTTCGATAACGCCTACAGTTATCTTCGTCAGTAGTAATATTATCTATTAAAATTGTTAAAGATGTTGAAACAATTTTGTGACATTTGTCTGTTATTAAGACTAATTTGGTTTAATATAGATATGAAAAGTCATATGAAGAACAAAATGCAGACTATTACCAATGAATCCTGAAAATGTTGACTTCACCAAATGTGTTAAAAATAATTTAGAGAACCAAGATGCTGCAAATAAACTTAATCTAAACGTCAGGCGAGAAATTAGTGAACTAGATCTTTGATCAGCTGAAAAAGTTATCAAAAAAGTTGAAACGAAATTATATGGCTACGGATTCAATACTGATGTCATCCTAAATGAAATCATTTTTTTACGAGCACTGAAGAAACTGAAACTCTGCATACCATTGATCAGCAACCTAAAGACGTTAATGCCAGATTTGACATAATTTCTACCGAGCCTGAAGCTGAATCTGAAAAACATGTACTTAATAATGTTGAATCTCCAGAAGAAATAAGCACTGAGTTAACTTCCACTAATTATATGGATGACGGTTCAGTTGCACCTAAAATAAATATTCACTCAGTGAACGAATAATTCCGTTTAATGAACAGATAATCAAAAATATTCGAGTCGAATATTCTTCTTGGTAAAAACTCTGAATTAGACCAAAAGGTTTTAACTACATCAAGCGTGTTCCTGTCTGAGCAACGTTCTTCGCCATCCGATTTGAGAAACGCTGGCAGTATTATTGACGGCGAGTTGGTGAGTATCCTATGAGTGCGACTTCTTTAAATATAGAAATCCCATCTATTGAGTCCATCCAAGATGAACGAAACTCTTGTACTTTTACTTCTGCACCTAAATCAGAAGATCAAAAACACATTAGAATTACATCTAAATGACCAAAATCCTGATCAAATCAAATATTATTTCCAAAAAGGCGAAGCTTTCTAGTGCTATATCGTCGGATGTGTGGAGAAGTTATTATGCAATGAAAGGCGAAGAAAAAAGAATAAAGTTAGAAAAGACAAAGATACGGACAGAGCAAAGGAATATTAAGAGAAAAAATAAACCGAAACGGAAATCAAAAGTCCTCAAAGAAAAAAAAACAATTGAATGTTTTGCTACCAAAGCTCCCAAACAAAGAAAATGTGTCACTAAATACAATCAATGACCCAAATAAAAAAATATACTGCGTTGCCCGTGAGGAAGTATTAGACCGCGATACTGACAATTAAGATAATAAAAACATTTAGTGGTCTGGAGGACTTCACAAAGGGAAAAGCGATTTTTTCCTTAATTGTATAAAAATTAAGAGTTCACATATAAAAACAACAAAGTTTATTGCTTAAGAAGAAACATGTTTACAACAAAAATTCAAATAATATAATTTTTTTGAATCATTTGAGCAAAAACGGAAGGTATCTACAATAAAACATTTAAAAAAAGGTATTTCTTATACAACTAAAATTAAGCAAAAATGTATCTGAAATTAGTTTCTGTTGTGCAAAAATGTAATAAACAAAGTTGAAACTAATTCAAAAAAACAAAAATATAGTTCTAGTATTATAAAATAAAATTCGTGCAGTATATAAAGTAGGACATATATAACAATATTTACGAATTTCCAACTTATCTTCTATTTGCTCTGGTACGGGAATATCTTAAATTCGATGGATCATATTTCGTACATCTTTGTTTAGGTTTGGAACATTAAGCCGTCTAATCATATGAGATCGGCAACTTTCTCAACAAATGTAAATCTAGCCTCAGGATTACCGTGAAAAGAAGCATATGTAATATACGAATTGGCACTGCAAATATCGATAACTCTGTAAAAAATAGCTAAATGCCATCTTTTTGTTCGACGACTACAACTATATTTTGCACACTTATCATCCATCGAATCTACTACACCCTTTGTAAGATTGTACCAAGCTATCATTTCAGGTTTTCCAGTATCAGGATCTTCGGTTTTGCTGTGGTGCATGGAAGAAATCAGTAAAATGGCTTTATTTTTTTCGGCACATATGATAATAGGGTCATTACATTTGTAAAACCATACAGTGCTTCAGCTACTAGTCTTTGTTTTTCAGGAAGAAATTGTGTAGGAATATCTCTTTTGTTTTTCTTCAGCGTTCCTACATAAGTTAGGTTTTTCTTCAATAAGTATTCTGCTAACTCTACAGACGAAAACCAATTATCGGCTGTTATATTTCTGTTGGAGCCATATAAGGGTTTTGTCAGACGTATGACAGCTTGGGATGGCTTTGCAAGTTTCTTTTCATTGTTGTCTAGATTGAAACTATCTTAATCTTTTCCGACATAGAGGTAAGCGTTGTACAAATAACTTGTCCGCGCATCACATAAACACATTATTTTTAGGCCGTATTTACAAGGTTTATTAGGTATAAACATTTTAAATGAACATCTACCGCGAAATCCCACAAGCATCTCATCTACATATCCAGATTCACCAAGAACATAAGAGTTTTGTGCATTTCGAATAAACATTTCGAAAAATTCATGTATTGCAACGCCAGCATGAATCTTTTTTCTTTTATCCCTGTCTTCAGGATTGTCAAATCGTAGAGCAGTTAGAATTGCCAACAATCGCTGCACTGACATAACTGCCCTGAAAACATCTCTTCCTTAACTTAAAATATAAAAATAAAAAAAAAAGGTTTTAATTTTTCAAATTTGACAAAATTGTTTACTACATCTTTAACAATTTTTAACAAACATTACTACTGACGAAGATAACTGTAAGTGTTATCGAAACGTTTAGATTGTATAATTTAAAGTACACCATTAAAAAATCCCAAAAAAGATAAGTATTTTATTATGAGTGTTAATGGTGAAAGTTTACATTTTCATATTTGTACCTAATACTTTATAGGTACCTTTGACAAAGTTTTCCGTTTTGTACTTTTAGAAATACCTACCTACCTCATATTAAAACCTACGTAGGTACTTAAGTTTTGTATATGTATGATCCAATAAACATTTACTTTTCTATACTTTCGACTACGTAAATAAATACCTATGCACCTATCTATTAGGTACCTAGGTATAGGTATACCTACCTACCCATTACTTAGTGGTCGAAAAATGGGTTAATTTTCGACCAGCAGTGAAAAACTAGGTCGATAACCGGTGTAATGATGGTTGGTGACTGGCGCTGTTTGGTCGAAAACCAGTAAAAGTGGCATGTTTTCAGTTTTATTCTTTGGGAAGTTATTTTTGATAGATAGAATACAAACATTTTCAGACTTTTACACAAATCCCTATATTATGTGGCTCAAAACATATCCTTCATGTAAAGATAATAGTTTAATTTAAGGTTGAGATTTTTATAATAAATCGATTTAGGTGGCGACAACCTTATAGGTGATTGTTGTTCTCTATCTACCCCTAACGTATGGGTGTTTCCCAATGAAACACACTGTATAAAGTTAAAAAAAATTCAGTGTAAATTAAATAAAATAATAAAGTGTAATAAATAGCAACTTAAAATAAAGTTAGGGTTACTTCCGGCATAATCGGAGTTTGCAGAAATGGACCGTACAGATCGGTATATTTGGTTCCTCCGCAGTTCTCTGTAGATAATCATTTTCGGTACCTAAAATTCTTTTAAACATAAATATTCATTTTTCCTTTTACAGATAATTTACAATATAAATTAAAGAGATATTTAGTTGTATGTGTCATCAATATAAGCCTTTCACACTGCCAAATGCCATGACTCATTGAGTTATAATAGAATTTTTCTCATATAATCAAAGTATAATTAATTATAAATCGATAGCTTAAAATTTATTTATCTTCACAAGTATAAAAGCATGTTTGTTATTTTTAAAAACCATTATTAGAAATATGGCGCATTCGGTAATCAATTGAGCGAACGTTCATTGTACCTAAATATGCAAATAAAAATTAATTTATATAACACCATATTGCACTTATTACGCTACGATTTTATGAACGGTTGGATGCTCCAAATGGTAGACATTTTAATATATTCTTATTCTTATCATAAAACAGAAGTATTATCTTGTAAGTGAGGAGCTTTATTTTTATGTCAGATTTTTTTTAATCGACGGTGTCAGGAACAAGGGGCGCGCCGTCCACGTGTCGAATGTGTCAGCGAACACAAGCTCCAGGAGGCCAAAGGCGCCGAAGGCGCCTTAAAAATGTATATAAATTCAAAATTATAGGTTGTGATTAAAATAATTCAATATCGCCTTATTTTATTATAACTTATTTATGATCTCAGTAATTATTCTTGTTCTAACATTAATAGTTCGTATAGTCGTGTTAATATCATGTATACAGTGGACTCTTCATATTAAATCGCCGATGGATATATAGCCGCGATGGCGGGAGCGCGCGGGCGACGCGGCGGCGGAAATTTGTCCACGCACGAATTTACAAAATGAAGCGCAAGCGTTCTAACTCGTTTAGTCTTGTTAAAACATTCATTACTTGAAATCGTCTATGATTGAACAAACATATTATTTGCTTCATTTTTCTTCAGCAAGCAGTACTGCACTAGTGTAGAATTTATGTACCTTGTATTTTTAAAATATTTGTGAGTGAATGTGAATTTAAGAATATCAAGAAGAAGATTAAAGGTAAGCTATTTTGCATTTAAAATAAACATACATACATAACAATACGCATTTCCCAATAGGGGTAGCGATCATGTTTGCAAAATCTATAAAAAAAAGTAATAAAAGCGAAATTATTCGAAAATGTTACTTCATACTTTCCTATAATTAAAGCAAATAACGCAAACATGACCTTTGGTAATAGAATAATTACATTTAATGAATATTTTTATTTAGATGTCTCAAGAAAGAAAGAAAAAGAAACTCTCCGGGCATCAAAATTTAATTAATAAAAAAAGACGCCAAGAAGAACAAGAGAAAAATGCTTCAAGATTAACACAGTATTTTACGAAACAAACAAACAGAACTGACCAAGATTATCCGCCAGATTCAATTCAGGAATCAGTACCCGGTTGCAGTGTAGATGAATTCAAAATACAAAGTCAGCCAGGACCAACTCCCAGTGAAGATAATCAAATCGTTGAAGAAATTACCCCTGTTTTTGGATCTGGGGACTATACTGAAGAGACAGGTATAGATACAATAAATACATGTGCATTTGATGACCCAGGGCTTTGGCCGGAACCAATATCTCACATATCTAGGCAAGGTATTATAAAAACGGGTCCTAAACAAATAAAAAACTTTAATTTTCCGCGCGATTTCTTGGGTCGAAAATTTTCTGAAAGTTATTATAACAGAAACTTAAAAAATGGTGAAGAATGTAATAGAAATTGGTTGATTTACTCAATTACGAAAAATAATGTTTATTGCTTTTGTTGTAAACTTTTCGAACCTTCTCAGCAAAATAGATTTATTTAGGGATTTAATGACTGGCATCATATAGCAATGTACCTGAACCGCCATGAAAAAACTTCCACTCACTTTACTAACTACAAAAAATGGACAGAGTTGCTTCTATCGTTCAAAAATAAAACTACTGTTGATTATTTACAGCAAACAGTATTAGACATTGAAAGTAAACGATGGTATGAAGTAATAAAGCAAATAATTTATGTAATTCAATTTTTATGTAAGCAAAATTTAGCACTTCGAGGCAAAAGCAATAATCTTTACAATCGCAACAATGGTAAATTTTTAAAATGTATTGAAATGCTAGAAAAGTTTGATCCTATTATATCGGAACACACACGACGTATAAATAGCGATTCTGAATTTCACAAAATGCCAACATATCTAGGAGACAAAATCCAAAATAAAATACTTTCCTTAATGGCTTTTAATATTAAAAATAGATTGCACTCCGGATGTTTCTCATATTGAGCAAATAAGTGTAATAATTCGATTCTTTTATTTCAATTTAGCATTAGGATCGACTAATATCAACCATGAAACAATAAATTTTTTTAATATAATACAAGAATTATACAAATTTTTCTCAGCGTCTACTAATCGATGGAATATCTTAATCAAGCATGTTACTAATTTAACTTTAAAGCCCTTATCCGAAACACGCTGGTCAAGTAGAATTGATGCCATAAAGCCTCTCTATAAATATTTACCAGAAGTTTTTGATGCATTATTTGAAATTTGCAATGACCACACAAGAGTCGACGAACAATCTAAATACCAAGCAAAATGTCTGAGAGAAAAAATTTCTACATTTACATTTATTTGCTCCGTTAAAGTGTGCTATGATATTTTAAATCAAGTAAATTTTGTGAGTAAAATGCTTCAATCTCAAATTACAAATTTGCAACTTGCTTTGGATGCATTAAACAAACTAAATACATTTTAACTAATTATCGATCTGATGCTAGTTTTGCAGAAATTGTTGAAAGTTCCAAATTAATTGCAGAAAAGTTTGACATAGAAACTGAATTTCTAGTGCAGTGCGAGGCCATTAAGACGACGTAAAAATCTACTCAATTTGATTATGAACATGAAGATCAACCTATAGTAAATCCTGAAAATTCATTCAAAGTAAATTTTTATTTCTGTATAATAGATCAAACTTTAATTTCGTTACAAGACAGATTTTCTTTATTAAAAGAACACATGGATTCATTCCAATTTTTATATTCATTAGATAATAATTTACAAAATAAAGAATACCTATTATCTTGCTGCAAAAAATTACAAGCGAAATTAACTCATGAAAATCAGTCCGATATTGACGCAGATGATTTATGTGAAGAAATTTTACAATGTCAAGTATTTATTACGAATTCAAAAAAGATATATCCCAAATAATTCGGTATATTTATTCAAATGATTTAGTAGGAGTTTTTCCAAATTTTACTGTAGCACTCCGTATTCTTTTTTCATTACCTGTGTCGATTGCGTCCGCGGAGCAGTATTTTTCGAAATTAAAAATCATAAAGAGTTATTTACGCTCCACAATGGCGCAAAATAGATTATCAGATCTCGCAATAATTTCAATTGAGTCTGACATACTGGATAAACTTGATATTCATGATATTATCCAAACTTTTTCTTTGCGAAAAGCTAGGAAAGTAAAATTTATTTAATGACTTATTTACATTGTTTGTATTTAATTTACCGCATAATATGTATTATGTTTATATTATAAATATTATATTTTTCATTTATTATTGTTGTTTATCTGTTTTCTTGTGTTTGTAATTTTGTATTTTAAATAAAAAAGTTTACACAGACTATTTCAATCTTTGTGTGTTTTTTATTTCAATGCGTTAAGAATATAACAAAAACAGTCATTTAAATGTCCCTAAACATAAGCCTAAAAATTATAGTATTTCACATTATTATTTTTTTATTCATGTCGTATTACTTAAAAATGCTACTAGAGAATTAAAAATTAAAGTGTCCGAACCTATAGTTGTTGGGGCTCTTATCACCTAGGCATGCAAAATATTTATAATATTACTTTTTGATACAAATGTTTTTAATTAATGGGGCGCCATAAAAAATTTTGACACAGGCGCCGCATGCTCCTGGCGCGCCCCTGTCAGGAACTAATCCTTGATTGTAAATTTGAGGTCTTCATAAATAATAGAAAAAATATTTATCATAACATAAAGAAGTAAGTATTCTATAGAATGCTCTCATGTAAGTTCAGTTAGTTGCACGATATGTATTTATTTAGCTATTTCCAACAAATTATTTATGTTGCTGTTTCATACCTCGATATGATTCAACAAGAGATAGAAGCAATCTAGAACGTTAGAACTACTTACATGCTTATGACGTGCAACGAGTTTATATGAAAAATCCTATAATATATATATATATATATATATATATATATATATATATATATATATATATATATATAGGGTGTCCGCAAACTCTTTTCACAAAAGAAAACTGCAGATTCTAGAGCTGATTTTATGTCGATTTAACGTAAATTACCTTAATACAAAAATACTTCCTAAGACAGCTGGAGCTCTTGAAAGATGCCGCCCTAGCATCGGTTTAATTCAAATATCTTCGAAATGGTTTCCCTTTAAATGATAGCGTTCTGTACATTTATTTAGTGGAATATGCCCAATCGTATGACGTGAATATGATTTTTTAGTTGCCCTCATAAGCGGCCCGTTTAGGCGTGCCATTTGACATTGTTGTCATAATTTTTTTGTTTTTCAAAATTTCACAATTTTAACATAAAATTTAAATAATTTCGATTTTTCATAAAAGAGTGATACTCTTGTTGAAGTCCCTCCGACGTACCGTTTTCGAAATAAATCGATTTGAATCGATGTGTGTTAATCATACTTTTATAAAATGCCCCGCTTAAACGAGCCGCTTATGAGTACAACTAAAAAATCGTATTCACGCCATACGATTGGGCATATTCCACTAAATAAATGTACACAACGCTATCATTTAAAGGGAAACCATTTTGAAGATATTTGAATTAAACCAATGTTAGGGCGCCATCTTCCAAGAGCTACAGCTCTCTTAGGGAGCATTTTTGTATTTACGTTAAATCGACATAAAATCTGTCTAGAACCTGCAATTTTCTTTGTGAAAGAAGACTTTATATATATATATATATATATATATATATATATATATATATATATATATATATATATATATTGTGTGTGTGTGTGGTGAGTGGTGTGTGTGCGTGCGCGCGTGCGTGTGCTGTGCGTGGCGTGCGTGTGCGTGTGCGTGCGTGCGTGCGCGTGTGTGCGTGTGTGTGCGTGTGTGTGCGTGTGTGCGCGTGTGTGTGTGCGCGTGTGTGTGTGGGTATGCGTGTGAGTGTGCGTGTGCGTGTGCGTGTGAGTGTGCGTGTGCGTGTGCGTGTGCGTGTGCGTGTGTGTGTGTGTGTGTGTGTGTGTTACAATAAAAACTTATCGTTATTATTAGTAACAAACTATGTGTCTTTAGTTATACAATGCGATCATTTAATATGGAAACTTGGAATTATTCATTTCTGTGATAATTTTCCGATATAATCTTAAGACCGGTCGATCTTTATTGTTTAATGCGCACATTTTGACTCATCGGATACTTTTTTCTCGCCATATTTAAAAGAGCTAAGACGTCATCGCAACTTTTTTTTAAATAGCATCCATATGTTTTTTCATCATATTTGGATAAGTGGTGAAATTCTGAAAATGACGATGTGTAAAAGTCGAGGTAAAAGTATTGCACTACAGTTGATAATTTCCAGGAAAAGTGGTATCAATATTCAATTATTCAGGTATCAAAATTGCGCTATCCTTGCAACAGAATTACTATTATTACAACAGAACACATCGATAAACATTGAAAACTGAACATTTAATTTAACAAAAATAACAAAACTACATTTAATTCAACAGAAATAACAAAACAACATTTAATTCAGCAAAACGAACAAAATAACATTTAAATGATATGTTCGAATTATAGTCCATGAACTTCTTGACACAGAGCAGCCCCGTATTGGAAATTTTGTAGAACGTTCTCGATAGTTTCTGCAGTGATTGCTCGAATTTCGGCACGTATTTGTTGATTTAAGTCCACGAGAGTATGAGGCCTATTCACAAACACTTTGTTTTTAAGATAATCCCATAAAAAGAAATCTAATGGGGTAAGATCTGGTGATAGAGCAGGCTATTCAATAAAACCCCTTCTTCCAATCCATCTGTTTGGAAATATTTCGTTTAAATATTTGCGGACCAATAAACCATAGTGTGCAGATGACTCATCTTGCTGATACGTTAAGATGTCAATACCTTTACACATCGTCTTTTTTAGAATTTCACCACCTATCCAAATGTAATGAAAAAACATATTGTTGCTGTTTAAAAAAAATTGCGATGATGTCATAGCTCTTTTAAATATGGCGAGAAAAATGTTTCGATGAGTCAAAATGTGCGCATTAAAAATTAAAAATCGACAGGTCTAGGGATTTTTTCGGAAAATTATCACATAAATTAATATTTCCAAGTTTCCACATTAAATGATCGCACTGTATACAAAAACAAGTTAAATTTACAAAACTTTCAAAACCGGTAACTAATAGCCGATCTCACCGACACAACTTAAAAGCTAAGCATAGCTTAAATTAGTAAGTACTGCTTAACGGGTTGCACCGGTACTAAATGTGCGATCTTAAAACTCAAGCATCGCTTAACTTGAAGCAATAAATTACGGAGAAAAACGGCAACTTAACATCAAAATCGACTCGCTGACATCTCATAACGCGTAGATTTAAAATTTTTCTTTGACATACAAATAACTAATATTGCGTTTAACAAAGTTCACACTAAATCCAAAAATGTCTTTACAATTAGTATTCTTGAGAGTGTTTATTTTGCTTAATAATGTTTTAAAAAATTAGTCATTAAAATCCTTTGCAGTTAGATCAGATTTTATTTTGTTATTTGAGTGTCTGCGTGAATTAACCAAAATCCACATTGCTTCAGTAGGATTATTTGCATTTTGTATATAACTATCACTGGATATAATTTTTGCAAATGTCTCGTTTATAAATGCGAAACAAATCCTTCTTCAATATGTATAAGTTTTAATACCGGTATGTATTATATTATTATATACAGTATTAATTAAAATTATGTTTTGCCTTAACTTGCACAGTTCTTCATTGAACCATTTCAGATTATTACTATAAATTTTCGTTGATTTATTGACTATAGGAAAACTGTTGGCAAAGACATCTAAACAACGTCAAAAATGATGAAAAAGCAACTATAAAATATCTGGTGTGGAACAACACACGACCTCCCAACCTACAAAATGGAAATTAAAAGAAATGAAATAAATTTAATAACATTTTTTTTAGGATAATTATCCAACCTCTTTTATAATAAGTTAATTACGAAAATAGGCAACATTATAAAAACAAAAACAATAATCTATGTCACACAAGCGTTTAAACCTTCATGTCAGACAGAGGTTAATAGACATCTAGGTGCTAACAAAAAATGAAATAATTTTAATTATAATTCTTTAGGGTAACTATGCAACCTCTATTATATGTACATAACGAAAACAGACAACACTGTAAAAACAACAACAATAATCTATGTCAGAATGACGTTTAAAACTTGACTAGAGACTAATAGGCATAAATATTAAATAACCGCACGCTTCTATAAGATTTCAATAATACAGTTTAACTATTTTCATTCATATTTAATTAATTTTTAGGCTTGCGTTATATTAAAACACTTTATAAAGAAAAGTTATGGACAATTAAATTTTCTTTAAAAAATATGTTTACACTTTTTCTTATAAAATTAATCGTTATTCAGATACTGAAAAAAATTTAAGTAACATTTAAATTCTACCTTACGAATTTTTTTGCCGCTAGATTATGGATCGTATTAAAAAATTGCATAGACATAATTAATTGATATATTTAAGGTCTATATTTAGGTATTTTTATATCTTTGAAATATGCAGTTGTTTTAGAAATATTTGATAAAAACCAAAAACTGACCCTAACAAACCCACCTCTCCACTGAATTTCTTCCAAAATCTAATCAGCTCCAAGCCCAATGAAAATACACGCACATCCAGACATCATTGCCAATCTTGGCAAAACTTGGCCAAAAGTTCCGTATTCATACATATACCATAAAAGTACTAGCGGGTTTATATAATTACATAATAAAACTAGGTACATCCAAAAAGAAACTGAATTTTTTTGATTTCACCTTATGCTTGTCCTTCAACACATTAAGTTCTACTCCAAAAAAAGTTACAATACGTTTCTTCATCATTTTTACTTTTTCTTTAATACATATTTTAATAGTGTTTTAAGATGCACTTTCAAATATTAATGTAGGTAATGTTCAACCGCCTTGTATTTAAAACAGAAAATGAAAAATACATTTCTTAAGTAGAATACGGGACGATTACATTTTGAGGTTATCTAATTGTGTGTAGTATAATCACAGGATGCATATAGGCGCCACGCCGAAATCCAAGTGCGCACACAGAAATCTTATGTGCCGCTCTATAGTCAGAAAACCAACTATACTTAAGCTAAGCGTGTTCAAAATCTAAGAACTTAGTGTTAAGCAAGACTTTGCTTAAGTATTCATAACATAAATATGTAATGCCCCATTTGCACCGTAAAAGTTGAGCAATATTTAACGTTAAGTATGTCTTACTATCCATCACAACCATTGTCTCAATAATCGTTGAGTTATATTTAAAACAGTTTGCTCAAATGCAACAGTTATGTCATAGAAAGTGAACAGGTAGAAAAGGGGCCGTATTGATGATATCATGGAATTCGACTTGGGATTAAACTAAAGCTGTCATTTCGATAGCTATAACAATAATAATACTTTAGTTACTATAGGCGTTTCAATGTTTTACGAAAGATTAGAATAAAAAGCTATAATCCGTAACAGAGTTGGTGTCCTATATTACACCTTATGTGTTAAGCGAACGCTATTGCCGAATGCTCATATGAGGGACAAGCCATTATTATTGAGAAAAAGAGAACCAGTGTAACTTTTTCAAAATTTTATTTTAGATATGTTCAAAGTAGTCGGCCTTCTGCTATAATGCACTTAGCCATTTTCATTCCTCTGCTTAAATGCTCTAAGCCAAGCAGCTTTAGGAATACTATTAAAATATCTCCGAACAGCGGCATCGATCTCTTCCTCTGAAAAAAAATCTTCTTTTTTAGCCCATAAAAACAGCCAAAAGTCGCGCATTGTCAAATCGGGCGAGTAGAGAGGATGTTCGATTACATTAATCTTGTTTGCAGCCAAATACTGCCGAGTTAGCTCTGCAGTGTGGCAAGAAGCATTCTCGTGATGTAGCATAATTCTCTCTTTAGCACTTTTTTTAAACACGTCCGGCAAACAGTGTTCGACCTACCATTTAGCTGTGACAGTCTTTTGCTCCTTCAGCTTAATAGCGCTCACTAGACCGGTACTTCTAATGAACACAGCGTACATTACTTTCTTCATTGGTCGCTACTTTCTGATTATTGTTGGTGTGGCCTCGTCCTCATGGACCCATACGCGGCTCTCTTGTCGAGTTGGCATATCGAAAAACGGTATATACGTTTCATCGCCTGTTACAATTTTCGACAAAATTTGGTGTCGGCCATTTTTAAGCAATGCTAGAGTTTCGTGGCATATTTATACTCGTTCTGCTTTTTGAAAATGTGTAAGATAATGGAGTACAAAACGACTTATGGCTTGTTTCAGATGAGGGCGGTCATGTATTATTGTTTTCACTGATGAGGATCCAATTCCCAGTTGAGTTACGGCGTAACTAGTTCTGTTATCTGCTTCCATAGTCTTCTTCATAGCAGCAATGTTTTCCTCTGTCACAGGGGTAATGGGAAGGTCTGAGTCTTCCTGGCGATCAACTGTAGTTTTTCCATGATCGAGTTCCTTGTACCATATGTAAATTGTTGCAAAGGAAGGGACCTGGTCGCCAAATGCCGATGTCAAACTTCCTTCGCAGTCATATGAACTTTAACCTTGCTTAAAGTCATAATAAATCATTATGAGCAAATGTGCTGGGGTTAATTACATTTTTTCACTACACTTGCGAAACTTAAAGCTGTATTTTTAACGGGTTGAGCCCCAATTGCCCACCGGTGGACATTTTTTTCCTGCTTCTAGGAACACTGTGCCCACCGATGGACATTCTACATTTCAGGACAGCGTGTCCACCGGTGGGAACGAAATACACTGATTTTAAATACCGCTTTCGAACCTGCGGTCTCAGGAAGTAGGAAAAAATATTTTGGACCAAGATGTCTATATATTGGTTTTTATTTTGAAAGAGGTTTTTCTTTTGAGATTAATTAGACAGTTTTCTTGAAAAAAAAATACTCCGGGGAAGTAGAAAAAGGGGAATAACTCTAATAAACAGATAAACTTAAACTTAAAAACCACTTTACATGTTTCTGAAAGCAAGGCAGACACATAAGAACTTTGCAAGATACGCAGATGGGATTCACTTTTTTTGCATTTTTTCTTGCAAATGCACTATTTTCTCTAATGCTCATATTGTTGTAAGACACACTGCATCTTTTTCTGGTTACCCTTTTTTGCCATGGAATTTCAATTAGCTTGCGAGCTGAAGTACTTAGTTCTCTTGATGTAGATGGACTAGCTTTCAAATCTTTAGTTGCAACAAGACCCATTAACCACTGATTCCCTCTATTTATTTATATTCATTTTTTTGTTGTTAACCTTATTATAAATGTAGGGCATTGACAACTGTTGTAGAAGTTATAATATGAAAGAGCAAACGTTTGTACCATTTCACAGTTCTTCTTACGAATGGAGTATATGATGCCATTTGGTCTGACAGGTCGATGAATCCGTTACCTTTATTATAGTCAAGAATCATATCTGGTTTGCTAACTTGTTTTCCTTTCTTCATGAATGTAGTTATTGCAGCATTATGTTTCGTACTTAGCATCAAAACGTCTCTCTTTTCTTTCCATTTTAACATAACTACTTTATCCTTGTTTTGGCTGGCTATAATGTTACCTTTCTGCAATTTCTCTTTGGTAACTTCTGGTGGGTTTCCTTTTCTATTCACCCGTAAAGTACAAACTAAGTGGGTCTTTTGGTCGATTTATTTTTTAGAGAGGGAGACACTAGCGTACCAGTTGTCTGTGTACAATGTACGGTCGCGACCCAATAAGCCATTCATGAGTTCTATCATGATTTTTTCTCGGTTCTTTCTCTGCCAGTATATACATTAAATGACCACGTGTAACCTCCAGCAACACATATCTTAAAAACTTTGATGACTTAACGCGGACGGTTATTTGGTATATACTGACGGAAGGATAGAAGTCCGCGGAATGGAACGTTGCTCTCGCCAATACAAATGAGATCTTCTGGAGCATATGAGGTTTTAAATTTAGCTAGTAATAAATTCCGGACATGGGATATTTTGTATAACCTATCGTTTTCCGGTTTAGGAGCTTCACTATTGCATGCATGGTACATACACAGCAGGTTCTCCAACCTATTTCTGCTCATGTATTTGGGTACTGAGTTTTGAAATAATGTGTTTGTGGACCAATAGTCACGAAACTGAGGCATTTGAATGAAGCGTATCCACATTAAAATACCCAGAAGTTTTCCCATTTCAGTGCGGTTTGTATCGGTCCATTCTAAAGTTTTTCCGTTGCGAATAAACTCTGCCACTCTTTGTGAAGCGAATCTGTTTCTTTCTTTTACTAAGCGATCAATAACAACGTCATCAATAAAATGGTTGAAAAACTCTAGAGGGGATTTATCTCTTAACTTTTCAATTATTTTGAGAGGACAGCCTACATTTTGAAGATCAAAACTAAAAGACAATCTATCTCCCCGAACAGGCTCCCACTGTTTCCTTACTTGTAATTGGGCAAGGGATACATCATCATCTGGATCTCCTTCAAATTCAGAAGATTCTCCAAAGACTCTTTCAGAAGCTAGACCGTCGCTTACTTCTTCACTGTTTTCTGGCGTTGTCCGAAAATCCAGTATTTTCCTGGTCATCAGAGGAATGTTCAATCTCCTGTTCTAACTCCTTGTGTCTTAAATATCTCCTACTGGCCATTATGACATTTTTAATTTAGATCTGAAACAAACAAAAGCAATGTAATCTAAAAAAAAGTAAAATATTGCATGTCCACCGGTCTTCATGTGGTCCCAGAATGTAAAATTACATTCTGTAACCGCGTGCCACTGGTGGTCACAAAAAACCTATATTATTTTTAGAAAAAATTAAACTATGTCATGCCAACTTTCCGACCCTAAACAATAAAATCAGTAAGTTAAAGCAAAACATAAATAAAAGTTTGGTCTCAGGATGTAGAAACAAAATGCCCACCCGTGGGCACGTGGGGCTCAACGTGTTAAATGCTGTTTAAGAGAAATTAGCAAATGAAGCGGCAAATGTCTCTTACTGAGGCTACAGTTTTTGTTTTCCATGGTGTGCCTAATTTCCTCATTCTCAATAATAATGACTTGTCTCTCGTAATACTGATTTTTACCTTCTGGCAATCCATTTTTCCACAACCCGACACCAACAAAGTAAATGAATACATACAGATTTTAGGCAAAATGCTGACAAATGCTTATGGGTCACAGAATGTAGCTCATTGAGGCAATTAATTTTGCCGCCACGCCAATGAGATTGGTGTATAAATATATATTTCGGCCCCAATGCTGACCAAAACTTATGGGTTATAAAATTTAGCCCTAAATCGTCGAGTAAAGTGGAAGTGTAAATATAAATTTGAAGCAACGTTCAGCCCAAATTTTGATAAACATTCACATGGCGCAAAATTTAGCTCTTAGGCAGGAAACTGAGGAATAAATCCACGCATAAAGTTATACATTTTTTGGATTTTTCCATTTTTTTTTTTAGTTTTACGGAAAACAATGTTTAATAAAAGTTTCTTATTTCATTTTACTACACGACTGCTTATATTAAATACCAACAAGCTTATTTACAGATCTTTTTGCCTATACCTCCGATGTTTATCTGGGGATCTGACTGGTTAGAAATACCAGTTTGAATTTATAATAAAGAAAACACTGTGAAAGTTTCAGTCTCGTATCATCGACAGCCGACTAAGCGAGTGATAAACCTTGAAAGTTATTACGGAACTAACAGAAAAAAGGAATAGGCCATATATTCATCCCTACCTCAAGGGGGAGGGCAGGTTGCTTGATCTCTCCAAACTCCTTCAGCCACAATCATGTATTCCCATAATACATACATTAAGTATGTATACATGGTGGGATTAAGGATAGGTGGGGTCAGGATAGTATCGGAAAGAACGGAGTTAGAGTTCTGAGGTGGAAAATACTACGCCGCCATTCGCCTAAATAGTCGCACATGGTGTGCATATACACAGTGACCATGCCGCTATATGTGTATGAGGAAACCCCCTGAAAAAACCTCATGCAGGGTAGACGGTAACACCCATTAGCTCCCGAATGCTAAGCAGATCGTGTCACCACAACTCTACCAGCCCGGTAACTAACCAGAATTACTGAACATACTCCTACCCTTATTGACTACTTGATTATAAGACTGTATTAATAGAATCTGGCGTTCATGGACTTCACAATTTTGACTATATAAACTACGTTGATATTACATTTCATTAATTATACATGTTCCAAAAGATAAAAAACGAAGCCAAATTATTGTGAAGAGAGTAACCTATAGTTTTAGCTTTAGTAAAAATGTGCTAATGCCATCATTGTTACTTTTCTTTTTTAATATTAGTAGCTTGATTTAGTACAACCTTATGTTGATCTCATTTCTTTTCACGGAATAATTATCTTCCTTGCACAATTTAGAACACTGTTAAAAGCTTGCGTAAAAGCGTTAGTACAATTGCCTTAAAGATTACCCGGAAACACGTCAACTTAGCAAAAATATTTTCTCTCCACTTGCTTGAATATGTATGTTTTGAAAAACTTTTCCGAAAATATTAAATTGGTTATCTTATTTGTATAATGCAAACATATTTTGCTAAAATGATACTTGTATAAGAATGTTATGTTATCTAAGGTAGCTTAAATATTTTGGAAACGTCAATGTTACATTTTTAATTGTACTTTTTACACTAACTTAGTTATTAACTTGTATTTTAAAAAAATTAGCTAAAAGTTTTTGAACTGAATTTTACTAAACAATATTTGGCCAAGATTAATTTTCCAAAATAAAATAGCATTTGACTTGGCAACGTTGCCACATTGATTTAAATAAAAGTTATTGTTATTTTTTAGCTGTTTTATATTTTACGTAAGTATGATATATCGTTAAAAGGTAGGAAAAGTTCTTTCCCGAACCAGGTAAACTCTAATTTCGGTGTCTATAAGAGAAACTAAACTTTTTTTTTTCTGAAAATAAACCGTTAATTAATAAATTAAATTTTGACAACGTTTTGATCTTTTTAGTAAATGATTCCGGTTTCGAAAAAATATTGTATGCACTTCGGCAATAAAGTTATTTTTTAACACTTTGTACTTCATTTGCCTCAGTCTAGAGCAGTGTTCTTCAACCTTTTTGCACCTGCGGACCGGTGAAAATAGGATAAATATTTCGCGGACCGGCTGAAAGCTAAGGCAAGTAAAAACCAATATAGATAGTATTTTATTTATTATATGGGTATATGTTATTGCATAACAGTTATACAATTACAATCAGAAGACAACTCGATCAGCTTTTCTTTTTCACGAAGATCAAGTGCACACGATTTTATATCTTCTAAGAATGGATTATTAATCCAGAGGTTCCCTTTACGAGGATCCTCATTATCAGGGAAATAATTGTTAACATTTTCAGCTAATGCTCTTAAATGTTGCCTTATTATGTTGAATATGACTCTCTTGTTGACATCAGTCGCAATCAAAAATTCGTCCAAAAGAGGAAACATTTCTACATCTTCCTCTTGTAAGCGACTATTCCAAAGAGCTAGGTTCTTTTTTAACGTATCGATTTTATTTCTTAAAGTAAAAATTTGTATATGAACCCTGCAGAGAAACATTAAGTTCATTGAGCAGGCTGAATATGTGCGCCATGTAAGCAAGAATTGCCAGCCATTCTTCATTCAACAACGGCTCCAGTTGAGATTTTCACTCTCGCAAAAGCTGCTTTACTTCTTCCCTTAGTTCAAAAAGTCGCGAAAGAACCCTTCCTCTCGATAACTCATTTCTGCATGGAGAAGAAGATGTTGGTGGGGTGAGTTCACGCTCTCGCATAGTGTCGCGAAGAGCCTTGAGTTCATAGCTCGACTACTAATTTCAATAATAATCTTCACATCGTCATTCATCACAGTGTTTAGTTCAGTAGAAAGCTTCTTTGCAGCTAGTTGCTCCCGGTGGATCATATAGTGAGTGAACAAATCTGCAGGGTGCGCGACTTGTTTTAATTTCGGAACTACTCCTGAACGACGTCCGGTCATGCTCGCAGCACCGTCATTTGCTGCAGTTTAACCCCTGCGCTTGAAAATACTCATCGAGAGCAGTAAATTTTTACGACATCTAGGATGAATGGCTTTACTATCTCCTCGCCAATGGTAAACGGATTTTTCGATTTAGCTATTCGAAGCGCAACTAAATAAGACGCTCGAAGCAGCGAGTTTTCACTAGTAGCCATCCTTTTCATTTCACTTTTATGCGTTTTTATCTGGTCTCTTAATCGTTCAAAAAAGTCTAGTGGGTTATCCGTAAAATATCTATGTTTCGAATGCAAATGACGAGCAAGTTTGGAAGGTTTCATAGCTTATAGTGCCACATATAGTCTCCTTTCCTCTTTTGGGTTAGTATTTCACATTCCGAAGTATCAACGTATTTATTTTTCTGTGTTTCTCCTAAACTTGAAGCACTAGTAGTTGGTAAAGTTTCAGCACTATCACTACTTTTGTCCTGAATATAGTTCTTGCCTCTACTAAAAAACGTTAAAAGATTTTGCTATTTGACTTTTTTTGTCTCCATATTGTAGGTAGGATCGTGTCAAATGTTACAAAAAAAAAGTCACTTGTTTTTAGAAATACCAACCCAAAATATTAAAAAATGAAACGTACGAACACAACAACACAAGATTACTGTTACGTGTCATCGCCAGGGCTATACTGGCATTCGGCAACCGAGTACTTTATCCACCGAACAAGCTCTGACGCGGCGCATACGCATTGTGTTAAGTCGTACGCAGTCGATGGCATTTATCGGAGATAGTAAATCTTTAAATCATGGCTCAGACAAATGTTAGCTTTGGGTCGACAAAAAAAATGTGCTATATACACACATTGCTACATTATAGGTATGAAATGTTAAAATAAAATACATCAAATTAATCAAGAGACCTTTCTACATTAAATAACAATTGTAATACAATTTATATATAAATTTCAATGCTTATTTACTTCAATTTATAAAACAACATTAAGTCTTCAAATCAGTTAATAATAATCTTACCATTAATTTACCTTTTCATTTAGAATACACACGATTCGGTCGAAGTTTTTCGCGGACCGGCAGGAAATTTCTGTGGACCGGTACCGGGCCGCGGGTCAGGGGTTGAAGAACTAGTCTTCGGCAACTAAACATACGTCTGAAAAAACCACTTGATTGCCTTGATCCATTAACTACTATTATTAAATATTCGTATACTTAGGTAAAGATTTGAAAATGTCGCCTCCTTGAGCTCCGCCAATTTTTCTAGTTGGTTTTGACGGATCCCTTAAAGAACCACATGCGGCTCGTGAGCCAAGGTTTGCTGACCACTGTTCTACAGGAACTAACACGTTTAATTGTGATAATTGTATTGTAAGTAGCGGACAGTGAAAATGTCATTATTTTAATAGCAACAGTAAATATAAATTGTTACTGCAAAAGAAAGGAGAAGATAATTAAAGAGTATTAACGATACATCAATAAGTCGCAAAATTTGATACTGATTTTGCTGTACCTTTACTTTTTTTGTATATTTTTTAATTAAGTTTTAAAAATATTATTAAGGAGTTGCAAAGGAAGGAGAGATGGAATTTCCTTCCACATGGAGTAGAAATAACACGTGTCTCCCACACAGTAGTAGGTACGTTATTGGTATAAATCGTAACGAATCACTCGGAGGTCTGATGTCCACATAATTTTTGGATGAAATATCACCGATTTGTACGACGGTTTTCAATTGCACTGTTGACATGTGGCGAAGTCAAAGTTAAGTCAGTTTTTGTTACGCTGAAGTTTATTATTATTACATATGGGGTTTTCTACGGAAAAGTGAATACTTCAAAACTTAATACTTGTTATAATGGAAAATGTGAAAATGAGACAAAATGTTCTTACGTAATCTTTCTTGGGGTTTTCTGTTATAATTTAATAGTTTTAGAAAGCAAAATAAAATTTTCGCCTAAATAAACTCATCTGTCACCGAAAAACTCGATTTCACTTAAAACCTTTCTAAGAAAAACTAACTCCATCTCCTTTGTTAGTTCTAACTTTGGACTAGTTAAAACCAGAATTGTCTGACAAAACTTATTAGGAACTAAAAAATGCACTGTGTTTAATTTAAAGCAGCTTTTAATAGTTAAAACTAGTTTTACAAAAGTACGTTTACCAAACTCACATCCGAACACACTTCCAAAAACGTATCCAAACGCACATCCAAGCACACATTCAAATACACATCCGAAAACCCATCCGAACACACACCCAAACACACAACCCGAACACAAATCCGAACACACCCGAACACACCCGTACACATCCGAACACACATTCGCACACACGCACACACACATACACTCACACACACACACGCGCGCGTGCACCCACACATACACGCCCCCACACAACACACCCATCCACACTCACATCCTCCCCCCCCCCCCACACACAGACACAAACACAAACACAAACACAAACACAAACACAAACACAAACACAAACACAAACACAAACACAAACACAAACACAAACACAAACCCAAACCCAAACCATAACACCAACACCAACACCAACACAAACACAAACAAACACGAACACGAGCACGAGCACGAGCACGAGCACGAGCACGAGCACACGGACACGGACACGGACACGGGCACGGACACGGACACGGACACGGACACGGACACGGACACGGACACGGACGAAGACCAAGACGAAGACGAAGACGAAGACGAAGACGAAGAGGAGGACGAAGACGAAGACCAAGACGAAGACGAAGACGAAGACGAAGAGGAGGACGAAGACGAAGACGAAGACGAAGACGAAGACGAAGACGAAGACGAAGACGAAGACGAAGACGAAGACGAACTCGAAGACGAAGACGAAGACGAAGACGAAGACGAAGACTAAGACTAAGACTAAGACTAAGACTAAGACTAAGACTAAGACTAAGACTAAGACTAAGACTAAGACTAAGACTAAGACTAAGACTAAGACTAAGACGAAGACGAAGACGAAGACGAAGACGAAGACGAAGACGAAGACGAAGACGAAGACGAAGACGAAGACGAAGACGAAGACGAAGACGAAGACGAAGACGAAGACGAAGACGAAGACGAAGACGAAGACGAAGACGAAGACGAAGACGAAGACGAAGACGAAGACGAAGACGAAGACGAAGACGAAGACGAAGACGAAGACGAAGACGAAGACGAAGACGAAGACGAAGACGAAGACGAAGACGAAGACGAAGACGAAGACGAAGACGAAGACGAAGACGAAGACGAAGACGAAGACGAAGACGAAGACGAAGACGAAGACGAAGACGAAGACGAAGACGAAGACGAAGACGAAGACGAAGACGAAGACGAAGACGAAGACGAAGACGAAGACGAAGACGAAGACGAAGGCGAAGACGAAGACGAAGACGAAGACGAAGACGAAGAAGACGAAGACGAAGACGAAGACGAAGACGAAGACGAAGACGAAGACGAAGACGAAGACGATGACGATGACGATGACGATGACGAGACGAAAACGGTAACGTTAACGTTAACGATAACGATAACGATACCGATAGCGATAGCGATAACGCTAGCGCTAACGCTAGCGATAACGAGAACGAGAACGATGGCGATGGCGATGGCGATGGCGACGGCGACGACGATAACAGTAACGGTAACGAGAACGGGAGCGGGAATGGAAACGGGAACGGGAACGGGAACAAACACACGCACACGCATACACCATTGCCGATCTTGGCGATACTATTTGTCAAACGTAAAATAGCTAATAGTCGATTTAGCGTTAGTGAAACAATGTCGATTGCATGACCTTCTATACTTATATATGTATATGTTAGGTTGGAAGGTAAAATTTATTTCATTTGGGTTGAAAGACCCTGTGTTGTTCCGTACCAGACATTTTTATTACGTCTCAAACATCTACGTATCAATGATATCCTTCCATTTGCGAGGTGGCATGAAACATTTTGTAAATTAAAAAAAAATGTGTTCAGTAAAGGTTGATATATCCAAGTATAAATAAGTTTATCTTTATTTTTTTCAACTAAGCACAAATGAATAAAATGCCGTTGCGGAAGTGCAAAATTTCTTAAGTTAGCTTGGAGATCAGTGAGTTGGTTGATCCAACTTTTATCTAAAATTTCGTGTTATGCAAATTAATGTACTCGTCGTATTGGTATGGACCACCAATTCGAAATGCCTTTTAGTCCTAATCGCAAAAAAGGCAGTGACCTTTATATGAACTTGAGATTGAAATTTAATGGTTGATTAAATTATTTTAACCGCGGACAGTGATTAACTATTCTTATAATGTATTTGTAAGTTTAGCACCTATGAAACTCCGTGTAAGCTGTAAAATACTGAAAATTTATATTCCAAGAAAAAAAATGTATTTTAGATGGTATTTTTGGCGCATAAATGGCTCTGTCAATCATTTTTGATGTTTTTTTTATTGATAAACTTATTTACATATTGCCCCTAGGCAATGCAACAGGTTTAGATAAATTTGAATATCCTGAGTCAAGGATTATACTACAAATTTTTTTAAATGACTAAGCTTGAATGTACCGTTCGGTATGCAAAATCATTTAACAATTTGGAACAACCTGTTACAGATACTATTGAAGAATTATATCACAAAAAGAATTCCTGCGATTTTTATACAAACGTTAATGGATATAGTGATATCACAATGGTTGTATTTTTCCCATCTTTACAGTGAATGATGATATGGGAGAAAAATTAATTATAATACGTTTGTGTTTATTCTCATTATTACTCGCTCGACGAACTTTGATATATAAATAATTAATAACAAGAGTTCAAATTATTTACCACATTTCGTATCAATAGGTCAGCAAAAATAACGAACTGTTATTTTAGCATCAGTTGGCTTGCTATCACATTCTATGGAATTCGTAATGTTTTTTTTGGCAACTCGTTTACACCGTTACGTCATGCTGGGCTTGCTACAGAGATGACGTTTCACGTTTCAATCACGTGCATACACGATCTTTACACTTCCGTTATCTTTTTAAGCTACAAGAATGTTTGGGTTTCTGTAGTGATAATCTAAGGTTAAATAAATAATTGTATACTATTTTTAAACGTATTGCATAAGTCGTAGTACTGCCGTTTTGTAGCTCAAATACATATTTAGAACACGTCATATTGTGGCTGTCAGAAAAGCGATCGAAGACTTACGTCATAAGTATGAAATCGATGACAAATATACAATATGAAATATAATTGTTGTATTAGCACAACATTAATTTAGGTTTTATGTTTATTTTTATAAATCATGCTCTTATTTATCAAATACAACACTTATCATTCTTAGATTTTGTCATAATTAAGTTTCGAAAAGTCTGAGGCACGTTTTTATTTTACTGCCTGAAACGTTTTATGTATATTTTTCAACATCCGAATTACCTATAGGAGAACCTGATGATTTTGGTAATCCTTCTAGACAAACAACAGGTATAAAAATCAATATTTGAATTATTTAATAACGTAATCGATATCCCTAACTAGCTGATTTATTTTTGATGAAATTTCCTAATTGTTAAATAAACGCCGAGCTAAAATAACCATTCCTCCAATAATATAATTTTGTAGTTCAGCAAATTAGATTAAATAATTAAAGTATACTTTCCTCCAAAAATTTTGAAATCGTCTTTTACCACATATCACACATTACTTCCAACAACTTTTAGCACAAATATGTACGAGATAGCAACATGGAAACTTTATATTTAATTACAGATTCTTGCAAAATTTAGGTTCACACTAAAGCTAAATCCCACAATTCTAACACTGTATGGTTTTAATTTAGTTTTTAGATACCTTTAGTGATTCCTTATTATCGTAGGGGGCGACTGGCTATCATTTTTTGAGTTGTTAAATGTCGTTCTCTCCCGCAAAGGATAAATGACCAATTTTCAATCAAATTCTTTAACTATAAATTGTTATCCTACAATAAATTAAGTAACATAATAGAAAATCCATTGTATTTAAGGATTCTGGCCCGGGACACAAGCGTCCAAGCCTAACCAACCCGCAATTAAACAAACTAAAAATAGTTATTTATACTACTAGAACATTTAGAACTGTCGATAGAGTGGAAAAAAAGTAAAATCAAATGTAACAACGATCATACTGTACAACTGTTTTATCAAAAATGGTGTTTCAATAAAGCATTTTGTAACGCCCATAAGGCACCTTGCGATGCGCCACAATATTCAACAACGGCTGTTGCAATTCACATTTTAGGTTATACAGGGTCATAAAATGATGAAAACGTCTTCGTCTTAAAAAATCTTAAAATAGTATTATGATCCTTTTCAAAATTTTGAACAAATTTATCAGAAAGTTCTAACCTAAGGCAGCCATTCGTCCCGTATTATACGGGACAGTCCGTTTTTTAAACAGGTCATTTCGTATATGTAATACATGTTTCGGAAAGAAGTCCCCTTTTTGGTCAATTTCCCATTAGTCAAAGTCTAGAAAGTACGAAAAAGATAGCGCGACCTTGTAGCGCCCCCCAGGTACCCTATCTTGAAAAGTGTAATTTTAACTTCTTTGCAAGAATTCAAAAAATCGCTAGGTGATTTATCTTGACTTTACTGACAATAATGTTACTATTACTCAAATTAATGCTTGCCTTACATTGACTTTCCTGGCAATAATTAAAATATTAGAATTTATTTACAAGTCTGATATTTAATTACTCGCAAACCTCAAGTCTGATCAAAAGAATAGGCTGTGTAGTGGTAGGTACGCCGAGAATTAGATAGGCTGGATGAGGTTAAGTTGTATCATGTGGGGCAGGTAAACAATGAAACTACCCAATTTAAAATTAACGAGCTTTGCGCAATGATGGTTCAACCCGTTAATGTACTACTGTACACCAAGAAAACCCACTTTATTCATAAATAAGTAATATTCATAAATAAGTAACAATGAAAGGGTTAAATATATAACAAAACACCATTAAGTTAGGTTAAAGTGCGTACAACGTTATAACATTAAGAGAAAAATAAATAAAGAGCAGTTTAGCTACACATAAACACCATAAACAAAAAACCCTGTAGTCCATACCCATAATTGTGTCATAAATAAATCAGAATAAAGATTGTAATACCAAACATGTGGCCCTCTAAAACCAATCATGCCGGTCTTTAAGTAAATAAGCAAATAAAATAGTAAAGCAAATTTCGGTACATATAAAATATAACAACAGTAAAATTGCATAGGTGATAATAAGGTAAATGCAAGGGCAAACAAAAAAAAAAGGTGAGAAATTTACACATATACAATTGTTTAGTGACCAATAAAGCACAAAATACATAGGTAAAATTATAATAAATTACATATAAAGAGAAATCAGTTCACATGCAAACAATTCTACTTGAACGAACTGACACAAAAGAAACTCATTAAAATAAAGCTTTCAAAGGTACGTTGTAAATAAATCATAACATCGTGACCAATATACAAGTCTGAGTAGAAAAATACAGCGCCCTTTTCTTCGGTAACCCATTCATCTATACAACAATACAAATAAAATTCGAGGTGTTTAACCGTCATCTGGACACGGGAGTATGTAAACACTCGGCAATTACCTATTACAATTTTAACCAAGGTCTATCCTGTACCCGTTCGCCAGGCCCACGTCTGCACAAATATAAATATGAACAACAAACAACAATGCTAATTTACCCAAATACAAGAGTGAGGGAGCCCTGTAGTGTCTTTTATTTTAGCAAATTTCAGCTTGATGAGCCCGCATGCGAATGAGATACCTTTGCAAGGTAATGTTTGATTTTTAATCCGTTACATAGGCTTGTAACATTATTTACTGCGAGCTTTCATTTACATAAAAATTCCTACTTACATTTGAATATATTCCCTTTAAGTAAACACTTTACTGCCAACACTACGAGTTAAGATACGCGGTTTAAAAGTCGGCGCCGCAGTGATTAATTATAGATTAATTTTTGGAAAAATTTACATTAAAAACATATTAAAAGAAAAGAACGAATTAGCGTTTCTGTTTTCTCAAATGTGCATGACAAAAATATTTATAGACGGAACGGTTTACAAAGTGAGTTTGTAATTAAAACAAATCAAAGCGATTTGGCTCAATCAAACCTTCAAACGCAACTGCCTTCCTCTCCGATTTCATACTAACTATATCTACTCCCAAAAAACCACCCCCGTTTTTCAAAAGTAATAAAAAAACAAATAAAATATTACGTTGCAACAGTTTCATGTTAGTTATTGAACGAAATCTTAATTTTAAAAATATGCATTCGTCCGTAACCAGCCGTACACTTAGGTCTCAAGTTTCAACGTACCAAACAAGGATCCCTTTGGATATGCGCATGTTCCGCCGTAATGAATTATTAAATCAGTGACATTTTTACATCAAGAGCGCGCGTATAGAAATTTTCAACAATTCGTCACGCCAGTTTCGGCAGAACGCCTGTTTCTCTTCCCTAATATATATTTCCTTTTTTTTGTTCAACCTTTACTGAAATATCATTTACATACATTCCCACATTTCTTACATAAAACATAAAATAAAATATTCCGTAACATTAGCAAATTACGACCTATTACAAAAAATCCGCTAATTATCTTTTCTATGGCGTTAACAATGGCGATTTGACAAACATTTATTACAATAATTAAATTTTCGCGGTCCGCTACCTACAACCTTCAGATAAGACACAATAGGATGACATCACATGTTCTACAATTTACGAGACTATTCTAGCGCTTTTGTCGACTCAAATAAATAGCGCGCGATTCCGCTTATGAGGCAGTATTAAGTATCAAGGTAGCGCGAAAAAAATTTGCTTACGATGGTGTCTTGTATATGTGGAACACAAATATACCGATGCGTGTAAATAAATATAGGTTAAGTGTTAATAAGTAGCTGTTAATAAATAAATAATCGTTAATAGTGTAATGTGTATCTAGGACGGTAGAAAATCAGTACATGCCAAAAAAAGGTGCGTAACATTTTACAAAAAGAATCGTTGAACTCCATACAAAATGAGCTTGGAATGGTTGTTAATCACGGGAGCGTAAACATTTGTCCTACACACGTAAGATAATTTATGATAGACAAGGGCTTTCAAGTAAAACTTTTGGAAGTTCGAGACCTTCGAGGTGAAACTTCAGATATTGTATCCCAATATATTATTAAAACGGTTGACAAATACGAATTAACAACAAAAGTAGTGGCAATGTGCTCTTACAACACAAATTACAACATTGGAGGAACAGCAAGACGGCCAAAATAACGTCTTTCATAAAGTTCAGCAGTTACTTGAAAACCTTTAGTTGGGGTGAACTGTGCTGCTTATATCCTTTATAACTGTATTAAAACATCAGCAGACTGCTCGCTTATTGACATCGAAGCCATTATTGTGAAAATCTATGGCTATTTCTACATTTATACTGTTCGAGTTGAACAATTAAAAGAATTTTGTGAGTTAATGTTGACTACCAAAAACTATTGGGATGGTTACCGTTTTACCTTACATAGAAATAATATTAAAAATGTTCAGACCGCTAGATAGTTTGTTTCTCTCTCAAGAAAATGTCCTACATTGATTCTTAATAGTTTTAAAAACAATTTTTTTAAGTTTGAAGTTTCTTCACTCACAATCTCCTATGGTCCTATCAAATTTAAAGCAACAATTAATAGAACGGAAAATGAAGTCTTTTTACCAAATCAAGCTACCACTATGCTAGTAACTTTGTTACTAGCATAGTTTGGTAAATGAAGGAGCAGACTTAGGCGTGACTCAATTTAAAACGGCAGTGGTCATGTTTGGTACTACTTGCATAAGCTATTTGGATAAGTGGACGCAACACTTTCAAGATTCGTAAGCGTTTCGTTCGGTAATCGGTATTGCTAAAACGAGAATCTCTATGGCCATATGTTGGAAGCTCATTAACTGTTTTGTACCTGATATTCATATAAATGATTGGGAATAATTTGATGAAATTGTGTGCATTATAGAATATACAAGCAGTCGAAAAGTAAAAGAGTGGAAACAAACAAACAATGGGTCGGGCTTTCTAACAACTTCAAGAATGAAGATATTACCACACAACAACGTTAAAAATTGTTGAAATGTCAATGTGTTTACCGGGATCCAACACCGCCACGGAAGGGATTCTTTCTGATATCAGTAAAATTGGGAGCAGCGAAAAAACTAGCCCTACTGTAAGAACTTTAAAAGTACTTTTTATGACAAAACATAATTTTAAACTGAATTGCCTTGCATTTTTTAAATATGTCCAATATCACTCAGATATTTTACGAATGGAAAAATACACAAGTGAGTAACGTTTCGCTCGCCATTTTAAACTATGTACTTTTAAAAACCGAAGTAAAATACAGAATTAAAGCTTTTTTTAAATTTTTTTAAGACTATTGCATTATAACATGGGACGCCTAAATACTTACCATACATTTGTCACTTAGACTCATAAACTTATAAGTTTGTATCTAATTAAAAAAAAAATTCCCTCCCCTTCCTTTTACTGAGTAGTATTTGATACCCCTCATACTCTCCGAGTGATGCGTTTATGTCCCGTATTTCCTTTTTACATAAATGGTCACCTTATTCTAATCCTTCTCCAATTTTCAGTGGCTTTATGTGATTACTAAAAGTAGTGGCTCCTTTGAATTGCCTAGATACCTAATTTCATTAAAATTGGTTTGCACGTTTCTAAACCGCTTGCAAAAATATTTTTTTAAGTAAACTTCTACTACTCTCGCAGCAAAACGGTACAATCTGATGTATAAATAAGTTAGGTCTAATCGACTTATTTTGGCCTCTATAGTATGTGATACGCTGTATATTAGTGATATCTTTATTAGTAAATTTTTGTATTACTGCCCACCAACGAAATTGGAATGTGTTAGAATGATGTGGAAATTATGCAAAATACTTATGGTGATAACTGTTTATAATCACAACAATAAATCGCTAGAGTTTAAAAAGGGTCGTGATACAGTCGAAAACCGAAAGCGTTTTGGATATCCATTAACACATTGAAAAAAAGAAAAAATCGAAAAAATACTTAAATAACTGTTATAGAGATACTGTGATACAGGAATATGGCTTTTGTTAAATCATTCTGGCGTATGCGTTGGGCCTGAGACGTTCATCCCAAAAATCTGGCGAGACTTGGGTGTTCCATTATGAAAGCATTACTTTTGATCACGGTACTATAAAGGAGGAAAATATGGAACACCTGGAGATACTGGGGTTAAACAAAAAAAATTAACACTATATTAAAACTTTCAAAGTAATTTAGAATAAAGTAGAGCATATAATTATAAAAAACACATAATAACGTAGAGATTAAATTATAAACAGCTAAAAACAGCCATGACAATTATCCGTACCCATTGGAACATTGTTGAATGAGGTTTCAATACCAGATAAGGTAAAAAACAAGGCAACATTGGAAAATTGAGATTAGGTGAAAAAAAACGAAGAAAGAGAGATTCTGTTAAACTATATGAGTTACTTCCAATTATACGGATAGATTCACTTCTTTAAAAAAATATATTATTTAATACTCGTGGTGAGCATAAAATCTGTACTGGTAATACTTACATGAAAATTTATAAAGAAGAAACGCTATTATAAAACTTACGAGGGGTAGCTACTTATGTATGCGGAATTGGTAACACTGTTTGGGTAGGACATATCCATCGAAATTTTGACATTTTTCAAAGTATACGTTTTGTTGTACGGGCGCTATTTGTACTGTTTACAGTGTTCTAAGCGGCACACAACTATTTGTTTGCCACAAGTATTTGGTCAAACAAGAAAAATGCCCAACGACGTAAAATCATTCTCTATTAGGACAATACGACCTTTCACAGAACGGCTCAAACAATTATATATTTAACTGGTAAACCATCGCGGATTTGGAACCCAATGATTTCTTTTTATTCCCATACGCAAAGAAAAACTACGTGGTCAACGGTTTTTGAGGCTATAAGAAGCGGTTGATGCGTTTGAAATTAATGTTTTGGAGATACCGCAATCGGAATAGAAAAAGTTGTATAAAAATTGATTTAAACGAATGCAGAAGTATATCAATCACTATGGAGAATATTTTGAAAGACAATAAAGCCATTTTAAATGATAAATATTTGCTTTTTGTATTATTCCAGATACATAAATAGCAACCTTCGTAAACTATCATTAGATGAAACAAAATAAATTCTGAAACGAATGATGAGCAAACAATTTGAGTGTGGAAAATCAAATTATTACCGTACAATAGGAACAGGATAATAACGATTCGTACGGTAGTAGAAGAATTAAAAATAAGAATAACTCTTAGGAAACGTGAGAGAACAGTGCAAGCAGAACGGCAAATGGAGAGAAGAAGATAATTGACAATCGTCTATTAATGTATACCATGTCTTTCGATCAGTAATAGGTTGATTAAGTTTACATAGAAGATTCGAAAATTGTACTAATGTATCTTTATCAGATGATGTAAACCCGTTTCGATCAATACAACCTTTTTTGTAATGTACATCGCTCCTACCAGCCGGTTTGTTTATTATTTTACTTGAATTATTTCTGACAATGGTTTTACTCGCCCCTTCTGCTTTTATATAAAGTTTGTAGGAGATTGACTAGGATGAGATGATATCTATGATTAACTTCTTGAGTAAAACACGTTTTAAATGATTTAAAGCTTCGTACTATGAAGCAGCTGCAGTTTATTAGACGTATGTAGCAGTAAAGTGAGAATTGCCATAGTATTGTATAGACAGACGATAATACTTGATTCCATGTATAGACAAATAGTCATCCATTACCAACAAAGTGGGTGAACTGATCACAGTGTTTTTAGTGTTCAGTATTTTCTAATCTCTTTTTTTAGAGCCAGCGACTTTATCTGAATACCAGTTCGAACACCAATCCAACGAGATCAGAGAAACCATTCCAAATCGAGTGAACGAAAAAGACTTTGATAGGATAAATATGGCTAACAAAAGCAAATTTTCAAAGACTAATTCAATGCACATGGAAATTTAACAGAAGAAACTAGAAAATCTAATGAAGGAGAGAATGACCCATCGATCAAAATTCTTCCGGCAGACAAAGGAAATGCGACTGTGGTAATGGATATGGAGACTTACCACAGTAAGATCCCCAACTACTGGATGGGGGCGAGTACAAACAAATATCAAAAGACCCCACAGCATCAATCGAAAGATGGATATACCAGACGCTGGCAAAACACAAGCGCGAGTTCTCCGATTACCAGAGAACTAGACTTACTCCACACCTCCACATCTGTACGGCCTACCAAAGATTCATAAGGAAGGAATTCCCCTGAGGCCAATTGTGAGCTCGAGAAATTCACCTTGTCGCCCATTAGCACATTATCTGCTTGCACTTCGTGGAAACCATCAGAAACTTCCAACCAAACCACGAAGAAATGCTGGTAAGCTTCGATCGTGAGCCTATTCACAAATGAGCCCACAGATAAGGCACTATCATAAGGGACAGGCTGGAAAAGGATGAAACGTTATATAGACGCACGCAACTCTCGGTAAACAGAACAATGGAACTTCTGACTATACGCATTAGAACTACATATTTCCAAGTAAAAGACAAATTCTACCAGCAAGAGTTTGGGATGGCGATGGTTTTCCTACACTACCACTCCAATCATCACAAAAGCGTGAAGTTAGGCGTGGCAAGATGCTTGTGCGATAGATCGAAAACAATATGCTCAAAACAAGATGACCTGGAAAAAGAAATAGAAAATATTGCTAAAACATTTAAAGAAAATGGTTACCCCGATCTGACCCCTAACCTGGTATCCGAAAAAGAAGATCCTAAATATACTGCGATAATACCATATATACAAGGTACCTCAGACAAAATACGAAGGATAGGCAGTAAATACAAGATACGCACTGCCTTGAAATCGACCAGAATGATCAGGGAAATACTAATCAAAACCAAACCACGTAATGAAGACCAGCACTCCAACAATTGTTTATACAACCTACCATGCGAATGCGGCAAGGCATACATAGGAGAGGGCGGTAGACTACTCAAAGTGAAAACTCAGGAACATAACAACAAAATCCGCGAGGGCGAAGCAGAAAGATCAAGAATCACTGAAAATATCTGGAACAAAGACCACCACATCCAATGGGATAACATATAGTAGTAGCAAAGGACGAGTTCTAAAAAATATACATGGAATAACTCAGTGGCTCAGCGGTAAAGGTGTCAGACTTGTAAGTGAAAGGTACCAAAGTTCGAATCTGAGCGTAGTCAACGGCTTGGGAAAAAATCATTAGATATGTTTTCGACTCAAGTACGAAAATAGTCGTTCTCAGGAATAAGCCTGATGACGGAAGAAAGAGTTCGTTTCCGAAACGTCGCGCTATAAACTCAAAAACTGTGGAAATAGGCCGATCAACTTAACTAATACCTACATTCATAAATATTAATACCGCTATGCAGCATTTACATTTCGCATACACAGTCTGTTCTGCTACAGATCATTTGCTATGTCGATGATACTTAATTATATCTCCCATTTTATCTTGTGAATAAATTAAGCCATTGAATTACAACCTTGTCAATATAAAAGAATTCTGTGTGAAACACTGCTTTCAACTAAATCCTAATAAATCTCAAGACGTTTTATTTGGGAGGAAGTGTGGCCGAAAGTAAATTTGTTATTATGGTATTTGATGATATATTGATCAACCGTCTACTGGCGTTTCTGGAAATTACGATGGTGGTTTGGTACCTTAATAAAAGCAGTATTGTATTTATCATTGTATGATCTCAGATGGACCACGCAGATATAGTGTATGATATTTCCCCAACCAAACTAAAAAATCTGAAACACTGGATCTGTGACAGGGCCCTGTAACAAATTAAATACACCTAGGTACCACACAAAATTAATAACACCCAACGCGTTGGAATAACTAAGCTATCATCTCGTCGAACGTTGATGATGGTAGTTGTGCCATTAAAAAGCCTTCGGTGTCTTTAATTTTATGTGGTACGTTGGTGCATTTTGTTTGTTGCTAACTAAACCAGAATGACAAAATTGAGCGCAGAAGATACAAAATAGCAGCATAAGGCTAATTTATGGTTTACATAAATGTTAGAACTTCAAGACGGACAGTACACACTGCAAAATCAGAAGAAAATTAATTCATTCGCAAGAAGCTGAGATTTAGAACTGGAATAATTTTCTTTATCTTACGTTTGCTGGTGGAAAACACATTAGAAAAGATATTAAGAAAGTAAGTTACAAAGAATTCAAATTATAAATGACATTGAGGTAGTTAATTAATAAACTTGTATCCTATCAGATGGACACCGTTTAATTTGACTTATGTACGTACTATGAGTATGATTGGTTAGGTATGTGGTGCTGAATATAGAACTTTATTAGTTATACAAAAACTAGCTCTTTGTGTTGTTTTTCATTGCACTGAATGTAAGGGAGGCGTTCCATCACACCAATGGGGCCTTGTCTGATAGACCGAATAGCACAATTTCTGCTAGCCTATTTGTAAATATATCCTGAACATAGCAATAAAGCCATTTCTGAATTGTAAGTAATGGATGATTGTAATTTTAAGAGCAAGTAATAACAAGAATAAAAGGAGAGTTACGAATGGCGGAAAAGTCTTCTAACCGTACAGCATTCATACATTATATATTAACGTGGTGGGATTGAAGATGGTTGTTCTAGGATATGTTTGAAAGGAACGTAATTAGGTTATCGAGTGAGAAACTACTAAATAGCTTCACAGGATATGCGTATGTGCAGTGATCATGCAGCTATACATGTATCAGGAAAACTTCTTTAAAAACCTGACACAAAGCCTACGATAACGGGAAGCGATCCTATTGCCTCCCAACGACACAAAGAGCGTGTTACCACTGATCTGGGTTATAAAGAGAGCGATTAGATAAAGCGGAAAGCATAGGTCTTTCCTACAATGGCGTCCATATTCTCCCCGTGAAAAATATCTTACTAGTGTAAGGAATGCAGTCAATCAAACAACGTCATAAAACTTAACCTCAAATAGGAATGTACTAATAAGTGATACATACTTAGCCTGCAATATCCCGTGTACTTCTTGTTGGGTTTTCTGCGTGAAGATGTAAAATCATTTTGAACATTTTGAACATTCTCACGTTGTCGAGGCCGTCCTGTATGACCACCGCTCTACGAACTAATTCAATAAAACATTCCGCGTATAAGCGAGATACGGCTGCGGATTTGTACGACACTCTCCGTTAATAATCAGCATATCCAGTAATTCATTATTTTCATAAACATGAGCATTGTTGTATCGATAGCGTTAATAAAATTACGAAGAAAAAGTAATTGCCAGGTTATTTCTTGACAACAGAGATAAACAGAAACAAAATTATCCAGCCACCTTTGATCAAAGGTTCAATAATTTAAAATTGTAAATTTTAAACGGTTTTTATTTTTTTACTCGAAAACGGTGCGTCGCACCAAAAAATAATAGTAGAGCTTTTCTTTCTAGAATCGGGCAAGGAATTGAATGATAATTTTTATTTTTAGAAAAATCAGTGGCGTACCATTTTTTTTGCAAAAATATTAAACGACTTTTTTATATGCGCGCCACAGGTAAACCCAAAAACATTTTATTTATTGAAGAATTTCTCTCCCACGTAGCTAATGGCACCTACAAAATTTTGTTTAATTATCTCAAGTGGTTTGCATTTATTAATAACTTAATAAAAACAACGTCATGAAATTTAACCTCAAATAGGAATGTACTAATAAGTGATACGTACTTACCAAAAAAAATGAAATGAATAATTATCAACTAATGTGAGAACAACATTAAATACAATGTGCTAAATAGAATAATGGCAACACTTCTGAGTATTTCACATGAATTTGAGCATGTGATGCCGGAATTTGGACCTGCCCAACGTTATGCTCATTCAACATACCTCACTCTCTTCGTCTGCTTTGTTTTACAAATTAGAAAATAAACATACGATTAACAGCAATAATTATTGGTATTTGTTTCCCATTTTACCAAAGTATTCAACCTTTGTGTTAAAGTTGTGACATTACTACTATTGTTTCTATTAGAAAACATGATTACGAGATGTAGAGTGAATCAATCAGAGAAGTCTGCCTAAGTTGACCATGCGTTAAATTATTATAACCATAACATTCAATTTATTAATGTGGTAATGTTATCAAGACAAGCTTATTATGTTTACCTACAACGAGAAGCTATTTAAATATATAAACCTTTATTTTAATTTTAACTATTGAAATGTCTAGATGTTTTGCTGTTTTTCCTAGAGCTCGAAGTAAATGCTTTACGAATTAAGTATGGCAAGTTATTACAGCATTGTCTTGATTTAACATATAAATATAGTTGTAATTAAGATAACATTAAACATACCTACACATTCTGTTTTCATTATATAATAACGATTGCAGTCCTTGAATATTAACCAGAATCATTTCCTTGTTAGATTTGTTATTTCACTAGATATTTAATCGGTGTGTTAAATTTATAGTTGTGAATACTTTTACCACTTCCAAAAGTTTTTCACAGCTTTGATCTTACGTTATGATTTGATTAAGTTTTGTTAATTTTGTTTTTGATTGAGACATTTTTCATGTTAGCCTTCGTCCGTTTAATAATATTTCGTCTATTAAAGTTCTAGCTAATCTATAGTAAAATAAATTTAGATTCCGTAGTTGGATTTTTCATATAAATTTTCTAACTATTATATCAGGATTATATTTGTGTTTTCAGATTTCATTTCTTTGATGTCCTTGTGAATTAAAAAAATTATCATTTACTGTTATCGAAACGTTTAAGCTTGTAAAAAAAATAATAAAAAATACTCAATTTTATACTCAAAAGATGAATACCTTAATTTTGTCATGTGTTGTCACTAATTGTTCAATGAGAAATGTTTTTGATTTTTATGTGTTATTCTTGTAATTGTTCGCATTTAACACTTTGATTGAACTTTGATTTATTGAACCAGTACGCCCTGAATACAATATGCATACAGTTTGAATCATTAAACGAATTCTATGGTGGCTTTTTGTTTCGAGAAATCGCTTAAAGCGAAACCAGTCGACCATGATTATAACGTACCAATGAAGGTTGAAAGATGTTGCAACACGACCGATTAGCAGAATCGCCGTTTCAAAAAATTGGTATTGGTGCATCACTTTTCTACCTCAAGCTCACTTGGAGACCGCAGTATAATGGAAGAAGCACGTATAATTTGACTTCGGACCTTCTAAGCCTTATTTATTTGCATAAGCAAGAGAGAAAGACTTTATTGAACCAACGAATCTCGAATTCGTTTTTGTTTCGCAATGAACAATGGCAGAAGGTAAATGCCACGAAGGCGAGGCGAAAGATGCAGTCTCCAATTTTCTGTGGAAACTATGTGTAGCGACAAAATTTTTATAATGATATAGTGAGTTATTACTCATAGCAGCAGGTCTCCCCTTTTCCTTTCTTTATATAAGGCAGTATCACTGGTCGGAGCTCAGGTAAAGAAGTGGTGCAACGTCAACTAACAACTTCCGTATATTTAGGAGCTACAACTACAAACTTCTTTCAAGAAGGTCATGCTAACCTTTGGTTTTGGTAAGTTCTATCACACGATTTATCTCCTGTGAAACACACATGGGCCATGATGGTGCAGAAAGGCTGTACCAGACCATCCATTACGATTAGATTATCTTCGACATGAGATACGTGTTGCTTGGTAGCCATATCTCACGAAAACGTTAATGAATGTAAAAAAAAATTAATTAAGGCGTTGTGTTCTTAAGGTTGGCAATTTTTAATAAATTATTTTGCTTATACCGCTCTCCCAATAAGACTGTCCACCAGTTATATCTTGGAAACTTACATGGACGCAGAAAGAGCTTCAAACTGATAAAGAGAAAGTTAACGAAAATTATTTTGAAGTTCCAAATATGAGCGCGAGGGGGCGCAGTTTCTAAGGTGAGCACTGAGCAGTACAGATTGATTTAAATTAAAGCGTCAAAATTACCTACAATTTTAAACCTGCCATTTACAAGTTTAGTTAATTACACACCATTTTGGTTAAAGGGATTTTTGATATCTCGAATAATAACTATAGAAAACCATACTGAATCTTGTAAAACTAAAACAGCTATACCTGCTGCAGTTTTTACCGAAATTAAATGGACTGTAGGACTTGTTTGAAAGGGAATCCAGAGACGGTTTCGCGGTTGCGATTATTAACACCCACGAATGATTAATATATTTTCTAAAGTGGTTATCGTCAAGTGAACGAGATTTTTAAATTATTTCAAAAAATGTAAATCTAAGGATGCATTTATCTTATGCCATTTGCACAGACGAAGACATTATCCAAAGCTCTGTATTAATATGATTAAAAATTTTATGTTTAGTAATGTCTTCCTACTCAACCTTAAAAGGGTAAATATTTCACACGGTAATTACAATTAAGCCATTGCAGACTAAGGTAACTGTCATTAAATGAACAAAACAGTACGATAGTAACCAAAAATAATAATTGCATCCGTAATTCGTTGAATCATATCATTTCGTCGTGTAGAACATGTTTGGAGAATAAAAGTTAAAGACTGTCAAATCTGGGGATGTAGTTTGTCATGGAAGGAAGAACCACACTGACGAAGCCACATTTTTCAGTGATAGCGTCATTGGATCATTTATCTCTTATTCCAACTTAAATTGTGAACTTAGATCGATGGGAACACGAAGAACAATGTGGTTCCGGGTATGATGGATGTTCAGCACATGTTTAATAAATAATGCATGTTCATATTGGTGTAATGGAAGAGGATCTTTGTTTCTAGATCCAGCTAGAAGTTCAATTTTAGCTATACTCGACTTTTACAACACGAGATAAAATGATTCGACAAAAAAAAAAGGATGCTGCAATTGTTCTGGTAGTAATCACAGTATTTTGTTTATTTAATGACAGTTACTTTAATGTCAAAATTGAGAAGATTTGACTCGATATGATTAAGTAGTGTTGTGTGTGAAATCATTATTCAATACAAATTTTTAGTTATCCTGAAAAAACGAAAAAGATGTCAGTATTTTAGACTTTCCAAGCTCTTCCAATTTAACATAATAGAAATACATCCTAGTAATTAACATTTTTGAGAAAATTTAGAAAAACACGTTGAGTTGAAGATTACGCCTTCTAGTACCTACATTAAACATTTGTGGGCGATAATAATTGCGAGACTTAAATATTTTCCAGCTTCACTTTGAAACAAGGCCGACTATATTTAATCACAGATGTAAATATACGTACATTTGTTTTTTAATTCGAGTGAAAGTCCAGCGATTATATTTGTTTGAAACTGCCGAGTCGATGTATTTGTCTCTTTTCTAGTTAACAAATTTAAAATGTGGTGCTCAGAAATAATGTTTGTGTATGAATCAAACGCACGATTTTCATAATATAAATTATTTGTAAAAAGTAATAGTATACAAAATTGGTTTCTTGGCGTTTTAAAATTAAATAAACGTCCTGAAAATTGATTTTATACTTTAAGCCTTTATTTGTAGGCGTACTATTAGTTTGGAGTTCGTCTAGAAACTGAATTAATGAGTACATTAAATACTATTGTATAAGAAAAAAAGATTGTGGGGTATCTATTATAGGCTATGAACGGTTGACTGGCTTACACAAAGTTGAGGTATTTAGATAATGTAGTGCAGCCTGCATTACGAGGCAACTTCCGTTTTCCTGGCTTTTACACCCATTGAGGTATTTATAAATAGCCGCCTGGTTTGTTTTAATTTAATCTTTTCGTTATTTATATATCTTAGTAAAATGTTGAGAAACACTGGTTTGCATCAATATTTTTTAATAATTATTGCAGTGTTTATTTCATAAATCAATCTTAGTAAAGTTTAAATAATTTTTGATCTTGATTGAAGTTACAATAATTATAAGATGGTATTCAGGTCACAATTAACGGTGACAATTACATTACCTGACTCGTAGCAACATGGCATCCTCCTTGCAACGCTTTATATATGACGTAGCTGTGCCATTGCCATTGGTTTACTTCGTCGGGTGACGTCATAACCGATAACGATTACTGTGACTGACTAGATGCCCCCCTTATGTTTTCAACGAGGACGGCGCGGTCGCGGAGGCAGGGAATTCACCAAGTTGTACGGGTACGGGGGTTCAGTTACTGCGCAGCGATCGTTATGTTATGTTGCAGTCTACCGTTGTCTTAATATGGTTTTGTCCGATTATAAACGAGTTTTCTTCTTTTAGGTAGTGTTTAGGTGTTTTATTAAAAATTAGTACTGTGAATTAATCAAGTGAAAAAATGTCCGTAATGCAAATGCAGCAAGCCAAACGGCAACATTGTTATTTATGCGATCTCCCGCGTATGCCGTGGGCGATGGTGCATGATTTTACGGAAGCTGTTTGTAGAGGGTGTGTGAACTATGAGGGTGCCGATCGTATTGAAGTCGTATTAGAAAATGCGCGACAAATGAAACGTGCTCACGGTTTTCAAGAACAACGTTCGAGTCATAGTTCTAAAAGCCATCGTACTACAAGCCACGAACATCAGAATGGGGATGTTGTTGCAGCAAGTAGCAGACAGCCGTCAGGAACGCATCACTCTGCTAGTTACAGTTTACATCATTCTAGATCGGGAATTTTAGCCGCGGAATATCAGACGGCACAGCCAGCTCCACCTCCTAGAGGCTCGTCTTCGATGCCTCGACCTCTTCAGGAAGCGACAGCTGAACATGACGCTTTGGTAAGCCGAGCGACGGTTAGATTACCATCCGCTGCTCACATGGCAGCAGCCACCCACCATCCTCTACAACATCACCATACTAGCAATGGTAGACCGACGTCTATGCCTCAACAAGGTTTGAAACGCGGTCTGTCAAATACCGACGAAGATGATCATCACGGTCATCACACTAACGGGGAATTAAATGGAGCTAAACGGATGATGTCAGTTGAGGAACAACATAGCAGTGCTGTGAGACCTCCTTTAACGCGTGGGGATTCATTGCCAGCAGTTTCGTTGGCACAACCATTTGCAATTGCAGAAAGGACTTTTAAACAGGAAAAACATCCGATTCGTACACCATCTTTTGATACGGCTACTGCGTTTAAACCAAATGGTGAGATTCTTTAATTTTTGTTACATTTTCAAAAAAAAAGTGCAGCTTATTAATGTGATGTCACGTCTTAAAATGCGAGACATGAAAGCATACGTCACATGTTTAGATAATAGTGGTTCTAGCGTTAGGTTAGAATACCAATACTCTTTGTAAGCTTTGCATCCGGTTCAACGGTCGAGCTTCAAGTGACATTTATATACTGGTTGTACTTGCTGACGTAATGTTTATTTTTATAAACCATGTTAGAGAAATCATATGTGTTAAAGTCACGCAAACGAGCAACGTTGTCCCAGAATACTGTGACTCACCGGTGTTGAATAAAAAATAAATAAATACGTGACGAGCATTTCCCGGGATTCGGTACTTTCAAAAGTGACTTTAAAAGCTTTCACTTTAAAATATTGATTAACTTATAATGACAAGTTGCCCTTGTCAAAATTTTATATGGCCTATTTCAACTTTTGTTTAGTTATTTTACGGAACCAGTTTTAAGCGAGCGACCGGTTTTGTTATTACCTGCTCGTCTACTACGTCATAGCTTTCACAATTTGTAACCAGCCATCCGTATTTATTTATGCTGAGAACCCATACTACGTTACCTGCATGCTGTTCCCCATTTTATATTTTACCGTTGCTTTGACTTTTTTTAGTATTTAGGTTTCTACACACGTGAATAAATTTCCTCGAATACTAAGGCGCGTCTGGTTATTGCAGAAAGATTTACTGCTCTATAAATTTTCAAAATTAATGTATGATACCGTTGTAGTATATTTCAATATTAAGAATTCTTTTGACTTGTTTCTAATTTCACACCTTTTTTATATGAATACTACTATATTTTTAAAATGGCGCGTATAAAACAACTTCCACGTATTACTTAATTTATTTTATTTAAATATGAGCAGCATGTTTTTTCCAGTACTTCGATTGGTTTCAAAATAAGCAAAAAAAGCATTCTTGTCTCATAATGCATAGTTTGCATACACATTTTTTTTTGTATTTTGTAATAATGCATTTGAACAGTGCTGTATCGTTTAAGTGTCTGTTTGAAGATATTTTAGGGGCCATTAATTTTTTTAAACATGCAAGTACAAATTTATTCTCTAATTTTGTAAGTGTATATAATATTGAAGTCAAAGTTAACGCCGTTGTGGTTAAATGGTTTTAGTCCATTGTGTGGGGCTATGTCTAAAGTTTGCCGTGTAGCTTGATGGATCAGGAAATTAAAACATTGATTTTGGTATGCGCTGGTTTTTGTGAATATAAAAAAATGTCAAGTATTAAAACGAAAATCTTAAAAGTTATGCGTTATTTGAAAGTAAAAAAAAAATTGTGAGATGGACAATATTTATAAACAGCCCATTCCTGTAGGTTTGTTACAACAAAAATTTAATAATTAATTATGACGTAATACCGTGTATGTCAAAAGAGTATGAAAGCACCAATTTAAGAAGAAACAGGCAATTATAATTTGCCTTCTCACGTTTTAACTTTTAGTAAAGGTATGAAAACCATTTAGAGCGGAAGGTATGTAAAAGAAAACAAGGATGTTTCAAATACTTTTTTCGAACGGTTACAAAATATAATATCTCATTTGGCAAATTTAAAACAAATTTTTTTTGAATATTTACCGGTCTTGGATTGGCTCACCAATGGAGGGAGCCATCATTAGATTTCTAGTAAATGAGAATACATATAATGTACAATAATTTTTGTCACAAAACTTTTTAACTTTTTAAATACAATATAGGTAATATACTTGCACCGTGGTGAACGAATTTCAAGAGTTTTTATTGTTAAATACAAGATGGCACTGTGCTGAAAATGTTGATTTGTATGAGTGGCAGCATTTTTTTTCTTTATTTATACAGCTCTTAAATAAATTAAGAAAATTAAGCAGTATTAAGTAAAACGCGCATTCTTGTTTCACAAGAAATAGTTTGCATCTATTTTTGTATTAGGTACTGCATTTGAACATTGTCGCATCAGCAAATGGGTAGATACACCACACAATTTTGTACTCCCAGGCTTGAAGACATTTTAAGGGCCATAATTCTTTTTAAATACATTTACAGGTATTCTCCAATTTTTTACCGTTTATCCATTTATTAAAATAATGAAGTCAAAACTGACGCCATCGTAGGTGATCGTAGGTTTAATACTGTGTGTTAAGTTTTACTTTGGAATTTTATCCACCTTTGTGTTTAAAGGTTGTGAGTGGAGCTCGATGGGCCAGAGAGGTAAAACACTGATTATTAAACAAATTGTAACATTATGCGTATAAAAATAAAATTAAAAAAAAGCGCAAAACTTTAAAATTGCTAATTTTTGTAGGTTCGACTTTCGCCACAAAAAAAAAACTTACAAATATCTAGTGTGGAACACCACACGACCTTCCAACCTACAAAATGGAAATTAAAAGAAATGAAATAATTTTAATAACATTTTTTTTATGATATGCAACCATATAAGACCTACATGAACCTGGCACCCCACATTAAAATGATGCAATTATTTTGATTGCATCCGTTAGTACCACATTTTTTACCTTTTTTACCTCAAGGTGTTCATATTTAACCCGGAGTTAAAAAATGTTGGCACCCCATTTGAATACTGTTTATCGTTCATGACGGTATTTGAGAGAGGATCGTTTGTACCTAATTGTACCATTTTTCCTTTGTTTTGTACCGAATTTCCAATTTTTTTTAAAGAGGTAACTTTTTCGTTTAAAGATATTTTCAAAATAAGGAAGCGGATATTGGTTCGTTTTCGTTTGTACCGGTTTGTACCACCCTTTTCCTTCGTATTTCAAGGGGTACAAATTTAACCAGGGGTTAAAAATGCCAGCAGCCCACTTTAATATCTTTTATTGTTTTCGACCAAATTCGAGAGAGCATCGATTGTACTCCATTGTACCATTTTTCCTTTGTCATAAACATTGTCATACATCTTATATAGAGGGAGACGAAACGAAGAGGGGGTGGCAGATTGTATAAAGACGACATAAGTTAAAGAAATGATTTTTGGACCAGGGCAGATATCAATGGGCACTACATTGTAAAAATATTTTGGATCATACAGGGTGTTTCATGTTATTGGAGCAAACTAAACATACTTTTTTAAATGGAACACCCTATATATTACTACATTTTTGGAGCCCATAAAATACGCTTTTATTTAATATCAAATTGTATGGGTTTATTTCCTTTGGTTTTAAGAGATATTAAATTGTTTTAAAAAAAAATCCCACCTGCGGCCGCCGCCACTGATTTGTTAGGCGACTTTTGGCAGAAAATTGTTTGTGGTCATATAGTGTTTTGAATTTTTTTGCAGGACGTGTCACTGTTGTAATACAACTGTTTTTTTTTATTTTTTAAATGACCCCCCCCCCTCTCCGTTCATGTCATTCGATGCCTCGTTTGATATTCTTTCATTTTCATCAAGCATGTCATACCCAGAAATAATAATTTTCAAAATGTTTTCAGTTTATTTGTGAAATTGAGATTATAATACAAAAAGACTGAAAATAGAGGTATTAAGTTGGCCATGGGATTGAAGTTTCTTACTAAAAAAAATTTTCAAGTAAAAACGAGTTAATTAATATAACAAATTAAACTGATTTAATGAATTGTTTTAAATTTAACAGACTTTTTTGAACAAAATTAATGCATAAAACACTTGCTTCTAGGCAAATTTAAATCAGTCCTTGATAAAATTTGTGAAGTACTTACTCAATTTGATTACGTTTAGATCAACGATTTCATTTTTTACATCTTTTGTAAATGTTATGGAATTGTAGTTTCATGCTAAAGAATTTTTTATTAATTTTAGGTATAAGAAATGCTTGATGAAAAAGTAAGAATATCAAACAAAGCATCGAATGACATGAACATCACGGGAGGGGGGTACTATTTATAAATTTTTTTAAAAAAGTTGTTTTTACAGTGACATGCCCTGTACATTATTAAAAAAAATCTGAAAATTAAAATATTTCAAAATACTGCAGGACCACCAAACATTTTTTTTTCGTTTTAAAATAAACAGGTCGCCTAACAAATCAGTGCAACCGCAAGTGAGATAATTTTTTTCGAAAAACAATTGAATATCTTTAAAACCAAAAGGACATAGACCCATGTAATTTGGTATCAAATGAAAGCGTATTTTATGGGTTTTCCAAAAATGTAATAATATAAAGGGTGTCATTTAAAAAAATATGTTTAGTTTGTTCCAACAACATGAAACACCCTGTACGATCAAAAAATTTTTAAAATGTAGTATCTGTTGATCCCGTGGTCCAAAAATCATTTCTCTAACTTATTTCCTTTTGGTACAATCTTTCATCCCCTCCTCGTTTGGCCACCCTGTATATTAAACATCTGAGAAAGATTTTAATCTGGTAAAAACATTATTCATAAATGAGATATGAAAACAAAAGTGGTAGTACAAACGATACTATTTCGAATTTCGTCAAAAGCGACTAATATTATTAAAATAAGGTGATAGAATTTTTTTAACACCTGGTTAAATTTGTACTCCTTGATGTACAAAGACAAAGGAAAAATGGTACAATGGAGGACAATCGATGCTCTCTCGAATTCCACCGAGAACGATAATAAATATTAAAGTGGGGTGATGGCATTTTTAACCTTTGGTTAAATTTGTACCCCTTGAAATACGAAGGAAAAAAGTGGTACAAACCGGTACAAACGAAAACGAAACAATATCCGCTTCTTCATTTTGAAAATCTTTTTAAACGAAGAAGTTACATTTTTAAAAAATTTTGAAATTGGGTACAAACGATCCTCTCTCGAATACCGTCTTGAACGATAAAAAATATTCAAATAGGGTTTTGTAAACGCAAAAACAATAATCCATGCCAAACAGACGTTTAAAACTTCATGACACCAGAGGTTAATTAATACACATCTAGATGCCAACTTTTTTTTTAATGTAAGTAACATTACAATCTGTTCTTGTTTAGAACATTGAGTAATTTGTATGACAGAATACGTGACTTGTATTGGACATGAACATTGCCAATGCCCCATATAATCTTATATACTAATTCGGCACAAGATAGTTTAAGTGATAACTTAAATTGAAACACTCGATTTCACATCACTAGCACTATAAAGATGTTAGTTTTGATTGTCGAATTTATATGGTAAATCTAACGGGGTTAGCGCTATTGTCCAATAGGTTAATGTCCAAGGGGTTTGGATGGATCTCATGTCTCTTGAGGTACTTGGTGCTGATGTAGCCAATTACTTACTTGACAGAGTCCATGTTCAAGTCTCTTTGGATGACGGAGTATCGGACGTACCATGAAGCATCTTTGACTGAAACCTTTCCAACATTGCAAAGATTGGCAATATTAGATATATGTGCTGTGCTCCATATCTGCGCAACATAGGTCCAAATTGGTTTTATAGCTGCTTTTATTTTCGAGTGATAGATTTGAGGTTAGGTTTCTCCCTATGAGTCAGTAGAATTTGCTTACTGTATAGTTTGACTGTTTTCTTGTGTTCTAAATATGCGGTTTCCAGGTAAGGCGCCTGTGCATTCCAGGGTATCTAATTGACTCTGCTTGTGGCAGTGGCTTGTTGCTTAATGTAACTTGTGGACATGTTTGGGTTTGATTGGTAAAAGTTACGTGAGTAGATTTGCCTTCATTGGCACGAATACGCCATTTTTTTAGCCAGGTTTGCATGTCGTTTAGGTGTTCTTATAATAGTCGAGATGCATAGAGGGGATCGTAATGTGAAGCTAGAATAGTAGTTTCATCTGCGAACGTTGCTAATAGATTTTCAGTACTAGTTTGCATGTCTGAGGTGTAGAGGGTGTAAAGTAATTGTCCTAAAACACTTCCCTGAAGAACCCCTGCTTTAATTACGTGGGGGACTTGACTTTCCATGTGGTAGTTTTACTTGAAATGAGCGATCTGCCAAATATGATTTAAGCAAATGTACTGAGAAATATCGATTACGGCCGCGGATCAGTATTTTTGCGTTTGTAGATCCTGTTCTATACTAGCTACTACTCTGTGTGTGAACCTGCTCTGTTGTTGCTTGTTTCCTTTGGAAACCAAACTGATGTTCAGGAATAATATTATTTTTCATTAGAATTGGTCTCAGTCGTTTTAGCAGAAGCTTCTTATTATTGGTACAAGACTAATCGATCTATACGATTCTACTTCGGAGAGGGGTTTGCCCGGTTTAGGTATCAAGATTATATGGGCCAACTTCCATTGTTGCGGATAATACAACTGCAGCATTTCAATCATACTTATTTAATTTTTACATTTACTTCACTTTACATTAAAAAACTTTATAAAGAAGATTTATGTAAAATTAAATTTTCTTTAAAAAATACGTCTACACTCTTTCTTCTAAAATTAATTGTTATTCAGATAATGAAAAAAATTGAACACTCTCAAATTCAACCGTTCTCCCAAAATCTAATTAGCTCTAAGCCGAATGAAAACAAACTTAAATAGAATATTTTAAGTACGTAGGTATTTTCGTTCTGGAGTTATCGTAGATACTAACATACATTCACACACAGACATCCAGACATGATGGCCGATCTTGGCGAAACTTGGCCAAAAGTTGTAAAATGAGCGATAGTGAAAAAAAAATCGATTGCATAACCTTCGATACCTACATATGTATATGTAGGTTGGAAGCTAACATGAAATAATTATAAACAGTTTCAAGAATGTGTTTAAAGAATAAATAAGCTCTAAAAACACCCATTTAAGAAGGAAATGGCAAAAATAAATTTCTTTCACACGTTTATATTAGTAAAGATATTAAATTGAAAACAATTGACATCTAAATGTTAAATTTTAACCTTATTTCGAAAATCGTATTTTTTTTTCGAAAACTGGATGGAAGTCATCATAAGATTTTTCTCCTTGTGAATCTAGAGGTTTTTGTTAGCTGTGCAGAAAATTTTGATTTGTATTTCGATGATTTATAAGATTCACTCACACTAACGGATTTTGCCGAAATGGATAATAGTATTTGATTTCTGTAATGGCCGCTTATCACATATTGAAAAGTGTACTATTATTAGTTTTGATATAAAAAAAAGTCAAAATTTCAGCAGAGTTCTTACGGCGCCCATAATACATTTAAAGTTCTACCAGTGGTAGAAATAATTGTGCTAAATTAATCCAATGCAGAGTTTGGGATGCCAAATTCACATAATCCGATCTGGAAATGGCGATAACTACTTTACTATCGGTTACACCCCGGTTCAGCGGTTCCCGATTCAGCGGTCCCCGTTTTAACGGTCCCGTTTCATCAGACCCTGTTTCAGCGAAGACCCGTTACAGCGGTTCCCGTTTCGACGGTACACCTTTTCCGCAGCCCCTTTGCACTATTTGGTAAGGGTAAAAAGATAGGGAGTTCACTGTTTGAAATTATTCTTTACATTATGTTTTTCTCGTTTTCCATAATTTACTTTAAGTTGATAGTGAAATAGATATATAACGCTTGGAATTGTTGATTTTTAAGGACGCGGCTGATCCCATCAAAAAGTTGATCTCAATCAATTCATTATTAGAAATTTGTAAATATTAAAATGTGAACTATTAATTTATTCATTTCGAATAAAACAATGTGACAACTGTTTTTTATATTCATAACAACCAAAATACTTGGTACTTAAGTTAATTCACTTTTTGGTGGATGTTATGTTAACGCAACTAGGTCCATTTTCCTGCTAAAACGGGGTCCGCTGAATAGGGGTTATTCCTTACTATCACAATAAAACGTTTTATCCTTGTCTATATCTATAGAACTCTTGCAGTGTTATTCAGAGCTTTCAAGAGCAGTTACACTATCAAACATTTTTAATACCCACCTGGAACTTCGTAAAATTTTCATGACAAAAAAAAATTGATAGAATGCTCATAATAATGGTTTTGAGTGTCATGTTTATACGAGTTATTAATAAAACTCGAAAGACAAGTTGCATTTCCAAAAATTTTTGCAACCTTTCGTGGGCAATCGGAAAATGAAATTTGAAAATTTAATGGGGAAAACGAAATATCGTTTAAACTTTGATAATGCTTATCTTACACTAAAAATATAATAAAAGACAATTGGGTGTTGAGGAGGGGGAAGTGTGTGTAAAAGTAAGCGTGTTTTTGGTTATTCAGGTTTTTCTCGTGATTTCGTGATTAAAACTGTAACACCGCTTCGTTTAGTAATAAACTATCCGAAGGGTGTAGCATGTGTGGCGCACTAGCATTTTTATTTTTGTAATTGTTTATGCTTAAAAAGTATATTACCCAATATGTATTAAAATATATAGTCCACCACAAACGCATTTCGGCGTTAATGTATACATCGAGAGTTCTCTACCCTAAAAATTAGAAAACGAAGAAAGGTTATATTTTGCAGGTTCCTGTCTAATATTGCTATTACACTATTCATTTCATAAACAATTAGAAAGATATTTAGTGCTCCCCAAATGCTATAACTTTCGCAATAGGATGGTGGTGCAGAGTTTCGCGTTCTTAAGAATTGCGTAATTTATTGCTAAACAGAGAGGGTTACAGGTTTATATTTTGTTCTTATCAGGTTCCTATAGAAATTTCGTTTGTTTGCGTCATTAAAAATTCTACTCGGAGGCGCAAACAGTTTTTGAAAGTGCCACTTTTCTTGAAAATTATGGATAACACCACAAGAGTTCCATATATGCCTGTTAGTGCACCTTAAAAGTATTGGAGTTCTATCTAAAATGTGTCCAGAGGGGAGGAAAAGCCATTCTTGTGGGTAGCATTACAAGAGTTCGATGTATAACAATAAGGGTAAACCAAGGCTGAAATGTGGCATTTTGTGATAGTGAAGTATCCGCTAATTTTGGGATTGTACTTTGTGAGTTTGGTATCCCAGTCTTTCAATGCTGATTTTTTAGACGTAGACTATTTCTATCCTTTCGGAACTTTTATGGTAAGAACTCGAATAGAAATTTTCATTATATAAACAAAACATTTTTTTAAGATAGCACACGCATTTTTCGTTAATTAAAAATTGCCACGCTGTGCCGTATAGATTTTATTTTTTAGAATCTCTTGGCAATGTAAGGCATTCCTCCATTTTTATTGTATAACTCGACAGATGAAATTAGGTAGAGCGAATGGTTAAGTGCGAGACGCGTCCACAAAGTAAGTTTCCCTGGGGCCGTTTACAGAAACAAAACACAATTTTATGGAAATATTTATTGCATCAGATACAGCATAATTTTTTTTTCAACATAATCGCCACCGGAATTGAGATATTTGTCATACCGTGGGACCAACGTTTGTATACCTGCGTCATAGAAGGTTGCTGCCTGAGATTGGAGCCACTGTGTGACTACCATCTCCGTCTTTGTCATTCCCAAAACGCGTACGCTCACCGGACAGGAATTTCTTCAGGTGTAGGAAAATATGGAAATAACTGGGAGCGAGGTCTCACACTTTGTCGACCTGCTGAAAACTGTCTGCACCAATGACGTACCATCTGCTTGCTCATGACGTTAGGCCCATAGACCCGGCACAGCTGACGATGAATTTCGATCGGCGCTATGCTCTGTTCATTCAAAAACTTATCACTGACCGCACTTCACAGTCGGCGGGAGCTGGAATAAGAGCCTCCACCTATAACAGCTGCAACAGCGTTACTGTGGGAACACGGAAAATTCCGTTAGTACATGCACCATGCTACGTCATTGCTCTATCGCGTACGCGCAGTCGCTTCACGCAATATAAGGTTTGCTACCTGTAGGACGAGTGGGAAACTTACTTTGTGGACGCGCCTCGTAATTCACCCTAAAATACAATTTTCTTTTGAATGGCATAAAAAAATAGTAAGTGCCATTTGAAACAATGGAGTTTTTGAATTCGACATTTGAAAATTGACTGCGCGCGCGCCTATACGGTACAAAATGGAACCAATGATGGGAGATCAAGGGGACCTGGACCTCTAGCTAACTGCTCCTAACTTTGGATGGTTTGCGAGATACAAATTTTTTATGGTAACTACTACGGCGTTAAATTTTTTACGGAAAAATAGACTTTTCAAAAACTCTAGTAGATAAGTTAGTTGCACACACTCGGATTTGAAGGCGAATCGACCTTTGGTCTCAGCTGGAGGAAAAAACCGAAAACCGACTTACGGTTTTACCGGAAATGACACAGGCTGAAAATTTAAATGGAACAACCTGTATATTTTTACACGTTTGGATTCTACGGCTTTAAATACATACAGTTCATCTGCCAAATGTCAACTCAAACGCCATTTTACTTTGACAGACTCCGCTTCAGTAGCATGTTGTGTTAATAAAAATTAGAAAATTAAAAATTACTGCTTTATTTAGGAACTAAGAAAATTACTATGCATATCGTATTACTAGTACTTGAAAGAACTATTTATAACATACAGGGTGGCCTATGTATGTTTCTATTGCGAACAGTGAGTTTTAGTTAAAAAACTGTAATTTTTAAATTTGATCGTTAACAATCATCACAAAAATTAATTGTAGGAAAAATAATGTTGCGGGGGTAATTGTACGTCAATGATCTATGATTTAAAAAAATTTTTTTTTTAAATAAAATTTAAATGGCGTCTGAGTTGACATTTGACAGATGAACTGTGTGTATTTGAAGTCCTAGAATCCAAATATGTAAAAATATACAGGGTGTTGCATTTAAATGTTCAGCTTTTGTGTCATTTCCGGTGAAACCGGAAGTCGGCCATATTGTTTTTTAATGTAAAATCCCAAACTGGCACTAATATAACCCACCAAAATTTGAACAACTGCTAACGACTATATATATATATATATATATATATATATATATATATATATATATATATATATATATATATATATATATATATATATATATATATATATATATATATATATATATATATATATATATATATATATATATATATATATATATATATATATATATATATATATATATATTTTAGATTCCTATTGATCTCTTAATAACTTTTCTTAATATGTTCCTATACCTATCATCGTTTTCGAGATAATAATTTATTTCACTTTTTTTTTTCGAAAAACATGGTATTTCAAAAATACAAGTATTTTTCTTTTTCGGAAATACGATAAAAAGTATGTTTTTTTATGGAACACTCTGTATTTTATATCTGGTCCTAAAAGCTCTCGAAATTGTCTATTTTTCTATGTTTAATTTAACCCATCTCGAAGAGTTTTTGATTTATGAGCATTTATTTAGCAAAATTATTACAGATAACAATGACATGAGTGTGAGGATCAATTTGGCAAGTAGCCTATGGTAACTGTTTTGAAATTGTTTACATTTTGCTATTGTTCATTTAGTTTACTGTATGTACTTATTATACCTTAGATTTGGACTCAGATTGAAATTCCACTGGACATTACCTAACTTCTAACAAAATTTCATTGCGCTGATCTGTCAGAGTTCAAGACTGTGAACTCTTTTTGAAAGCCATGTTTTTCGAAAAAAAAAGTGAAATAAATTATTATTTCGAAAACGATGATTGGAACATATTAATAAAAGTTATTAAGAGATCACTAGGGAATCTAACAAAAATAATACACAGGGTTTTCCATTTAAATTATCAAAAAAAAAGGCTGAACTATCTTTTGTAAAGAACATGATTTTTTCCAAAAATTAAAAAAACACTGCCGAGCACTCTAACCTGTAAAATTCAGTACACCATGTTTTTTTATAATTTAACAAAAATACTACTTTAGTAATTGGGATTAAAATTAATTTACCAATTTGTTGAATTAAATCTTCATAAGTATGAAGAAAGGAGAGCAAACATTTTAATCGACTATTGTCAAAATTATTGAATATTAACTTACGCCCAAATCCTGATTAAGGTTTTAAGTTAGATTTGATGTACACTCGCCTGTTAAATATTCTTTAAAACAAAAATAATATTAGGTAAAAAATTAAGGAAAAGTAACAATTACGGGTTTAAGGGAATTTCGATGCGTAGGTCGCGCTGGTAAAAAGATAGATATTTCGAAAACATTGTTCTGAATTGATAGTGTTTAATTTACACCCACACCATTTGTTGTAAACAGACGTATGACCGGTTTAAAAATAAAAAATGGTATATACGGGTGTTCCAAAATAACCAACACGGGAAGGTTAACGTTATTTTCTTTAACAACCGTTTGGCGTGTTTAGAATCTCCACTTATTTTAACCTTCAAATCCAATCACTTCATATAAGGCTATTATACCATCAGCTATACCCTGTGTAATCGCGATATTGTGTAGGGTATTGGCAAAAATCCTTACTGTACCACTTATTTTTGTATAACCAAAATCATAAACTTTGTAGATGTATTGCATTGGTAAATGTGTTGCATGACTAACATTGGTATTTTTCTGTTTGTACTGGAAAAAATTGGACAACTGATTTGGGAAATCACGTAGAAGGTTATAACGCATGGTGTTAGTTTTGATTAATGTTAACCTAGATGTAACCTTGACAATTGCGTTGGTATATTTATCTCACAAAATGGTATGTGATAACGAAGTTTTTACACGGATCTTGACTAAAACTAATGATTTTCTGAACGACGTGGTTTAAAACGTAAGGTTCAATATTCTTCTTTCCAGCTAAACCTTATTTTGCATTCTTGGACTTTGTCATTTTATTATTGAAATACCTAGTTTACGACTTATAGTACTTTTGAGATAATTACTTTCATTTTACAGTACCTTATAAATTATTTTTTCATAATGGTTAAATTCCAACATTGAATATAATAACAAATGCAACTAGCTTTCTTATTCAATATACATACTGGTATCTTGACGAGGTCACCCAGAAAGTTTCTATTTTCTGCTTTTTAAAAAATACTTGGAAAGTACGTAATGAATCTATTTTTAAAGGTATTAATTTTAAATAGTGGTATAACAAACATGAAAAATTGTTGATATTATGTTAATGGTTCTAATGAGAAAGTGTGTAGTAATGAGAAAATTTACAAAAATACAGAGTATTTGTAGTTTAAATTTAAATTTAAGAAATTACTGCACTTGTGTAATGGAGAGAGGATCCAAAGGTAGGATGCATACATTTCTCATATAAACCAAGACATTTTTTTTATTCTGTACGATGCAATTAAATACAATTAATTTGCAAAAGAATTAACTAAACATTCTTAAATCACTAAACTTTCCCAAATGTTGAATCTGAGCAGTATCACCATTTTACCTAGCTGTTTCTTGACAGATCATTGTAACGTGACTCTTGCGATCGGAGGTGGGCGTTGACTGATGTTCTGGAAGATCCCCGAAAAACGACCATTTTGTAAGTATTTTTTGATGTCTTTAAGACAGCTTATATCGGGAAATTTAAAAACTTTTACCCAACTTTTTCCAAAGATGAAGTACTGCTAGCTGTGTTTACCGTTGTCGATGTTATTTTCAAACACGTTGTATAATCGCTCTAAGAAGCGGAAAGTTTTAGTTTTTTTTTTCAGGAAAATATATATTTGACCGACCCAAGTATGCTTTAACCCTGCTGTTCTCCGTGCTCCTTCGGGTCATTATGACCCGAACTCCTGAAATATGAATTAAAATCAAAATAACAATTTTTATACATTTATTAACTTTATTTCTCTAATGCAATATTTTTTATATGAAACGTGAAGCTTACAATAAATTCAACCAAATTTAAACAAAAAAAAAGAAAACGGAATAAAAAATGTCTAATAATTGATATGATCCACTACTTCTTACAGTCGGGACAATAATAGGCCACGTGTTCTTTACACCAATATTTTTTACACTTGTGCAGGTCATATTAGTTTTGTTATCACATTTAGAAGGGCAAAATTTGCAGCGTGCTCGTTTGTTTTTGTTGCTAGTTCCAGGAAGAGGTGCGGTAGAATTTTCCACCAATGGTTGTTGAATAGCTGTTAACAATAGCAGCTGCTTGTCCATTACGGGTAAGATGTTTTCTGGACAAAATGTAAGGATTTACCAATTGTTTGCCCAACTGTTCCGAAAACAGTCTTCTTTTGAACAAAACATTTATTTCGCGCCATAAGACGAAAGCATTATAGGCACTGGTATCTAAAATGTTGTAAAATAAGACTATGGGCCATCGATTTGTTTTTTGTTTGCATATGTATGTACCGATTAGCTGATCTAATGTATCAACTGCTCCTTTGGTAGAATTATAATCAAGTATAATTTGTGGTTTTTTATCTTCTCTGTCGCTTATTTGTTTCTGGTTATGAAACGTACTCATTAGAATGACCTTCTTGTATTTTTTTGGAATATAAGACATAACTGCGGTATCTTTAGTAAAATAAAATTTGGAACTATGCACAACGTTATTTACTTCCATGATAGGTAGCTCAGGCTTGCTTTTCCTAACAGTCCCTAACACATAGTAAGATTTCTTTTGAGAAGCATTAGACCCAATTTATACGATGTAAAGAAATTGTCACAAGTTACATTCTGACCTCTTAGTCCATAAGTAAGGTCTAAAACTACTTTCAGCCGCTGATCCTTCTCAGGTTTTTCCCCAGGTGATTTTCCCGTATATACTTACACTTCTAAAACATAAGAACTTCTTGAATGGACAACGACCTCTAAATGCAACCAGCTGCTCGTCCACAGTTGAAGTTTTGCCCAGGATTGTACAATTTTGGTAGTATTTAAGCCCATTTGTCTAAAAATTCTCTAATAGGAGCCAACTTACCCCGTAGCCTTCTTTCTTGACGATCTTCTTTATTATCAAACCATAACACGCGTGATATATAATAAAATCGTTTCAACGACATTGTTGCGCGAAAAAGAGGTCTGCCTGTTTCTGCATTCCACAAACTTCTGGTAGATTCATCATGCGATCTGTATACTCCTCCTAACAGTAACAACCTTATGTACGCCTACAACGTAATGTCATCTGATTCTTGCCACTTTTCACCGTACACTCTACGACCTTCGATGTTAGTCATTTGCAAAATTATATTTTCCAGAGAACTATTGAAAAATAGCTGAAATGTAGATTTTACATCCTGGACTCATGCATTGCTGTATCTAGTTGGACCTGGTGCGACTTTCATGATATTTGCACTAGTTGCACGCCCTGATTGAGGAAATGTTCCTTCGACTTGCACACGTGGCTGCAGACCTCCCGAAAATGCTGTAGTAACTCGCATAGGCAGGTACAAATTTCAATATAAAATAATTGGAAATACAAGTTTATACGTTCTACTAATGTATTACAGCCTCGGGTCATAATGACCCGAGGAACATCAATGTAAAACAATCATGTTTAAAAAAATAAGGAAAAAAAATTATTAAAACAAACAAGCCACCCCATTCTTCAATGGATTAGAAACAAAGTCATTAACTACGAAGTTTAGATATTAATAAACAAAAATGTTATCTAAACAACAATTTGATTTCGGGTCATATATACCCGAAGGTAACAGCAGGGTTAATACGTTAAAAAAACAATGTATCCTTTTAATGAAGGTATTATCATATTACATATTCTACAAACATCTATTCTTTTCAAGCAGTGGTTTCATTGGCGCTCTTTGTACTTATATTATAACTAGTTGAATGAGTAAAGATTATCATTAGATAGAAATTAGAATTTATAACGGGTATTATTAAGCATATCCGATTATGGTGTAATTTGAGGTGATTATGATACACCTACTTTGGGATTATACAGAGTGCAAGGGAAGTAATGTGCCAAATGAATTTGTAACAAAAAACTCTATAGAGGCCTGTTGTATCCTCATCGTGGTCAGAGGTAGTAAGTTTTTGCTTTTTTTAAGGATTTGGAACTTTACTCCTTTTTAATAAAGTTTCTCAACAACCAGAGCTTCCTATTTTTTGTAACAATATATTTGAATGAGTAAAGAATATCATTAGATAGAAATTAGAATTTATAACGGGTGTTATTAAGCATATCCGATTTTGGTGTAATTTGAGGTGATTGTGATACACCTACTTTGGGATTATACAGAATGGAAGGGAAGTAATGTGCCAAAAGAATTTGTCACAAAAAACTCTATAGAGGCCTGTTGTATTTTCATCGTGGTTGGAAGTATGTAAGTTTTTACTTTTTTTAAGGATTTGGAACTTTACTCCTTTTTAATCAAGTTTCTCAACAACCAGAGCTCCTATTTTTTGTAACAATATATTTTTGGAATGATGAGGAAATTTCCTAACCCAATATGTTTGGTTCTACTAGAAATTTGCTTACGCTGCTTACCAGGGGCTACCAAATTTGACACATAATGAACATTTAATGTTTTCACAATCATTTGGGGTTTACACAACCATTTTGAGAGATGAAACTGGTCAAATTCCACAAAAGCTGGCACCTTTCACAAGCTTTAAAACAAGCAATGAATGTTATGTTCAATTTTTATAGGCTACAAAAGGTTAAAAAACGATGAAACAATTAGAATACGAAAAGATAATTTTTTTATTAAAACCATTTTTATCTGAAAAACAAAAGCTGCTCAAAATTGTGCCTCCCGTTTCTGATTTATATTATCGCCCGTTTCCGAACTTTGCCCACCGTTTTTCTTAGTCAGTCGGTCTTCTTAGCTACCTATTTCTTAATTCTTCCAACTTCTGTGTGGTATACCCCATTGTTTCAGAAAACCCCACACTGCAAAATCCATCGGGGCGAAGGCCGGGGAACTTGGGAATTGGACCGCCGCGATCAATCCAAACGGGTGTATTGCTCGTTCATTGTCAAAAAGTAATGCAGTCAGGGGCGAAACTTTCACAACTCACGGCTTAAAATCCTGCTTTATACATTAGCTAATCTTCAGTAGATGTAGGAAATAGTATATTTTTGTTACCTTTAGTGTTAGAAGTTTTCAGAGCTTCGGACTTCTTGGTTCGCAACTAGACCAATCATCATTTGCCACTGAAATACGATTACTATAATGTTTAACTTTTATTAGATAAAAGAAGTAATTTTACCAGTAGTACTAGTGCTTTGTACTTCAGCTGTAGGGACATAAACATTAATACAGTTTTCTATAGAATAGTCGTGTTCCACCAAAAAAATATTTTTTGTAAGAATATCTTCATTTTTCACTAAAATATGTCTCTCAAATTGTTTTTTATACCACTTTCGTCGAAGTCCATGACCATGACATCATTGCTTCTCAGGATTTCTTCTGAGTGAACACTGTTAATGTATCGATCTATCTGTTACAAAGACCAGTATATTGATAAAAAAGAAACAAGTACACTTACTGTCCGCATCATCATCAAAGTCAAACGGAATTCCATCTACTCGGTTTCCCAAAATTTCTTTGATTTCATTATCAACATCCGTGAATTGAAAATCATGAGGCGGCCCCCCTCCGGTCATCCGAGTGTAGCACTTTTCGTCGAAAAACTTCTTGACACGCTTCTTGATGTTTTCATATTTCTTCCGGAGGACATCAGCTGGCCGATATTTTTCGGCAGAAACAGAATTGAAATGTTTTTCAATTTTCTTCCAACACTCTGTTTATTCATTGTCTTCATAGATTCGAAGACCCCCTTGCATAACCACATAAAATACAACAGCAACATCTGTCAGAGTGAAATTTTACTTAAAGCTCTTAACAGCGTCGGCGCGACTCACACCAACATACTGAATTTGCAAGTAAACTGAAGTTTAGTTAAGTAAAGGTTGAACTACCCTTGTACAACACGTAGCAAAGTTAAGCGCCGCTTACGTTGAACTACAGTTCACTTGAGCTACAGATGAACCCTACATTGTACAATTGTATCTCGAGTGTTTTGATCCCAGAATATGAGTGTTATTATATCAAAACAACAAATTATTTTTAACTATTTTAAACTTGCATCAAGTTCAAGGATCATTCATGGAACATCGTGACTATACATTTTCTCTTTGTTTAAAGTTAATTAACTATAAACAATGAGGGTTTATAATTGTGGGCGTATGTGGAACACTTTTGTACATCAATTCACACCGAACACATTCATCCTTGAGATTTTACTTTTTACCCCGTTTTTCATTACCGTATTCAAATGAATTATGCTTGCTTTGTCCGTGTTCTTTGTCTTGTAACAAGATCATTATCTTAATCAAGAATTTTAAAGCAGGTGGTTTATTAAGTGTGGAAATATGTATATATTCATCATTCTGCTCACCATACTGGTACTAGATGATGTATTTCTAGTAGCCCATGATCGTCTTAAAGGCTAATTTTGTTTCTTTTTATTACTAAGACAGGAAATACAGGGGCAGATGTACACTTTCGTCCCTTTTTCTCGCACAGCTGTCTTACTAAGGAAATAGATAATAATATCGTACAATAACGCAACGGTATCCCATCACCTGTACCTTCTGTTTGGTTTTTTTTTTAAATTTCATTCTTTAGTTGAGAATGAAACTAGATACGTATCGCCCCGTTTTCTCAAATTTTTTAACCAAATTATTTTCACCTGCGTAATGGAAATTTAATACACTAATTGTATTTTAATTATCCAATTGTGTATGGGTAATTTACTGATAATATTGTAGGTTCTTTTTTGAAAAGAATTTGGAGGTTCGATATAAAAAATTTTCTTCGGATTTAAAAAAGTTAATTTGATTACTCCAAACTACCGCTTGGTGATTAATATTTATGGCGGTTTCATATTAACGATGCTTGTTTACCTTGTAAAACAATAAGTAATTAAATCGAACCTATTTTACAATTTTATTAATGGCCACAAAATTTATCTTTGTATTTGTTTCGCATTCCAAATTTTATAACCTTTTATGAGTATTTTTAGATTATTTAAGATTCATTGTTACTAGGTCACATTATCTACTCGAGCCAGAAATACCTTTACATTAAATTAACTGAATTACATTTTTTGGAATTAAGAATTAACCTAATCTACGAGGGTAAGACAAGGTCAAGTGAATTGAAGGCACTGTTTCAAATAAAGCTACTGTTGTTTGCAACTTGTTGCAAAAGTAAATGTCAAATGTCAATTTCATCGGGCAAGTAGTTTGGTGTATACAGCTGTTTGTGTTTTTGACAAAAATGAATAAAATTGAGTACCGCTTCGTAACAAATGTCTTCTTTTTGGATTGTTTATTGCCAACAAAGATTAATCCAAAGTATGTGTAAGTCTATAAGGAATGTGCAGCTTCTTGATTAACAGTAAAAAAATAAACGTGGTCGTACGTCGATGGAACATGGTTTACGTGAAGGAGGGGCGAAAAAGTGTAACTACCGAATAAAATATTGAGAAGACACACATATAGCTAGATTATCGACGATTTAAAGTGTATGCGATGGCTCATCACAGAAGAAACAAACAACCACAGACCTTGAATTAAACCATGGAGCAACGACCGTCAAACGTTCGGAACACACTGTAAACAATCAGAACACATAACCCCCCCCCATACAAACCTAATCGACGCTAACGCAGCGAGCACTTCGCAGTGAACGTAATTCACCCCAGAAACAGCCAAAATTCACAGCAATATAAGAAACAAGATCGAACAAGACATCAGGACTTTGAGATCCTGTCGTGACGATCGATCATAAATGGGCAAACGAAATACATATTTAAAATTTCATCGAATGAGGTTCATATTGCACGGCGCCCATTCAGTATTTAATCGACGTTGACGGAGATTACTCACTTAATATACTGTCGATTAGTGAAACCAGATTTGAAAAAAATTGAATCTTTTATCTAGTGTTGGAGGACTACAATATTGACACTTGTCTCCACAAAACAATGCTTTCAAATGCTACCCGTATTGCCATTGCTTGTAAAGTGAAAATTTTGTTGACATTGATCTTTAACCCAGTATTTTTCACCTGGTCGAGGTCAAAATAAGAAGTGGATTCATTCTCCGTAATTGAAGTGCTAACATTTATCAAGCAGAAATTGCAGCTTTTTTCCTGTAATTGCCTGACCTTTTACTTTCATTTTAGAAGAATGAGGCATGTGCTCAGGTCGACGAAATACATATTTGAAATCCTCATGAAAAATACTTTCGAATGACACCCGTATTGCTTTGAACTTTGACCTTGCTGACGTCACCCGGTCAGATCAAAATAAGAAGTGCATACGCTTAACTGATGTGCTTATCCTTTATCGAAAACAGGTTTGAAAAAAAAATGCGGGGATTCTGTTAATTGACTACCTTCCAAAGAGTCAAACAACTAATGGGATATACTACGTACCGGGTGTCCAACTAAGAATGGACCCCAGCTATATCTCGGGAACTGTCAATCTGACATTGGAAAGAAAAACTAATAGGTAAATAGGCAAACAGAAATCACTGGAAATTAGTGTCAAATTTCTGCGATGGCCATTAGGGGGCGCACACAAACACCAAATTAGAAAATAGACTTTTTCTCTTAAATCGGCATTATCAAGATATGTCCAAAATAGTTTTATTATAAACTACGTAATCTTGGAAACATTTTCTCTTAAATGAGGGGGGAAGAGGTAATTGTTGACTTCAAAAAAATGCATAACTTCTTTTTAACTCGAGCGGTTTTTATAAACTGTCTCGTTTGAGCGAGGCTTCTCGGGCGCTTCTAATAAAATATTATCATTGTCGGTTTAGTTTTGTTTCTAGTCTGCAGATGGCATTACTAAAATTTATTATTAAGCTATTTAAACCAAGGAACACAATGTAATATACTAAATGTGCCCTGGCGACCGTATCTTTAAATTAGAGCAGATAAAAAAGGGCCGATGTTATAGAAAAATTGTGTGCAGCAGCAAAATATCAAAATAGAGAACAATGCTAACAAAAGAAAATGTTTCTAAGCTTACGTAGTTCCCAATAAAACTATTTTGGACATATCTTGATGATGCCGATTTAAGAGAAAAAGCCGATTTTCTAATTTCTCTTTACCGATTTACCTATTAATATTTCTTTTCCAATGTTGTCAGATTGACAGTTCTCGAGATATAGCCGACGTCCACTCTTAGTTGACCACCCGGTACATCTTCTTGGCCAACTAAAGAAAAGAGCTGATTTGCAAAAGAAAAAAACTCACCAGGAGAATGCACCCTACCACAAAGGAAAATTGTGAGATTTGAAGTATCAATTATTGGAACAACTTCCCTCTTCGCCATATTAGTTATTAAGCTATACCCAAATTTTAAGAAATTTGTGGCTGGAAAACGTTTTGGGCTATATTGATATTTTGAAGACATTCCTGAATCGCACTTCAAGGAAGAATCAAGTTATTGGTGAAACGTTGAACTTCAGGGAGACTATAGTGTGAAATAAATGCATTTTTAAAATAAAAAAATTAATTTCAAAATTAAAAAAAGGTTAAAAATTTTTTATTTTCTATCCATTCCTAAGAGTTCTCGCTAATTAAAAAAAAATTATAATCAACAATGAAAAGTTACAGCCATTTTACTTAAAAAAAGAAAATGTTAACGAAAAATATTTTTTTAAAGAGTTCTAATAGTTCGATCCGCTTAATATTTATAGAATTATTCGACTTTTAAAATCGCATAGCTTAAATCTCCAAAATATCGACGAAAAGTATTTTGAAGATTTCCAATAGTTGCAAAATAGTTCAGAGTTCTAATGATAAAATCAATTAGATAATTTTTTTAACAATTAGTAAAAAATAGCCCGTTTTTCGGATAAATTATTTATTTTTTAAATTATATAATTAATTTTTGCATCGAAACTCACATGCAAACATTGTGCATATCGTGAACTACACGAGAACTATTTGGGAACTGTTGGAATCCTTCAAAATATTTATGGTAGATTGAAAATTTAAGCTATGCAAATAATTCTATAAATATTAATCGGATCGCTTTCGATCATTAGAATCTGCCACGAGAACTATTTAGAACTCTTTAAAATATGTTTTGTCTTTTTTTTTAAGTAAAAGAACTGTTAACTTTTTCATTTTTGATTATAATTTTTTTAATTAGAGAGAACTCTTAGGAATGAATGAAAGTACATCATAAGTTGATTGAAACTATTGCATATCAAAATTGAACTTTCAAAAATTTTTTAATTTAATTTTAATTTAAATTTTTAATTTTCAAAAAAAAAATATTATCAGGAACTCTAGAACTTTGCAAAATATAGTAATTTAGCTTCTCAGAACTACTGGATCTCGCTTTTCGATGTAAAGTTAGCACTCCATTTTTCAAATTAAAATTTAGAACCGTTAATGAGCGGAACTCTTTATTTTTTATAAAGTACTTCTACTCTTTAAAAGTAAGTTAGAACTCTAATCAGAACTATTGTAACTCTTTGTCGTGGTGCTAACTTCACACGCCCGTAAGTTTACACCTTTTATCTCCATTTACCAATTAGTGGGATGTTCAGGATCAATGTTGCATGGTTAATATCATACTTCGTAAGTGTATAAATCGAAATTTGCAAAACAACCTCTTTAATATCGACTTTTGTATTTGTCACTGGCAGGAATGAAAATTGCTGCTGTGCATTGGCTGCCAACGTCACACCGATAAAATTGATAAAAAAAAAAGATTCCTAATACATTTAACCTAAAATCTACGTATTGCCAACTGCAGCACATGAATTTCATCATTTTGTGAAAACACCGAATTTCCAACTCTCAATACCATCCTAAAACCGTGGTTTCTTGTTTAGACTGGTAAAACCTCAAAATTTTCTGATTTTTCAAAAAGATTTTTAATGAATTAATAGCACCAGCACAAAAAAGAATACTTTTGTTTTAAACTATATAATACAGGGTTATTTTTTTGAAACCTGACATGTAGGCTATCTTTTTTATTACTGAAGATAGACTTTTACTTCCAAAAGTAAAGTTTTAGGACGTAATCTAACTCCAGCGTTACCAGTTTTTGTAGTATCTCCAAAAGTAACATTTTTTATAATGGCAACATTGCATTTTTTTTTGCAAAATCTGATAAAGCGTTTCACTGCAGTCAAATGTACTAGCGCGAAAAATGTTGGTTTGGAAGTGCTTTACGAATTATTATTGTTCTACTGGTCTTAGCAAAAATTCTCTTTTGGCGTGTTAAACTATGCAAATATTGGTAAATTTAATAATTTACTTTACCATTAGAAAGAACAGGGGTGAATATGAAATTTATTAACGAAGTAACAAAGAAAAATTATTAAAATTAAAAAATCTATTATGAAAATCTAACAAACAGTTAAAAAAAATTATATCATCAAATGTTCAAACTGATGCCCCTTGTTGTACCAGACAGCAGTGGACCCGTTTCATAAAATTTTTCTGCACATTCTTTAAAAATGACCGGTGTTACAGTCCTAATTTCTCGTTGTATGTTGTAATTCTTCAACAGAAATGGGTTTAGTAACATACACCTTAGATTTTAAGTGCCCTCACAGAAACACATCTAGCGGGGCGAGGTCGGCGGGACTTTGGGGGCCATTCAATTGGTCTCTCCTTCCTCTCCAGTGTCTAGATAACAATTGGCTAAGGTAATCTCTCACCTGTAAAGTAAAATGCGGAAGAGAACTATCTTGTTGAAAATACAATTATTCTCTTTCATCCAAAAACGGTTCCAGTTCCTGCCGTAGTAAATCTAAATAGTTTGCACCATTTAAATTACCCTCAATCGGATCTATCACTTGATTATTATAAATTCCACACCAAATATTAATTTTGGGATTATCTTGAGTTCTTCTGTCTTCGGCCCAGCAAGGATTGGTATCTATAATTCTGCCTATTCACGGCTCCATTTAAATAAAAAGTGGCTTCATCACTAACAAAATGTGTTTTTCAAACTCTGGTTGCTGCTGCTTTTTTTTTTAAATCCAGTCGCAAAATTTCATTCTTCTATCGCAGTCGTTCTTCATCGTGTAATTCCCGGACAATTATTATTTTATAGGGATGAAATTTGTGGGTGTGCAATGTCGTGTAGACCTTAGTTTGGGAACAATATACTTCTTGTGCAATTTTATTTGTCGAATTATGTGGATTTCCTCATTCAACAGGATCTGTTCCTCAGTATCAATATCTTTACGCCTTCTCCACACCCTTGCGGCGTATACTTCCTGTAGCTTTAAATTTTTCCAAAATGTATCTCAAAAATTATAGATTTGGATGTGGTTATCCGGATGATTGAAATGAAATTAAGTGCAAGCTGCCCTCAAACTCGAGCCTCTCAACCGAACAAAATGTCAGGTTTTAAAAAAATAACCCTGTGTAAGAGTTTTGCGAGTGTTTTGCTTTATGTTGTGAAATAAAATGGTGGGAGGAGGTAGTATTCGCTTATTATCACGGCTAACCATCTTTCTATAAATTAGTTTAAGCAATTACTGGAATAAACGTCAACCTTAGTGATGGACATTATTCCGTGATCACCAGAAAGGGGTACTTTGTAACAAATGTGCAGCTTTGCTTAATTTGTTAAAAACAAATTACGAAGCTGTAGAGATTTTAGGTGTGCGCAGTCGGCTCCTCTTAATGAAAATTTCGTACAGACAATAATTAATTCTAATTTTCCAGGATTTTGCCCACTTAAGTCCACAAGGTCCTTTCATCTGTTCACCTTCCAAAAAAAAGTTTGATAATAATGAGAGATTTGTGAAAAAATTTCATTGGCACCTTCAAAAGAAAAATCTTACAAATAAATTATCCGAATCGATTATCCACGATTTGTCCCTGGAATGCCACAAGTTTATTTTATTTGTCCACCTTACAAAAAAAGTTGAAAGAAAATAAAGATTTTTGAATTTTTTCACCAGCACATATAAAGGAAAAATTTAACCAACTAACTACACCAATAGGATCTCGATGATTTGTCCACTTAAGTCCACAGGTTTCTTTCATTTGTCCATCTTCCAAAAATAGATGTTGGTGATACAGGTTTTTGTGATTTTTTTAGCATCTCCAATGAAATATTTTACAAAATAACTACACTGATCGATTCTTTACAATTTGTGTACAAGTTACTGTCATTTATCCATTTTTCCACTTGAATATTTCATAAGCCAATTATTAAACATGTTTTGATAGTGTAACATTTGTCCACAAGCTTGTTTTATTTGTTTAACGTTTGCCAAAACGTTATTGAGTTATAAGTTTTTTCTAAATATTCTATTATATCTTGGCTATGTTCTAATAGGTGTCATGCGCCACACCCTCGGTAACTTTATTGCATATTGTCGACGAATATCCGGAACATGTCTCGCCATGATGATGCAACCTCTAAAAATTTTTGTTTGCACCTTGATTTACTTATCAGTTTAAGATTTTGCATTTTCCATATTGCAAAGTGAAATAAAGTGATAATCAATCCAACCTTACCGTTAAACTAGTTACAATATTTCGGAGTTAAAAAAGTTTAAAAACCTTATTATTAAATACAGTGTTATTAAAGGGTGCCAAAACAAGGCAAGCTTGTGGACATATGTTAACGATATATGGACTATTAAATTGTCTATCAAGGAGTCTATAATTAAAAAATTTTCAAACAAGTCTTTTATCACTCAATTTATTTTGAAGAATTGACAAATGAAAAAAAATTTGTGGACAAACCGTCGACAATCGAGTGGCGTGGTTAGATTGTAATTTTTTTTTATTTGGAAGTTCTGAGACATTTAAAAATCTATATATTCGAGTTTATATTACCACTTTACTTTTTTCTGTAAAAGAGACAAATCAAATAAACTTATTTATTTTCAAGGTACCAATGAAATTTTTTTTAAGATGTTAGCACCCAACTTTTTTTTGAAAATAAAAGAAGCTTGTAGGTTTAGGTGGACAAATCGTGGATTATCCACTGTCAAAGTTTGTTAAATTTTTCATTTCAATAAAATTCAAAAATTTTTATTTCCAGCTTTTTTTAAGGTGGACACAGAAACAATTGAAATGCATTTTTGTTTTTAAGAAATTCTCATTTGGAGGAGCCTACTTTACAGGGCTAGAGATTTTATTTCCGAAGCTTTTGACATGTGTTAAGTTAGCAGCCAATTTTCAGCAGCAACTTTCATTCCAGCAGTTAAAACATCGTGGCATCGGTAAACCAAAAAAAATTAAAAGCCCAGCCAGAAAAATCCTACCGACTTTAAAACTTATACAACATATTACAAGCCACGCAACAATCATCCTAAATTTATCTCATTCATTTACAAAGAAGGTAAAAGGTAAAAACTCACCCCCAAATAAAAAAAAAAAAATCATAATTCCCGCCAGAAAAATCGTGCCAACTTTAAACTTGTAAAATATATTACAAATCACTCAACAATCATCTCCAATTTATACCTTTAATTTGCAAAAGGACGAATGAAAGGTAAAAACTCAACCCCAAATAGTAGTTGCTGATTCTGTAGACAAAGCCAACGTTTTTGTGGATTTGTTTGCATCAAACTCGTGTCTCAAAGATTCTGGAAAAGATGTGCCCCTAGTTCTTCTTCATACGCTATGAAACCGATTCATTTTCGGTACAAGCTCTTGGAATCGATCATCAGTAGGTTTGATCTCAATAAGGCGACTGGCCCAGACGGTATCCCAGCTATTGTCTTAAAGAAATGTTCCCCCGAACTAGTACCAGTCCTATCTAAGCTCTATGCGATCTCCATGTGTTCTGGGGAATTCCCTTCATCATGGAAGTTAGCAAATGTTCAACCTATTCCCAAAAAAGGCGATAACACCGATCGATCCCTCAAATTACCGACCAATTGCCATCACGTCCATTTTGTCTAAAATCATGGAAAAAGCAATCAATCAGCAACTGCTCACGTTCCTTGAAACTAACAAACTCCTTAGTGACCACCAATATGGGTTTAGGCAAAATCGTTCAACAGGCGATCTTTTTTCATATGTGACCCAAGTTTGGAATAATACAGTAGAGCAGTTCGGTGAAACAGTTGTAGTCGCTTTCGATATCTCAAAGGAATTTGACCAAGTTTGGCATAAGTGTTTACTCGCCAAACTCACCTCGTTTGGGTTAAATGATACGCTCATTTACTGGGTTTCTAGTTTCCTTGATAAAAGACGAATACGTGTCGTAGTTGATGGCTTTTTTTCAAAAGAAGTTAGCATTAACGCGGGCGTACCACAGGGATCCGTTGTAGCGCCTACACTTTTTCTACTGTACATAAATGACCTTATTTCTTCAACAACTAACCCCATGCATTGCTTTGCTGACGATAACACTCTTCACTGTAGTTCATCTCGGTCTACTCATAGTGATAATCCACCTTCTATGTCAAATCAAGAAATTAAAGCTGAAATGGCAAATTCAATCAACAAAGACATTCAACGTATTCTCGAATGGGAAGCAATAATCTAGTTAAATTTAATGCTAACAAAACTCAGTGTTGCCTTGTGTCCGCAAAAAGATCGATCATTTCCTGTTGTAAGTATGAATGGCTCAGTTCTTAAGTTTTCAGACTATTACTCTGTTGGGTATGACTGATATCTTCAAATCTCTCATGGGTTGACCATCTTCTGTCAGTTACCAAAACAGCTGCTCGTAAAATAGGCTTTTGTACAGATCTAAGCAGTACTTTACCTCTCGACAACTCCTTGCTGTATAAGGGCCAAATTCGGCCTCATCTGGTAATATAATTCTTACCTCTGGGTTAGTGCTCCCCAATACGCTCTCGATATCGTTTGATCGTATTCAAAAGAGAGATTAGGCTTACAATGACCCGTCCTTAACTTCTCACATACAGTCCCTTGGGCATAGAAGGATGGTTTCAGTTCTTTTTTCTATTATTGTATTACAACATCTATTGGCAATTCATTATCCCTCTATCCATCCTCCTAAGTGTTCCTGAGTGCTTTAGCACGATAGGTCTAATTTAGCTTGTTCAGGTCAACAATAAAAAAAAAAATACAAAAAAAATTCGTAATTCCCGCCAGAAAAATCCTGCCAACGTTAAACTTGTAAAATATATTACAAATCACGCAACAATCATCCTCAATTTATACCTTTAACGTGCACAAGGAATGAAAAGTAAACACTCATCTCCAAATACAAAAAAAAATCATAATTCCCGCCAGAAAAATCCTGCCAACTTAAACTTGTAAAATATATTAAAATCACGCAACAATCATCTCCAATTTATACCTTTAATTTGCAAAGGAATGAAATATAAAATTTACCTTAAATAAAAAAATCATAATTCCCGCCAGAAAAATCCTGCCAACATTAAACAGGATTTTTTTGACGGAAGTAATTATTTTTTTTATATTTGGGGGCGAGTTTTAACCTATTATCCTTTTTGCAAATGAATGGGATACATTCAGGATGTTTGTTGCGTGGTTTTTTCATATACTTTATGACTTTAAAGTTGGACAGAAATTATGATGAATTTTACCTTTTGCCACCTTTCTAAATGAATGAGATACATTGAGGATGATTGTTGTGTGGTTTGTAATGTTTTATAAGTTTAAAGTGGGTAGGATTTTTCTGACTGGGCATTTAAATTTTTTTTTTGTTTGCTGACACCACTGATGTGTTTGGCTGCTGGAATGAAAGTGGCTGCTGAAAATTGGCTGCTAACTTAACACTGGTGAATCAATCGGTTATCGTTTTTAAACAAAATTGTCTCATAGACTATTAATTATCCCAATCCAAGATTGATTTTTTTGCAGTTTTATCTTTAATATCAAATATTTAACTTTTTGTTTTTAAACAAGCGAAATAATGGACCAAACACTATCGGAGACACGGTTGTCATATGGCTGTCATTATTGATATAATTATAAAAGTAATATCGTAAGATGATATATTGTCTAGTGTTTATTTATTTTTGAAAACTTAGTAGGAGTAAATATGGTAAATACCATTGTTTTTTGTGTTAGTTTTGGGGGCGCATTGTTTGAGGAATATTTAGATTTAAAAATCTAACAATATTACACGAGCAGGAATTATTTTAGAAACGAAATTTAAAAAAATCATATTTTCAAATCATGAATTAGGGACTCGCCGATATTCTGCTCGGTAGAGTTTCTCTATTCGAAATATCGGTTCACCGATTTCTTTACTTATTGTGCAGTTTGTCAATGTGTCGTTAATGCTATATCTGAATTCATCTCACTGGCCAAATTCATTCATTCATTTAGACCTGTTTTCATTAGTACAGCGCCATCTATACCTTTAAAATGATAAAAAATAATTTCCGCTCCCTTCAACCTATTAAGAGCAAAAAGTCAATTGGGCTAGGTAAGTGGTTAATAGCAATGCGTCAATCTAATTTGGATTTAACCTTAGTAGTTCTTAATAACATAGATAGCGATTGTCATATTTGAATTTGGCTTTAAATTTGTGAAAATAAAACAGAAATATGTGAAAATCTACCCAAATACATACGTAAATTTTTTTTTTTTATTGGCATCTTAAAACTGACATAATGCAGCTTTACTTATCTATTTAGATGGTAATTTAATGCCTTATTTTTTTTCGTTGTGTTTCACCAATAAAATATATTTTGGAGGTCTGTGAAGTCAGTGAGAATTTCTACAAAAGTCGGTTTCAGATGTGTACACTTTATCGACGTAAGTCCGCGATAAGTCGTTTCGTTTGAACCTCCCCCTCTTCAAAAAAAGTTTGCGAAGTAGATTTTTGCATTTTCACTAGCACTTTGAAATGCAAACTAATTACGCCATGATTTGTCCACTTAAGTGTACAAGTGTGTTTCGTTTGTCAATCTTCTAAAAAAAAATTAAGTAGTAATATAATAAGATTTTTGAAAATTTTATATTAGCACCTCCTAATGAAATATGTTATAAACTAGCTACGCCAATCGATTGACTACGATTTGTCCACTTCAGTCCACAAGTTTCTTTAATTTGCTGATCTTCCAAAAAGATGGAAATGAAGGTTTATGAAAGTTCTAACTTTTTTTTTGAATAAATGAACGCAACTTGTGGATTTAAGTGGATAAATCGTGTACAATATATTGACGTAGTTATTTCGTTAACTTTTTCATTTTGAAGGTGCCAGTGAAAAAAATATCAAAACCCTTAAATTCTTTCTTTGTGACTTGTTAACGTAAGTGGATAAAATCGTGGACAATCGATTGGCGCAGTTGAATTCATTTGAAGGTAAAAATGAAAAAAAAAAAGTTGATTTCTCATTAGGAATAGCAGGCTGGCAGATCTGCGGAATCCCAATTTGTATAGGGATTTGCGACTGCTTAGGTAAAAGCTGTTTTTGTAATTTTCAACTTTCACTTACGTTTTAATCGTATTTTGTCGCAATTGTAAAAAAATACGCCGGAAATTATTAGAATAACATATCCGATAAGAATTGATGACGACATTCTCTGTTTTTCAACTAAAAATGTTTACAAGGTTTAAACATACTCTTGAATTTATATTTTACAGTCCCTCTGGATAATGAACTATTAATGGATTAATTTGTTTTATTTTTTTTTAGTAATCGTGATACTGTTTGAATTACTTAAGGTATTTACGTCACTAAAGTTATGTACTTTCTAAATTTGGGTTTATTTTTCAATTCTTATGATGGTAAATCCACATTTGGAATTATTCATTGATTAGTCTAGCCAGTTTATCAAGGTCAAACTTTCCAAACTCCTTAAGGCGTGACTTTTGTATTTCTATTATGGGTTTTTTCACCGTTAATCAAATTACATTTTTTTTTTTTTTTGGATGGCCTTTGTAGTTAATTACCTGTGGAAGTAATTACGTACGAAAAATTGAGTCATCGTTTTATTAGTGCGTTTCTTCCGGAACGAAAGTTTCGCGATTTTAAGGTTAAATTATTTTAACGTAATTTTTACATCACCAAACCCGTTAAGCGTGTTTACATTTAAATATCTGTGTTGTTTGTTCAGATGCGGTTTTGTTTGCGATAATAAATTATTTTGGTACGATAATCAAGCTCTTGCGCATGACGCCACATCCGCTGCTAAATAAAATACGTAAAACGTAGATTCTCCTCTGAACAATAAAAAAATGCTCCACATTTTTCATTATATTCGACGGTTACCGAACGATATCGTACAATTACGATAGATGAAAATGTGATGTTTTACGTCACGTAACGCATATCGAGGTCACATACACGCGACAGGGAGCTATTACGCGATTTTCTCGACTGTTGCGATGCTGTGACTTGAATGCTTTCATGAACCAGATTCGAACGAGATGTCACCTCTATTTATTTTAACATTGAGCGTTCGAAATTTACGTTACGCTCGTTTACAAATAAGCTGCTCTTTGAATTCTGAGAGTAATCTCAAATGACGAATGCATTTAGATAACTTATTTTAGGATATACAACCACAGTTTCAGTTGCAAGTGGTACAGTTGCAAATTCACATTCTCCATTAAGCACCAGAACAAGCTCACCACCAGAAACAAATGCCTCAAGCGCTACACCAGCTCAACCCACTCAAGGATCAGGTCAAAGTCCTATGGCAGCACTTATGTCTGTAGCCGATAACCTACCTCCAGGAAGTCCGAGATCGACTGGTGGAAGTCCACCTACTAACGCAGCACCCAGATCTGCATCTAGAGGTTCACAACATTCTCCAAATTCTACAGGTACTGTGTTTTATTTTATTAATTATATTTAGAAACTTATCTGTTCTTTTACAGCAAGTTCAAGTGGTCGAAGATCATCAGGATCACGTCATGTATCATCAACAACTGTGACATCAAGTGAAAATGGTAACGGTACCTTAGGACCCGGTGAAGTTATGTCTGCAGGTACAGATAGTGTAGCACCGGCTGCACCACCTGCCGCAAGTTTAAAATGTACTTTGTGTCAAGAAAGATTAGAAGACACACATTTTGTTCAATGTCCGTCTGTACCACACCATAAATTTTGCTTTCCTTGCAGTCGAGACAGCATTAAAAGGCAAGGTGCTGGTTCTGAGGTGAGTATCAAAAATATGAAACATAAGACTCAATATTTTTGAATTGTTCCATGTTTTTTTATTTTAAATTCATTTTATGTTTTTTGTGCTGTATATAGTAGATTGTTTAATTTCTAAACTGATTATGTACTGATTAAAAAATGGTTTTTTAAGGTTTATTGTCCAAGTGGCGAAAAGTGTCCGTTGGCAAATTCGAATGTACCTTGGGCATTTATGCAAGGAGAAATTGCAACGATTTTGGGTGAAGAATATAAAGTAAAGAAAGAAAGAGAAACTTAATTACAAGAAATTCTTGTATAAAGTGCTGGCTCTCTTGTTCTCAATTAAAATAAAAAAATTGAGAAATTATCTCGGTACGAGATATGTCTCGAATTTTGTGGAAAAGTTGGCGAAAGTTGGTGAAGCCGTTGGCATTTGATTAGCTGATGGATCCGATTGAAATATAAATTGAAATGAAGAAGGCTGTGTCCGTTATTAGTTACTTTTAGATAATATTTGGGATATCAGTCCATCTATCCAACTTATGAATTGTTTAATCTACACCGAATTAATTACTTGTTGGCTAATATCGCCGAATGTGTACATACGCGCCAGTTTATTTAGCGTGAATAAATAATTTGTAAATCTGTTTATACTTATATAATATATTGCTTTTTTGTTTATAAATTAAATTTTCAATTTGTCTGTAATATTTTTGGCAAATATCGAATGTGCGGTGTAAATTTGATCTTTGAGGTTTTTATTTTCGTGAATATTTAAGTTATCTGGCTTGTGTTTTGTGAATTAAATATTGTATTGGACTTTATTCTGAATAATCACTGTACATACTGTATATAATAAATTGTTTACTGTTCAATTGGAATTGTACAAAATAATATGGTAGAACATGCCTACCATTTTTCTTTTGAATAAATTTAATACGCACAACTAGTTCGTAACTTGAGACAGTTGTATTTGCCAGCTGGTTGTACATATAGAATTTATTTATTGTGCGATGCATTAGTTTTATTTATTTATTAAAACTAATTTTGTGGTAAAGTCTGAAAAAGCTGTAAATATTGTATATTCATCAGCTATTTTTTTTATATAGTAAACATAAATTACCTGTTCAAAAATATGCTATTTAGTTTTAATTCTAGTGTCTTAATTTTTATGGTACATTGGGCCATGGTTTCTAATTTTTTGATTATAACTTTGAAAGTAACCTAGTCAAAACGTGAAGTGGAAAGCACTTCATATAGGAACTCCAAAACTCGCTGGTAAATGTAAGAACGTTTAATTAATAAATTTACCGAGTAATGATAACTTGTATATTTACCTCATATATCACTATTAATAAACCTAAATCTTTTGTTTATTTCATTAACAAGGGTAATTTTGAAGTAAGCGAAATTTGACAATTACAAATTTTGACATCAGATTTATTCTTGGTAAATGTAAACAAATTGTCAACTTTTTGAAAGAACTGTGTACACTTTGTAAATATTTATATAAAATAGCTTTACCTGATTTAGAGAAAAAATTGTTTATTTAGAAATTGCTTACTGATTTGTCAGTACTGGCTTTAATATTTTTAGTTCGTTTAGTAGTGTATTACAAATTGGTTTGGTATTTATTTGGGTTATAAAAAATATACAGTTGATTGAGGTAAAACGAGTAAAATACCTCAGACTCCATATTTTGTTTATAAATTTATATTGAGTGAAGGCTTTTTTATTGATATTACCTCACTTGATTTTTTTTCTTTGGCCCTAATATTGGAAATTTGTATGTAGAAGTGTGCAAATTTGTGATTTTAAGCACAGATAAATGTATTGACAATGTCAGTGTTGTAAACAATGGTTGTTCATGAACCAACTGACATGATTGTTTCAAGCTTGTACAATCTTTACTGTTATTTGATGTCGAATGTCGAAATAAATAATAATCTATGTAATCCATTCGTTTTATTTTTGCTGTGAGGTTTAATTTTTACACCTGCATGCTTAAAAGTTTTTTCATACAAGTACTAAAAATTAGGGAGGATAATACAGGGTGTCCGGCGAGGAACTGTACAAACTGAAATGGTATTTTCCTTGTCAATTTAAGTAAAAAAAGTCCCATAAACATAGGTCTGATTCAATAGTTACCCAGATACAAGCGTTTAAAGTTTATAAATGATCACATATTTTTCAAAAGTAATTATTATTAGTCAACTGAAAAACAAACCGAAACAATCTGTCATTTATTCGTTTGTGTTCTAATAATGACAAAGTGGATTGTAGTAAATTAAGTGTAATTTAAATTTAAAATGCCTTTTCAATTTTCTAACGAAGAGTATGCTGACATCATTTACATGTATGGATTTTGTGATGGAAATGCAGAACTGCCGTTAGAATATGAACGAAGATTTCAACAGGAGGATTCCAAATCACCAAACCTTTTCTTCTGTGTTTCAACACGTTAACTCATGGTTCATTTCCATCAGTTTCAATAAGATCTGATCGTCCTGTGAAGTTAAATGAATGAGCAAGAAAACATTCTACAGATGGTTGATCGAGTCCAGGGTTGAGTGTTAGAAGAATTTCTTCTAGAACGGAGTCCCGTATGTCAGTATGGCAAACATTACATGATGGGATTTTGTATCCCTATCATACACAAAACGTTCAGCACCTTGAACCTGGAGATTTTGCTTTGCGGTTGAATTTCTGCCAGTTTGAAAAGGCATTTTAAATTTAAATTACACTTAATTTAGTACAATCCACTTTGTCATTATTAGAACACAAACGAATAAATGACAGATTGTTTCGGTTTTGTTTTTCCAGTTGACTAATAATAATTACTTTTGAAAAAATATGTGATCATTTATAAACTTTAAACGCTTATATCTGGGTAACTATTGCGAATCAGACCTATGTTTATGGGACTGTTTTACTTAAATTGACCCAAGGAACATACCATTTCAGTTTGTACAGTTCCTCACCGGACACCCTGTATATCGTGCCTAAAAATCTACTAGCAATTTTTCTACTGTGTGATATTTGAAGTTTGTCAATAATTTGCTAATAACACTTAATGGGCCAAGTATATTGTAATCGGGATGACTATGAAGTGTTTAAAAATGTCATTTAATTTGCTTTTAATCGTTTAAGGTTTCAATTAAAAAAAAAATTTTTACCACATAAGTTCAATTCTTCTTATAGACTAATTACTGCATTGACAAGAAGTATATCACTTTTAGTAACAATGTTAAATTTTTTGAAACGTGGGTCTCATTGAAGAAAAAGTGGAAATAATTTATAACGAATATAAAAAAATAGAATAAAATGCATATCTTTTGGTTATTAAATCATATTTTTTATTTATATAAGTTTAAACTGTTTCAATAACAAACAGTTATCGTCCTCGGTAATGTCGAAATAAATTTATGAAATATTACCATGTACCGAGGATGGCAAATGTAATTGTTATCGAAACATTTACATATACATAAAGGGTAAAAAAATACATGAGTTAATACTCGAAGGATAATTATGTGTGATAACTTTGAAAGTTTACATTTTCGCCTAAAAAAATAAAAATTGTAATTTTGAGTATAATTTTATTTCAAAGGGGAGGCAAATGTTTTTACTTCTGACATATCAAATAGAAAAAAGGAGGTGAACAGACTTATGATACCCATTATACAGGCAGAATGCAGTCGTGAACTGAGAACGACCATGTCAGAAGACCATGCTTTAACATATACACTCTGTTCAGCGGCAGAACTACAGTTGGCAGTGACTGTTGAAAAACTGCGTGTATGTTGATGATATTTTCGCTATTCAGATGTAATCATTGCAACTTTCAAAAGATTGAAAGTTTTAGTTATCAGTACCTATCTATAAAAAAAAAACTATTGTAGATCTAATAAAATGAATGAGAATAGTAATTCACCAGCATTTATTACTGGTATTATTAACATGTACAATTACCGAATTTGCGGAATATAAAACCCAAGGTATACTCGGATAGACACGAAAAAACTAAAGCGTACAAAAAGTTGGTTGAATATTTTAAAACAGTGGATGAAAATGTTACTGTCAACATAATTAAGAAAAAAATTGTCAACATATGTAGGGCATTTTGAAAAGAATACAAGAAAGTTATGAAATCTAAGTGGAACTTCAACCGATATATATGGACCCACCTTACGGTATTATAACTCGTTGCTATTTACTGTCTCCCAGGAAGAACCAAGAAACTCAATGTCAAATGATAATAATTCGGAAGAGGATGAAGACAATACAAGGCAAAAAGAGATAAGTTATAAAAGTAAAAACTGCAAATATGTACTGTTTTTATATTACATTTTCTAGAATACCACTAAATAATAATTATTAATTCATAAAAAATAACTACAAAAGCATTTATAGCAAAAAAAATTTAGTATTTCGTAACAGTCTCTTTTTTCACAGTAACAACACTTTAGATAAGTACATGATTAAACAAAATAAAAATGAGTTTTATGTTTATTTCTATTTTATTTCACTTCTCTAGATGCATTAAGCCCTTGTCGTGATTACAAATTATGTAATCTTAAACCTTCCCTCCAATGGCCTCTAATAACGTCACAGGTATCTATAATTTAGTTATCAACATAATTTTTTGATATGTAACCGTTTAGAACAACGTGTAAAAAAATTGTGCAAAGCACAGCTCGCCAATACAATTTTATCCATTTTTTTTTTGGTTGCATGTTGATCGTGGTATGTAAAACTCAACAGCAATTGGCTAGAATTCCAAATGTGTTTTCCACAATTGGACGGGTTCGGCTCAGTCAATAATTAAAAACAGTTTCCTCTATTGATAAGTTATTCCCAGAATAAGGCTTTATAATATGTTCTTGTAGCACAAAAGCATGGTCTGCTACAAGCACGAAGCTTAAATCATGTTTTGTTTCTTCTGTTGAAGGCAAATTTAATTTAGTTTGCGTAAGTTTGTCATAAAAGTGGGTATATTCTATTATTCCTCCTTCTGAAACTCGACCTTTACAGCCAACATTAACGTATATAAATTCGTAGTCTGCATTAACAAGTCCCATATGAACAATACTGTGGTAATCTTTATAATTATAGTAATATGAACCACTGTTGGCCGGTTTTGTAATTCTAATGTGTTTACCATCGATAGACCCTCCGCAATTAGGAAAATTCCACCTGGCTTCTGTTATGAGCTATTTCTTACCATTCACTGTATGTTTTTGGAAATTGAAACAAAATGTTATTACTATTTCTAGATCACAATCTACTTTTTTTTCCGATATTGACCGCGAGTACGGAGGATGAAAGTACAGTTTTCCATTCAGTCGTCAGTAAGAATGACAGTGTATTATCGCCAGATACGCAGCATATATAAAAAAAATCTGCCATTTCGAACTAGGTCTAGGAGTAGTAGTAGGTACTAGTACTATTCAACGATCAAAAAAAAATGAAACAAGATGAAGCACTAGAGAAAATTTGCAGTGCTTTAAGCAAGGTCCAAGAAATGTATATGACGTAGTAGGGGCAAATATTGCTCACAAACTTAGAAGAATGGATGCTGATCAGAGGCTTTATCTGGAACATCTTGTCAATACTGTTGGATTACAAAAGAAATTAAGTGATTTGTCACATATGATTTCACATTCAACAATGATTCCAGGCTCTAATTTTATTAGCAATGTTTAATAATACTACTGCTTATAACTATTTGCGACAAAATAATTCATCATACGCCCTAAATAATTCATCATACTAGAGGAGTTGATCGCCCTATGTCCACTGTTTTTCCTTTTTGAGCGCGACGTTTCGGAAACGGTCTCTGCTTTCGTCATCAGGCTTAGTCCTTGAATCGAATTCATATGTTATATATAATTTTTTCCCAAGCACTTGACTACTCTCAGATTCGAACTTGGTACCTTTCACTTACTAACCTGACACCTTTACCGCTGAGCCACTTAGTAATCCAATATATATTTTTTAGAACTTATATGTATATTAAACTTTTTCGTGGTCGCGCAGAAGTTTATTGCGCATGTTGCGCCGTAACTTCTTGCGAAGGTGTATTGAGCTTAAGCTCTTCGCGCATTAATGGAATCCATATGGGTTTCATTTCTACACTAGCTTGGCTTATTGGATTTTCTGCTAGTGTGATGTATTCTTTGAGTTTTCGACGAGTTGTGTTCTCGTCCTTTGCCACTATCTGTATGTTATCCCATTGGATGCGGTGGTCTTCGTTCCAGACATGTTCGGCGATTCTTGATCTTTCTGTTTCGTCCTTGCGGACGTTGTTCTTATGTTCCTGCATTCTCACTTTGAGTGGTCTACTGCTCTCTCCTATGTATGCTCTGCCGCATTCGCATGGTAGGTTGTATACACAATTCTTGGAATTCTGGTCTTCATTGTATAGTTTGGTTTTGGTTAGTATTCCCCTGAGCGTTCTGGTCGATTTGAAGGCAGCGCGTATCTTGTATTTACTGCCTATCCTTCGTATTTTGTCTGAGGTACCTTGTATATGTGATTTTATCGCTGTATATCTAGGTTCTTCTTTTTCGGTTACCCTTTCCCTGTTTAGGTTAGATGTTAGATCGGGGTAGCCATTTTCTTTAAGTGTTCTAGCGATATTTTCTTTTTCTTTGTCCAGGTCCTCTTGTTTTGAGCATATTGTTCCTGTTCTATCGTACAAACATTTTTCCACGCCTAACTTCACGTTTTTTGGTGATTGGAGTTGTAGTGTAGGTACCTCCCTGTGTGGGTAGGTTTCCTGTATACACTTGTTGTGAACCTGTTGTCATTCCTGTGTACAAGTACATCCAGGAATGTCAGTTTTTGTTCCGACTTCAATTCCATTGTGATGGTCTAGGAATTCATCTAGCCCGTGTTGCCAAACTACGAAAGTATTGTGCACATCGTTCGTTTCTTTGTGAATTCGGATATCGCTTGGTCTTCAAAGTCTTCCATATATTATTGCTCACTATGGGTGATAGTGGGGAACCCATCGCCATCCCAAACTCTTGTTGGTAGAATTTGTCTTCTATCTGGAAATATGTAGTTCTAATGCATATTGTCAGAAGTTCCATTATTGTGTTTATCGAGAGTTGCGTGCGTTCGTCTAACGTTTCATCTTTTTCCAGCTTGTCCCTTATGATAGTTAGTACCTTATCGGTAGGCACATTTGTGAATAGACTCACAATGTCGAAGCTTACCAGTATTTCTTCGTGGTTTGGTTAGAAGTTTCTGATGGTTTCCACGAAGTGCTGCGTATTCTTGACCATAGACTCGGTTTTTCACGATAAGTGCATATAGTGTGTTAATGGGCGACAAGGTGAATTTCTTGAGCTCACAATTGTTCTCAGAGGAATTACTTGCTTATGAATGTCTGATAGGCCGTACAGATGCGGAGGTTTGCTGTAGTGTGGGGTAAGTCTAGTTATCTGGCAACCGGAGAACTCCCCCTTATGTTTTGCCAGCGTCAGGTCTCTCGATTGATCGTGTGGGGTCTTTTGGTATTTGTTTGTATTCGTCTCGGTCTAGTAGTTCTTGGATATTACTGTTGTAAGTGTCCATATCCATTACCACAGTCGCGTTTCCTTTCTCTGCCGGGAGAATTTTGATCATTGGGTCATTCTTAAGAGAAATGACCGCTCTCCTTTCTAGGTTAGAGAGGTTAGGTTTAGTTCGCCTAGATGAATCTAGGGCAGATATAACCTTACTTCTGTATTCTTCGGCTTCTTCAGGATCTAATTTCATAGCTGTTTCTTCGACTGCGGTTATTAAATCTACTTTCGGAATATACCTCGGTGTTATCGCATAGTTTAAGCCTTTGTTCAGAACCTGCATTTCGTTTTTGGTGGAGCGTCAATAGCTCGACTGCAAGTAATGTTTCCAGCAGCAGTAATTTCGCGCAATACGAATGATCCTTGGCCGGCACGGTCTGCGGACCTGACCGTTTGTGATTATTGGCTATGGGGTTATCTTAAGAGAAAGGTTATTTAAATAGACCGCAAACAATTCAGGAATTAAAAGAAAACATTCGCAATGAAATTCGTGCAATTGCTATGAATATGCTAGAGTGTGTAATGAACAATTTGCAAGACCGCTTGGAACAGTGTGTACGCGGTGAAGGACGTCATTTAAGCGACATTATTCTCCATAAATAAAATGGCATGTAATATATACTATCGATTACTTGTATGTGAAAATAAATATCTTGTTACATAAATTTGTAGTTGAATACCAAAAATCGTCAGGTTCCTTTGGCGGACCCTGTATATCTGATTGACGCCGAAATTTATGCATGTTATCTTTTGCATAAAGGATATTCTCTAAGATAAAAGCAGACGGGTAGAGTAAGAATTCTTACAATCATCTCTTATTCCAAGTGAACCAATAATACATTTTGCTCTTTTTTGCAACCCAAATATTCGATCTGATATTGAACAGTTTCCTCAGACCAACATCCCGTAACTTAAAAGAGTACAGACATTGTCTGATAATAATCGACGTAATACATAAATGTTCGTAGTAATGTTCCCATGTTTAGTGTTTGTGTGTACTGAGAAGTTCATCGTCGGGTCTATATGTATACCTAAATATTTCACAGAGGATAAATGTTCATATGAATGTGGACACATCGAAATTAACATTTTTTGTTTTTTTTTTTTAACTAAGTTTGTTAGCTCTAAACCACCTCATCGATTTATTTGGTCTAATAGATCACAGCATTGGATTTAGATGTATATTTGTCCTTCTAATTCTAGGTTAGAAAGACGCATATTTTTTTTAATAGGATAATTTATTTCAGGTGTGAAACCGTTAAGACACATTCGATCGTGTGTCCTGCTTTACAAAGAATTTTAAAATACTTTTTTAATAATTTGATTGTGGAATAGCATTTTGTTTTTTAAATGTTTGTATCTAAACAAGGAGGGGCAAACATGTATAATACATGTTACTGAATTCCATACGGTTAAGAAATCAGATTTTATTCATTTCATTTATATGTGGTAAAAAGACGATTTACATCAATACATAAGAATATTGTGGATTTGGATTTACTTTATTTTAAAAACACTTTGTATAACCACTTATAAATTTTTCATGTGTTTGTAAGCAGTGACGGCTCGTACTTTAATAATAGATAGACATATTTAAAGATAGGAATATACCTAATGGACAATTTCCGAAAATATAACAAAAAACTAAGTTTATCTAATAAGAGCGGTGGTGTGGAGTATTCACCATTTCTGGTAGAAGATATGGTAACATCCTATGGAGCCACTTGGTTCACATTTTTTTACTGGTTTCTTCTCATATTTCTAGAAGTCTTCCTTTTATTTATGATTGCATAAAATAGAGTAATAGCCCTCCCATCACTACTTCATTTATACAAGAACTCAATTAATTATTTTTTAAGGTTGTCAAATACTATTGTTTTTGTGTGTTTTAGTTTTATGTATATTTTAGTCTTTGTACTGCAATATTTCAATTGCATAGATATTTATATGTATTTTTTAAAAATGTGATTTAACGTAATACTCGACCTTCTAATACTAGTTTATGCAATTGATATTTTAGTGTACATTTTAACGTGAAGTTGATTGTGTGTTAAATTCGTAAGTTTTAATTTTATTTATCTTTTTTTAATTACAGACAATTTGTACTTTGTAGTGTTCATCCCCTGATGATGGTCTAATTATTTAATAGACCGAAACATATATATATATATATATATATATATATATATATATATATATATATATATATATATATATATAATTATACAGGGTGGGCCACCACCAACGCGTCGGTCTCTAGCACCCAAACGACTGAATTTTTTCAAAATCTGTTTGGGCGAGAATATGTAAGCCTTCTAGGACTACAATCTAAAATTAGTTTGATTTATACAGGGTGATCTACAAACTTGTTACTTATCAAAGTTATATTATTTTAAATGGAATACCCTCTTTTTAATTTTTTTTGAAATAAGGTGAAAAATAAGGTAGACTTTCATTAGAGTTCCCTATACCTAAACCTTACAGTTTCCGAAATATTTAACATTTTTGAAAATGTTGGGTTGTCAAAAATTCAAGTATTTTTCCATTCAGAAAAGATGAGACAATCTAATCTAGGTCATCGTAATAAGGATATTTGGAAGTACGTATTCTGTTGTTTATTGTTTCAAATCATAATTTATAAAATACAAAGAATAACGCGTAAAGTTAACAAACTTCAAAGTTAAATATCTTTGTTATTTTAAATACAACGCCCAAGAAATTTTTATCGGAATGGAATAGTCTTTTGACAATAGTTCAAACTGTATTAGGGTTCCCTATACCTAACTTCAATACTTTTCGAGAAATTAGTGTATTTGTTACATTTTTAGAAAATACGCCATTAACTCATGTCGATCAGTTAGAATTCTGTTATTTACAAAGGTTAGAAATGTGTTAAACGGTTTTGGGTTTATTAAGGTTATCAAGGTTATACGGTTGCTGGTCTTGAAAAAGACCGTTTTACATTATGCACCGCGAGCGTACTGCTGGATTTGTCACTACAGTAAATGTTCAAACTGATGACCGTGTTCTTGAATGCATTGTCTAATTCTTTCTTCCAAATTTTGTCTGACTTTTCTTAACATATCTGGAGTAATTGTGTCCACCGCATTTCTAATTCTCTCTTTCATATTGTCTGCAGTAGTAGCAGGAATATTGTAAACAATATTTTTAATATAGCTCCATAAAAAGTAATCCATTGGAGTAAGATCTTGGTGGCCCATGACATGGTCCGTTCCTTCCAATCCATTTATTAACAAATTTCCTAGTTAAATAATTTCTAACTCTACGATCAAAGTGTGCCGGTGCTCCATCTAATTGTAGCCACATATTCCCTCTAATGTTCAACGGAACGTTTTCGAGAAGTGTCCAAAAGTCTCGCTTTAAAAATCTCAAAAATTTTCTACCATTTAAATGACCATTGAAAAAGTATGGTCCAATTACCTGATCTCCAATAATTCCTGCCCATACGTTTATGCTCCAACGATTTTGGCGGTCAACAGTATTAAAAGCATGCCTATTCTCGGTATCATAATAGTGAAAATTATGTCTATTTACCAAACCGTTGTTGTGGAATGTTGATTCATCAGTAAACGAAACGAAATTTAAAAAATCTTGTTGATCCCCTATTTTTTCAATTGCCCACAAACAGAAATCTATTCGTTCTTGAAAGTCATTGCCATACAAATTTTGATGAATTTCTATGTGATAAGCATGAAATTTGTGTTTTTTGAGAACTCTTCTCACACTTCCTCGACTTAAATCTGTTTGTCTAGCAATTACTCTAGTACTAGTGTGAGAATTTTCAGGGATAGGTCCTAATACTAAAAACTCACTATCTTCATTGCCAGTTACCGGTTTACTTTTATTAGGTTTTGGATAGGCAGTGTTACCTGTGGCTCGAAATGTTTGTAAAAGCCTTTCAAAAGCTCTCGTATCAGGATGGTTGCCATCAGGGTACTTTTGGGCATAAACCCTGGAAGCCCAAAGACAATTTTCATGGCATTCTCCGATGGTCAACACCATATCCACTCTTTCTTGCACTGAATATTTCATTGTAATGAAAAAATCATCAATAGTTATAAACACTGTCGTATTTTGAAATACGTCAATATGACAGAAATGTTTATAAATCAAAGAATTCTAACTGGTCGACATGAGTTAATGGCGTACTTTCTAAAAATGTAACAAATACACAAATTTCTCGAAAAGTATTGAAGTAAGGTATAGGGAACCCTAATACATTTCGAACTATTGTCAAAAGACTATTCCATTCCGATAAAAATTTCTTGGGCGTTGTATTTAAAATAACAAAGATATTTAACTTTGAAGTTTGTTAACTTTACGCGTTATTCTTTGTATTTTATAAATTATGATTTGAAACAATAAACAACAGAATACGTACTTCCAAATATCCTTATTACGATGACCTAGATTAGATTGTCTCATCTTTTCGGAATCGAAATATACTTGAACTTTTTGACAACCCAACATTTTAAAAAAATGTTAAATATTTCGGAAACTGCAAGGCTTAGGTATAGGGAACTCTAATGAAAGTCTACCTTATTTTTACACCTTACTTCAAAAAAAAAAAAAAAAAAAAAAATTAAAAAGGAGGGCATTCCATTTAAAATAATATAACTTTGATAAGTAACAATTTTGTAGATCACCCTGTATAAATCAAACTAATTTTAGATTGTAGTCCTAGAAGGCTTACATATTCTCGCCCAAACAGATTTTGAAAAAAATTCAGTCGTTTGGGTGCTAGAGACCGACGCGTTGGTGGTGGCCCACCTATATATATATATATATATATATATATATATATATATATATATATATATATATATCTGTGTATATATAGGACTATATTTTTTTACACATATAATAAAAAAATAATTGAGAATTTTTGGTTTTGAGCTTTTCTTCCACTTCTTAGAATAATAGAATTTTTTAATGAACGTGAAATAACGGCTATTTTTATGGTGACTCGAATGGATTATAATTTTTACATATTAGTAGCAAACTACATTTTTTCTACGAATATGAAACACTTTTTTATTAACATTTAACACAGCTAGATTTATTCACTTTTTGAAGTGCTACTGATTCAGTAATTTTTATTAAGTTGGGTATGTATCATTACTACTGTCTGATTGGCTATATTTATTTTATGTAATCACTTTTTTACTTATATTAATATTAAATATAATTAAAAAAAAGGTAATTTTTATAATGTCATTATTATTCACCTCTACGTCGTCTTTTTTTGTGATCAGTTTTTCAGGATTATACAAAAAATGTAATTTCCGGTTGGTTTAGATATTTTAATTTATCTTGGGCACCCTTGTAGGTAATACGTTTTTATTTAGAAACAAGTGATGTTTTAAATGATGCAGTAGTTTATAAACACTATTTCAGTATCGTGAACTAGGTGCATTGCTTATTTGACTGTAAACTGGATCAGGATTTTAAAATATGGGTAAGATCATTGTTTTCTTTACAGCTGATATAGCTCCACCGACTCTCCTGACGAGCTGTCACTGTATTATCTGCATTAATAATTTGTTTTTTTAGTTAATTTAGAATTTCAAGATTTTGTTAAAGTTTGTAAGTATTTGACTGATATATTCGTGTGGCCATAATCTATGTTTTATTGTTATTTTGAATTTTAATATTTCTGAATTTTAATAGAAGTAATTTTTTTCAGTTGTGAACATGCTGATCACTCACGGTCGACACATCTTCCACTTAGCAAAGACGAATATTTTTCTCTACTTAAGGAACAAAGTGAACAAATGGAAATATTTTCGGATTTGGTAGGACAAGCTCAAAATTTAGTTAAACATATTTCGGACGACCTTAAAATTTGCACAGAATTTAAAATACCTTATCCAGATGATGACAAAGATATTATTGAAGTATTTAATGTAGGCACTCAAATAGATTTAATAGAAGGGGAAGACGGTAATGAAAAACCAAATCAAACTAAAAATTCAGAACTTTCAAATGTTGTGAAAGAAAAAGAAGAAGACGAATTTATGGTCAACCGGAGGTCTTCTAGTCACACTACTACTTCTCTTATACCGTTATTTTGTCATAGCAAGCCTAATGAAGGCAGCCTATCCTCAGAACACTTTGTCCCTGAAGAATTCACTAATATAAAAAACGATACAATAGAATTTGAAAACAATGTAATTAATACTGATAAAGTAATTGAAACAAATATTGAATTTAATCCCGAAGTACATCAAAAAGAAACAAATGTAGAAGAAGTAAACGCAAACGTATCCGTTCAAGTCAATCTTTCTCGTCATCTCTTGCCACCTATAGAGATTAAAAAAGAACTAATTGTACAAAAAATTCCCGATGTTGTTATTTATCCTGAAGAAAGCAGTACTAAACGAGAAACGAAGAATGATAATGTAAAACTTGAAACGGTTGTATATTCTGAGATTAATAACCCCGTTGAAAATATGGGTGAGGTAGTAGGCGATATTATTGATCAAGTTTTGAAAGACGTAGAGAGAACCAAATCGAGGCAAACACTTTTAAATGAAGAAAATATCATAGTACCCAATACCATTCAACACAGAATTTCTAATTCCTTTAAATATTTAACTCGTTCTCAAAAAGAGGAAATATCAAAAAAAATGATGGAGGAAATTTTAAAAAATCCCGAGGCTCTTAAAATGTACACCTCTTATCAAGTTATATCCCCAAATCAAGCGCTTGAACCTCACGAAGAAATTGACGAAAGTGTCTTGTCATTTATTGATAAAGATGTTTATCAAACTTATGTAAATCCTAATGGTTTCAAGAGTGAAGCCTCCGAAATGAAGTCTATCAGTAAGATAAGTGGTATCAGTCTTGATTCAGTAGATGATTCTACTTCAGGATGTTTTTATCTTGACAAATCGGCTCAAGCCTCGAAGGTTTTGTATGGAGATTTTACCACAATCGGGCGACCAGATAAAAATGCTTCCAGTGCACATATTACATTCTCGCCTGATATGAACGAGCCAGTAGGTTCCAAGAGAACCACAAAAACAGAATTTTCTAGTATGTATGGTTTGACGACATCAGAAATACCCCGAAGAAACATCTCTGCGCAAGAGGTTAATAAGCCACGTATAATATCCAAAGCGGAAGATATTTCGACTAAAATAGATGTGGCTCAGTCCATAATAAATAAAGAAAATGAAACAAACTTTAGCAAAGGTTTATTAGTAAAAGAAGTAAACGGCCAGAATAAAACACGTGCTGCGTTCTCGGTGGGTATGCTATCTCAAGATACTGAAGAAGTAATACAATCGATAGACTCTGCCATTTTGAGAACGAAGCCGGCACTTCCTTCTGCTGAAAAAGTAAATAATAAAACTGACTTTTACCAAAGAAGAAAGACTTTACAAGCTACAAAAAAGTCAACCACAATACCACCACATGAAATCAGAACCACTTTGGTAATACCAAGCGACAACAACGATAGTGGTAGTAATAACATTATTGAATCGTTTCAAGTCACTAACTTACTGGAAGAAGGACAACAAACCTCAGCTTCAGATCTAACGGATTGCTGCGGTTGTACTAAATTTTTCTTTCGTAAACGAAAGTCAATTGTGAGTGAATCATCTGAACCAGAAGAAAAAAGTGTTGTAACTAAACATATCGTTGAGGAACCGCCATTTAAACCGAACCAGCATTTAAATCAGGATACTTCTAAAGTCAATGAACAAAATAATAGAAATTATACCGTAATGTCCGTGAATATTCAAAAACCGACTTTTGTAATTAATAATTGTGATCTTAAACCAAAAGGTAAAGGTTCCTGTATAAGTGGTTACACTAGTGATGGTATAGTGTCAATTAATAAAACAAAAAAAATCTGTCCAAATGTATCAAAGATACAAAAAGATCCTTTATATCTTTATCACGGTGATACACGCGATGGTACATTGACAATGTCATCAATTGAAGAAGAAACAAATTCTGAAGGAGAAATAAATGGTGAATGTGGTTGTAGCATTGGGGAAATACACGTATGTTCGACACAACCTGAAAGCATGTTTATGAAGCAAATTCAAGAATCAAATAAAAGAATACTGGACAGAAAGATTAAGAATTTTAATTGGATTTCTTATTATGTTTCACCATATTATAGAGATGTTAATTATCTTAGTCCTAATTAATTTAATAGAAAAATAAGCATTGGTATTTTGACTGTATTTACATTATTTTTAGTATATGAAATTTTGTGAATTTTTTTAATAAATCTGACTGTAATTATGTAAAGGCATTTCTTAATCTTAGATAAGTAGGAAAACTTCACTTTTCACAGAATTTGACGTGATAAACTTATGTAGGTTTCATTAACATTAAATTAACGTAATTGCTTAAAAACATCGAAAACATTTTTTAAATCGGACGTTAATTAAATAAGCAGTGTGTATACGAATCCATGTTCTATATGCCATGAGGTAGGTTAGGAGAACAATTAAATTCTGCTTTCTAACTACATTTAGTACAGTGCAAGGAGTTAGTCCACTTATATCATTAAAAATTACTTTTACAGCATTACCTCATGTCAATACATCAATTTTTTGTAAAAACTGTTCTATAATTTATACCAATTGCCCTTGTCTAAAATTGACTACGAGGCTTAGCCTATCTAAAAGATATATTTGTGTTGCTAACAAACGTTTAAAGTAATTATATTTGGTACTATTATTTCTGAATTGTTTTGTTTTGCGTTCTGTGTTTATTTTTTAGGCAAAGGGCATTCCAAAGCTGAAAGGTGAGCTAATGTACAAGACATTTTATTCAAGATCAGCGTTCATGAAGGGCAGGTTTGTGACAATAAAATTTTAAGTGAATTGTTGAGCGAGACCGCCTTCACACGGAGGGATAGAAAATGTTAGGTTTCTCCAATTTTTGAACCACTTATACCATGAATAGCACATGCATTCCAAAACGATGAGATGTGTGAGTGAAATTAAATTAGTTTCTCAAACAACAGGATTATATTAAACTTCTAGTTAGTATCAGTGAAGTCAATGTTAGTATACCCAGCACGTACAATCTACAATATTTATACACCATTGAGTTTTTGATGATTTGATATCACTTTTAAAAAGTTGTCGTCTCATTGTTCATTTAAGTCACAGTATGTCACTACTAAACAGCCTTGGCATTGGGTATATCACACGGCACACCTCATAGAAGGCGTGCGCAATTGAAATTAAAACACCAACTTTTAAACGCCCACAGTATAGAACTTTTTATAGTTCAGGTACGTACCTGTATATATATATATATATATATATATATATATATATTCTGAAAACAATTATATACATATAAAAGGTCATAAAATCACTCGATAATCTCTTTAAAAAAACGTTCTTCTGGACGATGCCAGTTAAAACAACAAACCCGGTCTGTAGTAGGGAATATCTGGAGAGCGTTTGATTTACCATAGAGGTCCAGTCGTTTAATATTTTTCTTTGAAATTACACGAAAATTATAAGTTATTAGACTCAAGTGCCAATTGAGGAAGTTCAAATTTTTCCCGGATCGAACGGTAAACGGTGATAGAGAGGTAGGTATCCACCGGGTATTTTGGCGACATCTCCGGAACGGTAGGTCCAATTTTGATAGGAAAACTGCCTTTCGATTTGTCTCGGCCTCCCAAAGCTCGTAGAATCATAAAAATAGAGTACGGTCGAGGGGTTGAGAATTGAAGGGGGTGTCGCGGTAGGTTAGATATCGACTTTCTCTCAGATCGGACGGTACCCCATCAAATCTCACTTTTTGCCCAGACAGATTGCCAATTCAAGTTTTATTGGCATTAACTTATTCAGCAATAATAATACTTCTTTCGACACAATTCATTATAGATAACCTTCACCTCAAGTTTAACCATTATAACCTGTACTACCTCGCTCTTTACAAGTAGAACGTAGTTTAACACTGCACTCTTTTTCATTTCAAAGATGTATTTAATATTCGATACATGCGTATCTCCACTTCAAGGTATTATAATCATTATATTGGCTGCCTTGGTACTGGCTTACTGCATACTTTCTTTATTTCAAAATATCTGGTGTGGAACAACACATGACCTTCCAACCTACATAGTGGAAATAAATTTTTTTAGGGTAATTATGCGACCTCTTTTATAATGCGTTCATAACGAAAATAGACAACCTTGCAAAGCAAAAGTCAAATGGACGTTTAAAATTGCATACCAGACATAGGTTAATAGACATACCTATAGGTGCTAACTTAAAAAAAATTGCAAAACCGCCCAATGTGGTGGAGCACTATCGTGCATAAAGATTGCCTCAGCTCTGGCGTTTCATAGAACATCTTATAAAAGTTCCCACAATTTATTCTGTAAAAACTACAAATACGCAGCGCTGTCTAGTCGGTTGGGTAGCATAAAGGGTCTAATAATTAATTCTTCAACAATTGCTTCCCAGACATTTATGTTAAAAGCGACCTCCTTGAATTACATTAGGATTCTTATCTGCCCAATTGTGGAAATTATGGGAATTAAAGATGCCATCTCTAGTAAAACAGGATTCGTCCCTAACCATTGATAATATTCTCGACTAAGTAGTAGATCTGTCTGTAACAGTTCTTGAAATTTTTGTGTGTGGTACGGTTTTAACCATTGTTCAGTAAGTGTTCGGTGTACAGCATTTTTAGAAATGTTCAATCGAAAATCGACGCGTCTAGTGCTTGTAGTTGAATTATCCTCAATAATTTCCAATGTGCGCCCTTCTACCTGAACAGTTCTAATGTGACTCTGACGAGCATAATCTGGCTTCCTTTGCAAAAAAAAAAACTACCTGCTTCAGAAAGGCGACGGTTAATGGAAGCAAAAGTAGTATGGTGGGTTTGATGTCTATTTGGAAATCTTTCTAAATATCTTCTTGCTGCAGCTAGAGAATTACTTCCACATTCGTCAAATACAAAATGTATATCAGTTAATTCTGAATACTATTAATGTTCCATCATAAATAACAATAAAATAATAAAAAGGAACACGTTTTACTTAAGTAGGTAAGAACTTTTGACAATTAACTAATATTGTTTTGTCTTGATGACGCAGCCTACTACTAAATTAATTATCAATTAAGTACGGATCTGTTGTTGCGGAATACAAATTATTTTTCAAATTTTCTCAAGAACCGTCAATTTTAGAAGAAAAATTTAAGAGACAAAATTCCTTTATTTTAAAATACATTACCAAAATAAAGCAGAAAAATTTTAATTCATTTTGCAAAAATAACTGCTGAACGGGTAGTTCTAGTGATATGATTTTGTTGAAATTTCTATTAAATTATGACTTGTATAAGAAGAAGGCGAATTTTCACGATTTCGTTTGTGACAAATTGTTACGTTGTGGTTGATGTTGAATAAAAAGTAAGAGAGCTTCTACAGGTTTTTAACGTTCTTTAACATGGCATGCAGCAAATTGAAATCCGACGTTTCGTTTTGGAGTAACCATCATCAACTTTGTTTTTTTAAAATACGGTCCTGATTTTTTTAAACATAATATTAGAAAAGTTTTTTATTCTGCATTCAAGCATGTATCACACTTCTGGTTTAATTGGGATTTTTACTTTCCAACCTGTATATATAGGACATTTTAATTATTAAAGAATTGTTACTTTGAGATTTTGGTTTAAAGTTATATTCAATTATTTCGATAATTTTTTTCCCAAATTTAAGTACGGATTTTACGTCTAGGTATATAGATATTGAAAAAATTCAAGCTAACAGTTAAATTCTATTTTAGAATTTTTTTGTCGCTAAATTACGCGTCGTATAAAAAATTGTATAGAACATAATTAATTGATATGTTTAAGGTCTATACAGGGTCGGCTTTCGGCGGCATCTCAACACCCTTTCATCGCAGAGCGTTCGGAAAAAGACTAATAAAGCGATTGGACCTTCATTTTTTTATATATTTGTACTTCTGCGCAGACTTAGTGCAACATTTATTGTGAAATTCTTTGCGAAGAGTAAAATATAAACTTTGTTACGCTTAATTTATCCAAAATGTTGTGGCTTTACACTTTACTAAATTTATTACGAAATTTAAAGAAATGAAAAATTTAATTTTAAAAAACTAGTAATACTTCTACGATTCAAAGTATTGACTTTTCTGCCATCTTTCAGGCAGGTAGCATACGAATTGCGCGTAGAAAAAGCTCATTATTTCTTGAGGTGATCCACGAATAAATACAATTTTTCACTTCTTCATAAAACCGGAAGTGCGGGTGAGCCGTGTGCCATTGATCGGAACAAGTGATAGTCATAGGGAGCAATATCTGGAGAATACGACGGATGGTGTAGAACTTCCCATTTCAACGTTTGCAGGTATGTCTTAACCATTTTTGCAACATGAGGTCGAGTATTATCATACAGTAAAATTACTTTACCACGCCTCTCCTGGTATGACGGCCGTTTATCTTTCAATGTTCGGTTCAAATGCATCAATTGTGTTCGATACCGATCACTTGTGATTGTTTCACTTGGTTTTAATAGCTCGCACGCCGAATTGATCCCACCGAATACGCAGCATGGGCTTGGAGTCGTGAATATTCGGCTTGGCCATCGACGCAGAAGCATGGCCGGGAGCTCCCCACGGTTTTATGCGCTTAGGGCTATCGTAGTAAACCCATTTTTCATCCATAGTCCCAATCCGATGAGGAAATCCCTTCCGTTTCTGCCTTTCAAGTAGCTGTTCACAAGCAAATAAGTCCCGTTCAACATCTCTAGGCTTCAACTCGTACGGCAGACAATTCCCTTGCTTTTGAATTATTCCTATACCTTTGAGGTGTTTTGAAATGGTTTGTTGAGTCACTCCCAATGGTTCTGCCAATTCTTCTTGATTTTGACACGAGTCTTGGTCTAGTAACGCTCCCAGATCTGGATCTTCAAAAATTTTTCCTTTGCTACCACTATGCCGGTCTTCGAAAAATCACCGTTCATAAAGCGTTGAACCCACTCACTTTCGCCAATAGTGGCATCACCGTAAGTGTTTGACAGCATTCAATGGGACTGATTTTTTCATATTGAAACAGAAAAGTAAAACTTCTCGTAAATGCTGTGAATTAGGCTCGTAAATTGATAGACAAAGATTTACCCCTACAAAAATTTTGATGGGAATGCTGCACCTACCATCTGCTTCCACCTTACAAACGTTATTTGGACTAAAAAAGTAACTACAGTTTACAAAGATACTGAACTAACAGCATAACAATTTAATTTTTTTTTATCAGGTGTTGATTGTTGCTTCTGAAAATATTGGCAAGGAATCTATAAGGGCAGTCGTAAAAAGATCTGTGGAATAAAACGGAGGGTGTAAAGATATTCCAGTTTCACTAAACGGATTTTGACAAAGAAGATGACACGAGTAATTCACTGGCGTTATTTGTGCCATAAGTATAGATACCGGTAACTTGGTGAACATAAACACTATTGTCCCGAACGAAGTACACACACTTTTGGACTATATATTTAATTATTCTGGTACCAGCAATGGCATGGCGGTAGTAGGTGCTAAGAGGATATTCTAAAGATCTCAATGTTTATACGACATACGATACTTCAAATACATAGGTGATGGAGACTGCAAAGGATTTCAGGAAGTGTTGGCGTGTCGGCCTTACGGTGACTTCGAACACTAAAACGATGTTTATTTAAAAAAAATAACTAAAAAATGGAAATCCCTTGGGAGGGAGAGGCAGAGGACGCCTCACGGATGTTGCAGTAGATTCCTTCAGAGATATTAAGAACTAGCAATAAGGAGGAACGTAGGAAGTCTAGATGATGTCCTTTTTTGCCTTGGTTGGCAGCTGGCTACAGGAACCCTCCAAGCTCCCGTCACCGTGCAATACGGATTAAGTTAACGCCGGGATTCCTTCGTGATAAGCTTGATTGTAGATTTCTATTCTATTTCTGACTTCTAGTGATGTTTGTTTAAATTATCCGGAAGAAGTGACAAATAGCAAGTGTGAGGAAAAGGTCTAAAATCGTTGGCTACTATTGCAAGTATACGTAGGAGGGATTAACTGATTAATCGAATCATGGGTGCCCCGAATGGTTTGGTACATTCAAGGTGAAAAAGAAACATGTGCAGCTTTACATTAACGTCCTGCAATGTTCTCCTTTTGTCTTACAAGCATGAAAAAATAATTGGAGCAGATGCAGCAGAGTGACTAAAAGAATTTTTTCTTCATTCGTTGCCATAGGAAAGAAGTATGTTTGTGGTGGAATGGATGATATCCAACACTTTGTAGAGAGCAGTGATGCCTAAACAAAAATAATGTATGGTGCACGCTTTGCCATTGGAGACTTGGAAGATCGTAGCAATCAACATGCTTTCGTGACGTTCGTATCAAAATACTGAGCAATGAATACTGAATAACTAAGGGGCACTTGAGAGGTGTAATACCGCTACTGTTATTACCAATCAGGATGTACCATCCATTGTATACGATGCGAAGTGGTGCCCTTAAAGTTCCATCTTTCTGGGTGGAATTGAAGTTATGGTTCCAGAATCTCTTAACACTTTTCCTGAAGAACAATTGGTCTTTATTTCTATTACTCACGCAGTACTTCAATAATTCGACGGAGATCTTTTCACTCTTCAATTCTACATGGACTGCAATGGATATAAGTTATTAGCACTGCATAAATATTTCTTATGACAAAATAAAAAGATGTTACGTAAAACCTCACGTGTTTTCATTATCCTTCTTGTCCCTTCTAAACTCCTCTACCAAAAGTGACTAGGATCTTTTTTGTCTTGTACGCTACAATTTGGTGTCGAGTGCATTTCCTATCTACACCAATGCATTCTGACACATTTTCGAACACTTTTACAAGTCCTCAGTAAACGGATCCTCATCTCGCTTATTTACCACCGCCGGGAACTTTTGACATGTTTGTCAGGACACCTCGAGGTGTACATGTGACGAATCTCAAACGTTGTTTGATCAGTTCCTAACTTTTGCTAATTGGTCATAACAGGTTAACACATTTTATGAATTTTTATGAATCATGATATTCAATTTGACAATATGAAGATATTGTCAAGACAAACTCATTATTATGTTCGTTTGCAACGTGAAGCTATTGAAATAGATAAACACCCTAATAATTTTAATAGACAAGAAGAAAATCTCCGTTTAAATAGGTATTGGCATCTTATAACTAAAAAAGGCATAATGGTACGTTTTAATTTTAATTTTAGCTTTTGGTATGTCTAGGTTTTTTGCTGTTTTTCCTATACCTTGAAGTAAATGCTTTACCAATTATATGTTAAATTACCACAGCACTGTAATGTAACATAAGTAGTTGAAATTAAGATTAAAATTAAAAAATTACAAAACACGTTCTGCATTACGCTTTTCATTGTTAATAACACTTGCACTTATTGACAAAAATGTCTCTTTGTTAGATTTAACTGGATTATTTTATTTGATGTCATGTTTATATTTGAGAATGCTTTTATCATTTTGAAGTTGAAGTTTTTCACAACTTTACACTTACATCATAACTTGATTAAATTTTGTTAAATGTGTTTTTTTGGCTGACATTTTTCGTTGTTAGCTTTCGCCGTTAGGGAGTGTTCTGATTTGTCATCTTTAAGAGAGTTTAACAATATTTAATTTTTAATGACGTAGTTATTCTTTATTAAAATTTAATTGCATAGTTGGCTTTATACGTTCCTAAAACTGAAATGTCAATAGCAGGCTGATGTTTATGTTTTAATTTTTCAACTTTGACAAAATTGTTTACAACATCTTTAACAATTTTAATAGATATTACTACTGACGAAGATACCTGTAAGTGCTATAGAAACGTTTAGATTGCATAACTTAAAATACACCATTAAAAAACCCAAAAAAGATAAGGATTTTATTATGTAGCTTTAATAGTTTCTGAGCCTTTGGAATCCGTAATGCTTAATAATATACTTATTATATAGAGAAATGAACCAGCGAAAACGGCTAGCATATGAGACCACATCCAAAAAGGCGATTTTACATTAGTATGCAATTTCCATGGTTGTGTATCAAAATTCTCTAGGGTTATGTTTAATATGATTATTATACTATTATATTTTAATAGGAGTAATTTTTTTTCAGTTTTGAACATGCGGATTATTCACGAACGAAAATACTTCCACTTAACACAGAATATTTTTCTCTACTTAAAGAACAAAATGAAAAAATGAAATTATTTTCGAGTTTGGTAGGAAGAGCCCAAAATTTAGTAAACAATATTTCAGAACGTTTAAAAATCTATAAAGGATATAGAATACCACATTCGTTGTATGCAGGTAGAAATATTGTTCAGGTATTTAACGTACGTATCCAAACAGATTTAATTAAAAGCAAGGATAACGAAGATTCACAGAAATCTAAATATCCCATATCTACAAATAATACAAATGGAAACACCGAAAACGATTTGCCTTCTTTAAAAGAGAATCTTGTAGAATTTACACCGAGTGATTCTCATGAAGATATTCTTAATGTAGACAGTTTTCATGAACACAAGAAAAATTTTGTAAAATTTCAAACTGACGTAACCAACAGTCAAAAAGAGACTGAAACAAATTCCGTGCCTGTTCCTGAACAACCTGTGGAAATTGAAAAAGAATTAATAGTTCAAGAAATTCGTAATATTTCTACTTATCCAGATGAAATTAATTCTAAAGATAATTCGAACGATGAAAATCTACTTAAAGAGTCTGTTTTTTCAAGAATTGATGTTATTGTAGAGCAGATTTTTAAAGATATACAAAAACATAACCCGTCAACAATAGAAATTGTAAACGAACCATCAATTTTACATATAAAACCGAATAATCTTGCAGTCTTAGAAAGCACTATATCAAAAAAAATTTCTAACGCTTTTAAGTGGTTAGGTAAGTCACAAAAAGAGGAAATATCAAAAAAAATTATGGAAGAGATTCTAAATGATCCAGAAGCCTTAGAAATGTACACATCTTATCAAGTCTTATCACCTCATCAAACAATTGAGTTTAATAACGAATTTGATGAGGCGTCCTTATCGTTCATTGATAAAAATTTTTATAGAACCTTTGTAAATCCCGAAGGTTTTAAGGCTGATAACTGTCTTGATAAGAAACATTGTGATAATGTAAATAAGAAGAATGGAGACACAGTATACAATACAGACAGTGCCAGACTAGATCAATTCTATGTTGATAAGGCAGTTCAAGTTACTGAAAGTATTATTTATGATGATTTAAGCAAAGGGTCTCAAAAAGTTTCTGATATCCTACACTCATTATATGAAGAAAAACTTGGATTGAAAGGAGAAAAGGAAACTGGATTAGGTGATAGGCGTGGTGTGTTTGCATGTGAAATATTACGGATAGGTAATACTATTACACCAACCAAATCAAACACAATTAAGACTGTTGATAAGAACCTAGATAGCTCTCAAAATATAACACCACATTCAAACCAAACATGCAGAGATTCAAAAGCAGATTTATCTGAGACCGCTGAGAAAACAATACTGTTGATAGATAAATCCACTCGTAGAAGCTCGTCGGACCTTATTAATGAAGGGAAACTCCTAAAAAATAAACCCGAGAATAGCTTTGATAAAGAAATACATGGAAACCACGAGACAAATGAAAACAGCTTCAGTTCTAACAATAATGACACATATGCAAACTTATACGATACATGTTCATCCATCTCAGGTATTATACATTGCTGCGGATGTACTAAATTTTGTTTTGGTAAGGTCAAGAGAACTGCGAATTTACAAGAAACAAAATTACACAAGAAAGTTATAAAAAAAACACCATTTTATCGGGATTCCAAAAGAAGTTCGAATTCAAAAGATGAAACTATGAAATCTGATCCTCAAAAAGATAAATGTGAAGAAAATTTACAACATTCGAAATTACTGCAAGATAATTCCGATGTAGTATCATTTATTATGAAGTTAACTAGTACAAAGTCAGGTCATAGTAGATTACATATTCCGCCTACTTTACATCCAAGTTACAGTAAAGATGAGGTACTTGAATTTATAAGGGAATCGCCGGTACTGGAAGAAAAGGAGAGAGATTGTGCCATAATGTCAGTGAATATTCAAAAACCAACTGTTATAATTGAGAGACGCTGTTGTAAAGCAAAAAACAATTGTTACACGTCCAACAATAACACCGATGATAACCTCGTTTTAAGGATACCACTACATACTTTTGAGGGAGATAAATCATCCATCGAGGAGAAAACATATTCAGGAGGTGAAATAAATAAAAAACGTGATTGTAGTATTGGTACTATCTCTGGTATTGGAGTATGCTCAACACAACCGGAAAACGTTTTTATGAAACAAGTTTGTGATTTGCAACAAAAAATAGTGAGTAGAAAAGTTCATAACTCTAATTGGATTTCTTATTATGCTTCTCCATTAGACGATTAATTAAAACAAATTAATTGTTAAAATTTTATTTAGATTTTGATTACTTTACATTTTATGCTTTGTATAATGCTTTCTTTTTAAATAAATCCTAACGTATTGGAAACTTATTTGTCAACTAAATTGCAAAATTTATCACCTAATTTTGCTGTTGCCATAATAGCTGATGATTTTTTTTATTGCCGAGAGCAGCGGGAGAATGGCGAGAGCTGTATCAATGACAACCTCTGCCGTACATGCATTCTTGGAGAGAGTGTATAACGACGCTATTTAACCAATAAGCAAAACGATAACTCACAAATCGAAATCTTCATATTTTCTTTTAAAATTAGCCAAATAAAAAAACATCTTTGACAATATAGTAATGTCATATTTGACAGTTGTGTTTCACTATTTAATCATGAATAATTACACAGACAACGAGTAGAAAGCAAATTAATGGTTCGGTTCGTTCTGCTCACCTTACATTACGTGAAACTTACGGTCTAAGTTATTTTCCAAATGAATAAACTATCCAACTTTACTAAATAAATTGGAAGGAAACGGAGTTAGTGGCGAATTAAAAAAAAAACGCTATTTCGTGCCTAATCGGCGAGAAGCAATAAAAGTATAGTTGCTGGTGTATAAAGTGTGCCTGATAATATAAGGCAGTCAATTTCATGTTGTGCACAAGAACTTTATGTTTCTTCAGACATCCACCTGACGAATACCTCGTATGGGCTCGGGCCTGCAACCATACAGAATCTTGTTAATACAATAGTCGAAGGTAATGATTGTATCGTATGTTTGGGATTGGGCTTTGCAGTAATGCATTCTCAGTTAATGGCGAAAGGTGTAGGAAGACAATTACTGATTTTTATGGCCTAGGTTTCAGGACTTCCCCATATTCTTCGAACTATAATAAATTTACTCTGTGAAGAGTTTTCAGGCAAGATGGTATTCTGAGGTTGTAGTGTGAATTGGCCTCTAGATCTTTTGGTTTAACACCTTTTGCACTATTTGCTAAGCGGCTATCATAAATCTCAAATCAATTCGGACGACCACAAACGATCCAACCATTATAAGCCAATATTATTATCGTGACCATGGTAGTCACTTGGTTGATAATCTTTTTGATTATTAATGGTATCGATTGTACTTTCACACAATACAAAAATTATTTTGAGATCATAGATACATTTTGTTATATTTATCTTTAATAAAAATAGTCTTTAGACAAAAGTTTGTAGTAGGTTTTCCAAATTTTTGAATCGAATAACAAGGTATTCTATTTAAAATTAATATCCAAATTTCCCTATTTACAAATAATTAAATTTTTAAAATAAATTTATTTAGTTGTGACAGCAAAAAAAGTAAGTATTGTTTGAGTTAGTGGATAATGATTAAACATTTGTGCTACTTACCCCAATGGGCAAATATTAGTGTTGCGTAAATATATAATACCGTACCAATTTACGTATAGTGCTGCATTGTGGCTTCTAATATTATTGAATCTAGAATAAAATATTTCTCCAGTTTTAATTAAACAATCAAAACTGTAATATAATTATATATATATATATATATATAATATATATATATATATATATATATATATATATAAGACCTCCTCATTGTGTAAAAGTCGTGCGAGTAGTACCTTTCACCGCCATTTTGTTTTTTGTAACGTCATTTGATCTTGAGGCTGACCCTGGGCCTGACCTTGACAGTCACGTGGGGAACGTATTTGGACCTTGAGGCTGACCTTGGGCCTGGTATTGGAGTTGGCCTTTTTTGTATTCTAATAAGGGGTCCTAGCTTTGTAAGACAGGTATAGCTAGCGTAAGGTAAGTCTAAAATTAATTAAATATGAATGAAGACGGTTAAACCGTATTATTGATATCTTGTAGAGGCGGTTGGCCTTGGAGCATGTAAAAGTCACCTTCAACGGTGTTGTGAATATATACAGAATTACTTTAAAATGCGTGATTAGACTAACAATTTTTTACAATGTATAACTTAAATATACAAATCTAATCTAATTATCTCTAACACACACTTATTGTAATTTTCTATTCACCTTTCGCGTTAATTACAAGTTCGTTAGCATGACCTTGCCTGGTTATATGAATTTTTATTTACACACATTTTTAAAATGATTTTCAATTTGAGAATGTAAAGTAAAGTCAACCTTCAGCCGTGTTTTATATTGTGTATACAAGCAAACAAAATTTCACCTTGAGAGCGTAAAGTAAAGTCAACCTTCAATAGAATACATACATACAAAAATTACTTTTAAAAATAAATAAATAATTGATTAAGTAATTAAGTATTATCATAGATAATAAATTTATAACTGTTATGATTAATACACGATTTAAAACACGTACAGGCAGGCTTTAGTAGATATTTAAAAAGAATCCAATAGGATCATTTTTTGATACTAAAAAGGTAAATAAAGCGACATTCGTTGTCAATTTTCGATGTTTGCATTTTAGAAAACAAATGTCGGTTTTGATATTAAAAGCTAAGCACGATAAAAAGTAGAATATACTAGTGATCGCAGATTTTTTCGCTTTAGTATCGTTTAGCGATTCAAGATGTAGGGACAGTTTAAGTATTCCTTTTCGGCAATAGTTGCTGGGCCATCGTGCTGTGAGAAATCGTATTTTATTGTGGATTTTCTAAAAAATATCGAATCTACAGCGAGTGGCAATCGTTATTCAAAGATCTCTCAGTAGAATTTCAGAAGGGTTTACCTGATATGGAGCAGTTTGAAGGTGAAAAATCAGTCTTAATAATAATTGACGATGTAATGCGCGAAACTAACGGTTCGGTGGTGGATATTTTTACAAAGGTCTGTCATCATAGTAATCTAAGTGTGTTTTTCTTAACGCAAAACATATTTCATCAAGGACGTGGGCAGCGAGATATCTCTCTCAACTCTCACTACATAATTTTCTTTAAGAATCCGCGTTACAAAGCTCAGATACAGCATTAAGCAAGACACATTTCGCCGGACAACACGAAAGTTCTAGAGGCTGCGTACCGGGATGCCACTTCAAACCCGCATGGATATCTATTGTTCGATTTAAAACAAATTACACCGGATGTGCTACGATGTAGAACAAACATATTCGGCCTTCAAGGTATTTGCCTGGATAATATATATATATATATATATATATATATATATATATATATATATATATATATATATAGCGAAAAAAGGGTTTAAGCCTCACAGGAATAAAGATTACATCATGATGGTTGACGTTTTAATCGAAAATATAGACATCCTGCGCGCATTACCAGATTAAGTAACAGTCAAAGCAGGTGCAATGTATCTGCAAGTGTGCACATAACATTTTAAAAGGTCGTATACTTCTGTCAAGTGATGAGAAGCAGCTACTACTTCAGCATAAGCACATTTTAAGCCAGCTGGCACAGAGAGGCGAATCTATAAAAAAGAAAAAAAACAGTTTCTTGTACAGAAGGGAGGTGCATTTCTACTACTCCTGTTAGGACCATTACTTGTTGGATTCTGGGTAATCTGTTTTATATAGGTAATAATCGCACTAACGAGACTATAGTTAGTGCGACCCCCCACTCATCTACTCCCGAAGATAACCCATCCTATCCGAGCATTGCCTACAGCCATTCCTCCTGTATGGGGATGACCGACACAGCTTTCGCTGAAAGTCTCGTATCGCAAAATTTTACGTATATGACAAAAAATCCCACTAATTAGATTACAATTATTTTTAAAAGCAGATTTGCTTGTGACGCTATCTAGTGGTGTATTTTACAACTAGCGAATGTTTTCTGAAATGGAAGTTGATCGTGCTCGTCTCTCTCGTTTTTCCTCCACCTCTCTCTCTCTCGTCTATCTCTTCTCTTTCATCTTCCTCGTTTTCCTCATTTCTCTCGCTTCTCTCGTCTATCTGTCGTCTCACACAAGCACAATCACAAGCACAAGCACAAATACAAGCACAAACAAGCACAAGCACAAGCACAAGCACAAACAAGCACAAGCACAAGCACAAACACAAGCTAAATCACAAGCACAAGCACAAACACAAGCTAAAGCACAAGCACAGACACAGACACAGCCTCACGCGCAAACACAATACACAGTCACAGACAAAGGCGCAAACACGCATAAACGACAAAAAACACGCAAGCGCGAAAACACGCTAACTCTAACGCGAAAACAAGCAAACACGCAACCACGTAAACGTGAAAACACACAAACACGAAAACACGCTCACGCGAAACATGCAAACACAAAAACACGCAAACACAAACTGGAAAACAAGTAAAAACGCAGGCGCAAACTTGAAAACACCCTGCTCTCTCTCCTTTTTCTCTCCATCTCCCCTTCCACACTCTCGATCCCCCAACTCCCTCTCTCTCCCCTCTCCCCCACTCATTCTCCCTTGCCCTCAACCCCTCCCTCTCGCCCCGCTCTCTCTCCCTCTCCCTCCCTCTCTCTCCACCCCTACCCCTCTCACTCTTCTTCTCACCCTTTCTCTCCCTCTCTCGCCCTCTCTTTCTCTCTCCTCTCTCTCTCTCTCTCTCTCTCTCTCTCGTCTCTCTCGCTTTTATCTCTCTCACCTCACTATCTCTCTTCCTCTGCTCCCTCTCCTCCCTCCCCTCTGCCTCTCTCTGCCGCCCCCTCTCTCAATCCCTATCTCTCCCTCTCACTGCCTCTCTCCCTCTTTCTTTGTCTCTCTTCCCGTCTCTCCACCTCTCTCCTCCCTCTCTGACACCCTCTCTCCGACACCTCCTATCTCCCTCCCTTACCTTTCCTGCCCCTCCCACTCTTTCCCTCCATCCCTTACCCCTCTCTCTATCCCTCCCTCGTTCTCTCCTTTCCTCTCCTTCTCCCCTTCCACACTCGATTCCCATCTCCTCTCTCCCCTCTGCCTAATGCCCTCACTCCCCACTCTTTGTGAAACTTTTCTCAGATAACCTCCATCTAATTTATTACTTTCAAAGTAATTGATATTAAAATACTTATCTTGTTTGGATTTTTAACGATGTATTTATACATTAATGTAATACAATCTAAACGTTTTTAAATTTTTAATTTCACAAAATTGTTTCAACATCTTTAATAATTTTAAAAGATATTGCTACTGACAAAGACAACTGTGAGTGTTATTTAAAACATGGTTAACGTAACTTCTAACCCCGTTCAACTACTAATGATTTGATGATTTATTAACAGTTATTAATACCTACATTACTTATTGATAAAGAAGGGCAGCCGATGGGAAACTGGCGTTTGCCGCTGATGTAAAAAACGGTGATCCTATATTTGTCTTATGAATACATTTTAAATATCTTTCTATTTAGTCGTTTTTTAAGCATGTAACTACGTATGTGGTTGTGATGCATAAAAAAATAAGTGTGAGAAATTTCTGTACATATTATTTCATTGTAAGTATTACTATTTAATATTTTCCAAACAAATTTGTATATTGATTGTACGACTAATTAATTATTAACGTCAATAGTAAAGCTTGCGAATACCTTTTCACTGCCTTAAAATTCTTACAAAACTTATTTAGTACAACATACTTCCAAGTAGGAGACAAATTTTATCAACAAGAGTTTGGGGTTGCGATGGGTTCTCTACTATCACCGATAGTGAGCATTCAAATACATAGGTGATGGAGACTGCAAAGGATTTCAGGAAGTGTTGGCGTGTCGGCCTTACGGTGACTTCGAACACTAAAACGATGTTTATTTAAAAAAAATAACTAAAAAATGGAAATCCCTTGGGAGGGAGAGGCAGAGGACGCCTCACGGATGTTGCAGTAGATTCCCTTCAGAGATATTAAGAACTAGCAATAAGGAGGAACGTAGGAAGTCTAGATGATATGAAAAAAGCTGTGTGGAAAGGATTTATTCATGTCGCTTGATCTAATGTCAGATCATCACACGGCTGTGTCTAAAGTACAAAAAAGTTGAAGAAGAAAATAATGATTACGACAATGACTCCCATTTCTATCTACCCCCAGTAGTTGCAGAAATTATAATCCCTACTTTCCGTGATCTTGCAGACCCTAATTTGCTGCAAAAAATGTGAGCATGAAAAATCTCAGAATAACAATGAAAGATCCAACAATGCACTGTGGACGAGAATTCCTAAGTCAGTCTTTGTTGAGTACAGGTCTTTAGCATTTAGCGTATACAACGGTGCTGCTAGCTACAACGATGCAAATATTTCACAATTCTTTGTGCCAAAATATCTCTGGATTGGGCTAGGAAAATTCTGTGTTTTAGATTTAAGTAATGAGGGCACTACCGGAATTTGGAAGCCAGACAAAGATCTATTACGCCAAACGAAGATTAAATGAAAAGTGCCTGGAAGGGGATCAACCATCTTACAGGGGAGGATAGTACTAATATTATTACACCGGGTGAGTCAACTCTTAAAAGGAGGAGTTCTAAAACAGAAGCTATACCCCAGGTAAGTAGGGCGAGACGTCCACAGTCTCACATCGATTCGTCTATCCGTCCCAAGGATTAAACATACGTGGTATCAGGTGGAATCTTAATGCTGTTCACCTATACCTTGTACAAGTGCAACCGGACATTCTCTTTCTATCAGAAACACAAGTCTACCCTGGTAACACTGATTCGCCTGACCTGCAGTTTCCCAGATACAAACTGCACTCTAACTTTCGCCTAAAAGACGGGGTATGCGCGTATCCAAGGACAATGTAGGTTGAAAGAGGGTGTCCTCTTTGGAAAACACCAAATTCGACGCAATTTGGTTCAAACATTCTGGGCCCCAATTTGTGAAATTCTACTGTTGGTTATTTAGGTCAGTAGAAGGGAGGCACCATGCACCATCTTGGATTTTGACGTCACAAGGATGCCCCACGTGGGAGCCCGTATTTTCCACCATTATGGTTTCTTTCCGAAGGCCGTTTGCGACCCCTTGATTTTCACTCCTATGGTTTCTTTTCGGAGGCCTTTTTCAGCCCCTTGATTTTCACCCCTATGGTTTCTTTTCGGAGGCCTTTTTCAACCCCTTGATGGAATTTTCATCCCTAATTTAGGCCTTTTTTGTTTTTACTCGCTTGCTTGAGGGGCGTATTTTTCATCCTTATTTTATGGTTTCTTTTGGGTGGCCTTTTTCAACCCTTGATGGGAATTTCAACCCTGATTATTTTTGTTTGTATTAAGAACCCTTTTGGTGGTGAGCGGTTTATTACGTTTAGCGAGATTGAAAGGTAATCCTCACTGTTATGTACTGGGTTCGTAATTTACGAAGCTGGGTGACCGAAATATGGTCTAATTGCGGGCGGGATGTTGCTTTCAGTCTGCCGGCTTTCTGCACTTCGGTTTGTAATTATTTTGCCTAGTGTAGGCGTGTTTGTGTAAGTCGGTGTGCGGTGTGGAGGTGGAGAATCAATTAGAAGAATCTGGGCAAATACCCGTTGCACTGTTCAATTGATACTCCGGGGGTTGGCAGAATTTAGGCGAGAATCTTGCTATCCAATGGAGTAGGTAAAAGAGTACATCGGTTATTCACTGGTGTAAGTGTGGTGTTGTATGTTTAACCTACATGCAAGTAACCGCAGATTGAGGCAGTAGTAACCCTGGTGTATAAAATAAGGGAAGGGTGATCTGGGCTCTCGAAAGAGACTTAGCGGAATGAGAGTGAACAGGAACAGGCTGGAATTTCCAAAGAGACCCAGGGGAATGAGTCGAGTTGATCCCAACGGAATGAGGGCGTCTGTAGCGCGTCGCGGTTTTATTTGGAATCCGGTTCTGGTTGGGGTTCTAATGCCGTGATTGGTGGATAGGCTGTCGGAGACTCTGACGTAACAAAATCCTTAACGTTTTTGAAATTCATGTCGGAGGGGATATAAATTTATTCATGATGATTTCTGTAAATTTAATTAAATCAGGATAATTAACAAATAATTAATTGAAAAGAATTTGGTAAAGGCGGCTGGCTCTTTACAATCTGGCCACACACACAAGAATGATGCTATTTATTTTTGTTATTACTATTTACATTGAGAATTCGTAAAGCTTCTTAGAATCTACTTTTTGATAAAATGTCTCAAAATTCACTTTATTTATTACGTAAAATAATGTAATATAAAATATAGTAATAATACCCACATTGTGTAATGGAACAAGAACTTAAAACCAAAATTTGGCAATTCACGTTACGTTATTAAACTCTACGTTCTTTTTATTAAAAGGCATGTAAAGAATCGGTTCAAATTTTTACGGAAAAGCCAACTAAAGTCATATTATATAAACCTTTCTGCACGAGCTGGCGTATTGGGTAATTTAAAATTTTATTTTCACTTTTTTTATATTAAACAAATTATAACTATTTTAAAGCTTAAATAATGTGTTAATAGTTTTAAATTAACTTCTCTGACTACTATTGGTAATATTATTTCACAGTTTGATTAACTCTAAAACAGTGTAAAAGGAGAATAGGAATAGTATGTATACATAGAGGGATTAAGGTTTCCGCGCTCACATTTTTATGATGTCATTTTTTTTGCCTTGGTTGGCAGCTGGCTACAGGAACCCTCCAAGCTCCCGTCACCGTGCAATACGGATTAAGTTAACGCCGGGATTCCTTCGTGATAAGCTTGATTGTAGATTTCTATTCTATTTCTGACTTCTAGTGATGTTTGTTTAAATTATCCGGAAGAAGTGACAAGTAGCAAGTGTGAGGAAAAGGTCTAAAATCGTTGGCTACTATTGCAAGTATACGTAGGAGGGATTAACTGATTAATCGAATCATGGGTGCCCCGAATGGTTTGGTACATTCAAGGTGAAAAAGAAACATGTGCAGCTTTACATTAACGTCCTGCAATGTTCTCCTTTTGTCTTACAAGCATGAAAAAAATAATTGGAGCAGATGCAGCAGAGTGACTAAAAGAATTTTTTTCTTCATTCGTTGCCATAGGAAAGAAGTATGTTTGTGGTGGAATGGATGATATCCAACAGTTTGTAGAGAGCAGTGATGCCTAAACAAAAATAATGTATGGTGCACGCTTTGCCATTGGAGACTTGGAAGATCGTAGCAATCAACATGCTTTCGTGACCTTCGTATCAAAATACTGAGCAATGAATACTGAATAACTAAGGGGCACCTGAGAGGTGTAATACCGATTACCAATCAGGATGTACCATCCATTGTATACGATGCGAAGTGGTACCCTTAAAGTTCCGTCTTTCTGGGTGGAATTGAAGTTATGGTTCCAGAATCTCTTAACACTTTTCCTGAAGAACAATTGGTCTTTATTTCTATTACTCACGCAGTACTTCAATAATTCGACGGAGATCTTTTCACTCTTCAATTCTACATGGACTGCAATGGATATAAGTTATTAGCACTGCATAAATATTTCTTATGACAAAATAAAAAAGATGTTACGTAAAGCCTCACGGGTTTTCATTGTCCTTCTTGTCCCTTCTAAACTCCTCTACCAAAAAGTGACTAGGATTTTTTTTTGTCTTGTACGCTACAATTTGGTGTCGAGTGCATTTCCTATCTACACCAATGCATTCTGACACATTTTCGAACACTTTTACAAGTCCTCAGTAAACGGATCCTCATCTCGCTTATTTACCACCGCCGGGAACTTTTGACATGTTTGTCAGGACACCTCGAGGTGTACATGTGACGAATCTCAAACGTTGTTTGATCAGTTCCTAACTTTTGCTAATTGGTCATAACAGGTTAACACATTTTAAATGTACAGTATAACATTCCTAAATATTTTGAGCTCATTCTTCATTATTTACTTTCGACATTGCAGCTCCGACTGGGCTAAAAATTTTGTTGAGTTGTATTATGTTGTGTCCGAACCACCATCAATTTTGAGGTACCTAAAATATGCCTATTGAATTAAATAAATTTAGGGATGAATAAATAAAACAAATCCCTTTCTGATTTCTTAAAACTAGCTTTAATATGAAAATGTAACCTTCACCATTATCACACCATAATAAAATATTTTTTTTTTTGGGTTTTTTAATGGTGTATTTTAAATTATACAATCTAAACGTTTTGATAACACTTACAATTACCTTCGTCAGTAGTAATATCTATTTAAATTGTTAAAGATGTAAACAATTTTGTCAAAGTTGAAAAATTAAAACATAAACATCAGCCTGCTGTAGACATTGCAGTTTGAGAAACGTATATAGCCAACTATAGAATTAAATTTTAGTGAAGAATAACTAGGTAATTAAAAATTAAATATTGTTAAACTGTCTTAAAGATGAAAAATCAGAACACTCTCTAACGGCGAAAGCTAACAATGAAAAATGTCAGCTAAAAACACATTTAACAAAAGTTAATCAAGTTATGACGTAAGTGTAAAGTTGTGAAAAACTTCAATTTCAAAATGATGGAAGCATTCACAAATATAAACATGATATCAATGGGTAGTCCCCTTAGTCCTGTTATAGCTAATTTTTATATGGAAAAATTTGAAACATTAGCGTTACAAAATACACCTAAAAAACCTTTAGTTTGGTATAGATATGTAGATGACGCATTTGTTATTTGGAGACATGGAGAAGAAGCACTGCATGAGTTTTTGATTTTTATAAATGGTATACATCCTAGTATTCAGATCACCATGGAAAAAGAAACTAATGGAAGTTTACCATTTCTTAATATATTAATATCTAAAAATAATTTTTCATTATCTTTTAAGGTTTACAGGAAGCCGACACACACTGATAGATACCTTCATAAATTATCCAACTACCACCCACGTCAAAAAATTGGTGTAATTAAATATTTAGTAGATCGAGCAAAACGAATTTGTGACCCTGAATCTTTGAAGGATGAATATAAATATTTAACAAAATCCTTACAAGATAATGGATATTCACTTACAGATATTAACCCTTTCGCTGCGGCGCGCTCGAACCAGCTTTGATTCTCTCAGTGCTGCGCTAATAGACGTCATCCGCAGTGAAGCGTCAAAATTTGTTATTTAAGCTATAATTTATTTTTTAATCATCACAACTAAATTAATTTTTGTATTTTACGGTTAATATCAAACAATAAAATAAAAAAAAATTAAAGGAAAGAACCTGATAGTTAAAATTCCCCATTAAAAAACGAAGTTAAAACAATTTACAACCCAAAAACAATATTGTTGATAAAAACCCTTAGAAGCTCTCATTATTAAAAAAATCCAAAAAAAACCGAGAAATTTAAAAGAAATAATGGAAACCCGAGAAAAAAAAAGTTAGTTTAACAATTGAACTTGAAACTTATAATAAGATCCTTAATTAACTTGTGCTGATAAATTTTTTGGAACAAGAAATGGAATTTCAAAAACAAAATTACACAAGAAATTATAAAAAACACCATTTTAGGGATTAAAAAAGGTTCGAATTCAAAAGTGAAATAGAAATCGATTCAAAAAAAATTAAGAAAATTTAAAACAAATTATCGAAATTTCCAGAGTTCATTTAAGAAGAACTATAAAATCGGTCTAAGATTAATTTGATTTACATCCAATTACGAAAGATATCTTGAATTTATAAGGGAAGGGACTGGAAAAAAGGGAAAGTTGTCCATAATTCGGTTATTAAAACCAAGTTAAATTAGAGAGTTTGAAAAAAAAAATTGAACTAAAAAAAGAGATCCTTTTTAAGGATACCAACAACTTTTAGGGAGAAAATTTAGGAAAAACATTTAAGGTAAAAAATAAAAAACGGATTGATAACCTCTTAGGATACCAACCAAACCAAAACTTTTTAGAAAAATTTTATTTGAAAAAAATATAGAGAAAATTAAACCTAATTGGATTTTTATTATCTTCTATTGAGATTAAAAAACAAATTTTGAAAATTTTATTTAATTTTGATTAAATTTTATCTTTTATTGTTTCTTTTAAATTCCTAACGATTAAATTACAATAAATTGAAAATTTTATAATTTTGTTTCCATTAGCTGATATTTTTTTTTAAAACACGGGAAAATGGGAATGTATAAACAATTCCACTATTTTGGGGAATTATAACGAGTTTTAACCAAAAGCAAAACGAAAAAAATCGAAACTTATATTTTCAAAATTGCCTAAAAACATCTTTGAAATTATAAGCTATTTACATTGACATTTAATCAAATAATTCAAAAACCTAAAAGCAAATTAACTTCTTTGCCATTAATTAGTAAATTACGGTTTTATTTTAAATGAATAAATACCAACATAAAAAATTAAGGCGGGTTGTGGCAATTAAAAAACGATTTCGGCCTAATCCAAAGAATAAAATAATTTCTTTATAAATTTGAAAAAAGGAGTAATTTCATTTTAAAAACTTTATTTTCTTCAAATCCCCGAGAATAGTATGGGCTGGGTGAAATAAGTCTTGTTAATAAAAGTCAATAATGTTGTAGATTTTGGGTTCTTTCAGAATCACTAGAATCGAAAGGGTGGGACAATTACGATTTTTATTAGTTTGAATGATTTAACCTAAAATGGTTTGGCTTCCCCATATTCTTCAATTAATAAATTTTGGAAGAATTTTCGGAAATTATTCTAGGTTGGTAATTCCTCAACTTTTGGTTTAAACCTTTTCATATTTCAACCTATATAAATCTCAAAAATTAGCCAAAAGATCCAAGTTATAAGCCTATTTTTGTACCTTGCACTTTTGTAACTTTTATTATTAATTATCATTGACCACAAATCAAAAATTATTTTAATATAGTACATTTTTTTTTTATAAAAAAAAAAAAAAAAAAAAAAAAAAAAAAAAAAAAAAAAAAAAAAAAAAAAAAAAAAAAAAAAAAAAAAAAAAAAAAAAAAAAAAAAAAAAAAAAAAAAAAAAAAAAAAAAAAAAAAAAAAAAAAAAAAAAAAAAAAAAAAAAAAAAAAAAAAAAAAAAAAAAAAAAAATTTTTTTTTTTTTTTTTTTTTTTTTTTTTTTTTTTTTTTTTTTTTTTTTTTTTTTTTTTTTTTTTTTTTTTTTTTTTTTTTTTTTTTTTTTTTTTTTTTTTTTTTTTTTTTTTTTTTTTTTTTTTTTTTTTTTTTTTTTTTTTTTTTTTTTTTTTTTTTTTTTTTTTTTTTTTTTTTTTTTTTTTTTTTTAAAACCTTAATTTTTAAAAATTTTTGAAAAAGTTTGTTAGAAAATTTTTTTTAATAAATAAAATTTTATTTAAAATTTTAAAATTTATTTTCCTTTTTAAAATTAAATTTTAAAAATTTTTTTATTTTTTAACAACAAAAAAATTTTTTTGAGAGGGAAAGTAAACAATTTTTTATTTACAACAAAAAAATTTTAAAAATAAATAAATTTAATTGATTTTTAATTTATTAATTAATAAAATTTTTGTTTATTAAAAATTTAAAACGTAATTATAAATTTAAAAAAAAATTTAATATTTTTAAAAATTAAAAATTTTAAAATAAAAAAAACCGGGTTGTAATTTTCGATTTTGTTTTAAAAACTCCTTTTTGATTTAAAAGCTAAGCCGATAAAAGTAGGGGAATTTTCCTTTAGTACGCGATTTTGGGCTTTGTATTCTTTTAAAGGGTTCGTTTGTGGAAGTTTAGTTTCTTTTTAATAGGTGGACGGTTAAAGTTTTTAATTTTGGGGGTTTTCCTTAAAAAAATAAATTCAGGGTTTTAAAATTCGAATTTAAAAAGCTTGAAAATTTTTAAAGGGTTTCATATAAAATTAATTTTTCTCAAAAATATTTTAAATTATTTCCAAACAACGGTCCGGGGTTTAAAATATTTTTTAAAAGTTTCCAAAGAAATTAAGTTTGGGTTTTTTTAACGCAAACAAATTTCAAAAAACGAAATTCCTTAAAAATTTCCCTCAAAATTTTCTTTTAAAATTTAAAAATAAATAAATTAAAAAAATTTAAAGAAAAATTTAACCTTTAGGGAAATAAATTAAAACCCAAGGATTTTTTGAAATTTAAAAAATTCCCAAAGGATTGCTAAAGAAAAAAATTCGGCCTTTTAAAGGTTTATTTTGAAAAAATTTTTAAAATTAAAAAAAAAAAATTATAAAATTTTTTTTTAAAAAAAGGGTTTAACCTTTGGAATAGTTCTATTTGGAAAATGTTTAGTTTTTCAAAAACCCAATCCCGCCCATTACCAGATTAAAAATTTCAAAAGGGATGATGCAGTTTGTAAAACTTTTAAAATTCTTAATGGGAAAAACAATTGTTAAAATTTTTAAAAAGTTTGCCAAGAAGGGTTTTTAAAAAAAAATTTTTCTAAGGAAGGGGGCTTTTCTCTCTCCTTAACCTTTATTTTTTTTGTTTCGTTAATGAATAAGCAAACAAGACAATTTGGGACCCCAAACACGCCCAAGAACCACTACACAACAAGCACAAGCAAACAAACAAGCACAAGACAACAACCAAGCGGCAAAAACAAGACAAAAACAACTAAAGACAAAAAAACAGACACAGCCTCACGGAAAAAATACACAGTACGAAAAGGCGCAAACCCATAACGACAAACACGCGCCCAAACCGCTAACGCTAACGCAAAACAAGCCGCACCAACCCGTAAACGTGAAAACACAACAAACACAAAACAGCTCACGCGAAACTGCAAACAGCAAACACAAAACTCGCAAACACACAAACTGAAAACAAGTAAAACGCAAGCGCAAACTAAAACACCCGCTCTCCCCTCCACTCCCTTCCACATCGATCCCCAATCCTTCCCTTCCCCACCATTCTCCTTGCCCAACCCTCCTCGCCCGCTCTCCCCCCCCTCTCCACCCCTACCTCTCACTCTTTCTCAAACCCTTTCTCCTCTCGCCCCTTGTTTCTTCTGCGCCCTCTTCTCTCTCTCTCTCTCTTTCTCTCCCTCTCCTCTCTCTCCTTATCTCTCTCCCTCAATCTCCTCCTCTCGCTCCTCTCCTCCTCCCTTCCTTCTCTCCTCGCCCCTCTCCACTCCCTATCTCCCTCTCACTGCCCCCTTTCTTTGTCTCTTCCGTTCTCCACCTCTCCTCCCTCTCTGACCCCCTCTCCGACACCTCCTATCTCCCTCCCTTACCTTCCCGCCCCTCCCACTCTTTCCCTCCTCCCTTACCCCCTCTCCTATCCCTCCCTCGCTCTCTCCCTTCTCTCCCTCCCCTTCCACACCCTGATTCCCCATCTCCCTCTCCTTCTCTGCCTTCCCTCCTCCCCCCTCCCTTTTGAAACTTTCTCGATACCTCCATCTTTTTACTTTCCCTTTTTTAAATCTTATCCCTTTTATTTTTCCTGTTTTTCTTTTATCAATCCTAACGTTTTAAATTTTTTTCCAAATTGTTCACATCTTTATAATTTTAAAGATATTCTCTCCACTTATTTATTTAAACTTTAACGTAACTTCTAACCCTTCAATACTATTTGTGATTTTTAACGTTATTATACTACATTACTTATTATAAAAACGTCTTTAAACTCTTTGCCCTTTAAAAACGTTCCTAATTTCTTTAATACATTTTAAATATCTTTCTATTTAGTCGTTTTTAAGCATGTCTACGTATTTTGTTCAATAAATATTGAGAAATTTCTGTACATTATTATTTCATTGTAAGTAACTTTTAATATTTTCCAACAAATTTGTATATTTGTTTACGACTAATTAATTATTACTCATTTAGTAAAGCTTGCAATACCTTTTATGCTTAAAATTTTACAAAACTTATTTGTACAAATTACTTTCCAAGTAAGGAACAAATTTTATCAACAAAGTTTGGGGTTGCGATGGTTCTTATTATACCATAGTAAAGCGTATATACACGAAAACTTCAAACCAAGCAAGCATACCTGAATTCACGGAAAAACCAAGGATGTGGCTTAGTTACGTGGAGGATACCGTCATAGTTCGGCAACCATAAGCTGGATGAATTGCTACATCTAAGTATCCGCGTAACATTTATAAAATTCACAATGGAATTGGAGCCGGTACAAAAATTGCTATTCCTGGATGTACTTGTACCGGGTGGGCAAATAAGCTCGGCTATATCTCAGGACCTGTCAGTCTGACAACAACGGGAAAAATGTTTTTATTATGAATGTGGTCATGAGAAAATGCTGAAAATTATTTTGAAGTTCCGTATTTCACCGCTAGAGGGCGCAATTAAAAATTAAATAATAAAATTCTAAATTTCTCCCAAAACTCCTATATAAAGATATACCTTTGCTTAAATCGTTAGAAAGTCTAGAAAATTCTACATAATTCTGGTTTGTTTCATTGGCGTACTGACCATAATAAGAGTGGGGGGAAGCTATTGAAGTTGTATGTCGGATTCTGTTTTCCATGTAAAAACTTGTTGTCGGTGGAGTTTGGAATACGTCTTTCAAGCGACCCCATAAGTAGAAGTCGAGATACATCAAATCAAGTAACCTGACCGGTCAAGGAAATAGACTTCCCCTTCCTATTCAATGTTCTTGAAAATATTCGTTAATATGGTGTCGCACGTTAAGAGATAAATGATTCGCCTAATGTCCAATGTCACATCTTCTAACAGGACTCCAACTCATTTATTAAAAACTCCAAGAAGGGATTTCCAGTTAGCGCACGATCAAGAAAAATAAGGACCGATCATTTTGCGCCTATAATGCCACACCATACGTTTAACCTCCGGCGGCCTTGGTGCTGCACTTCTTGCATCCAATATGGATTTTCAGTAGACCAATAATGCATATTATGATTGTTTACCATACCATCACTATTAAAAGTAGCCTCGTCAGTCCATAGAATTTGTGACAAAAACTTCCTGTTTTCACGAATCATTCGTAACATCCATTGAAAAAAGGAATAAAACTACATCTAATAAAAATTTGACATTTCTATACAATGTTATTTAAAAGTTTGGTTTTTGTTTCCGCAGCCTACTACTAAACTTTGATTAGACATTCCAAGACAAACCGCTAGACGGCGGTATATATTAATTGAAGTAGTGATTAATTGAGTGCGTTTTATTTAAAAAAAGACGTAAAATGTAACATTTGCTACCTACTATATATGTGTAAAATTAATAAAATTAGTTTAAGGAAGCTAAAACGTTTTTGATTTTGATATAATAAATACCTACATCATTGGAATTAAGATTTTAAGGAAAACTCGTAAAACCTTATTTTTTTATTCTTAACATTCTAAGACATTAAAAATCACTGTTGGTCCTTATATAGAACAACAACTATGTCTTTAATATGAGACTAATATTTATCCAATTCGACTCAGCACAACCAAACTTCGTCAATTAAAGTGTTAACAAAATCTTCATTTCGCTACAACGACCGAAGACGCTGAAAAAAATTAATCGTGTGATTTAAATTTTCAGAGTAAAATGAACAACGTTTATAACAAATTTCGCCCTCTAGCAACTTTATTAGGACCTATTGTGTAACAATGGAAACGGCAATTTAAAATACTTACATTTGTCTTCTAAACAAGCTTTATTTTATAAGAATTGAATCAGTGGTTTAGAATTTATAGCATTTTTAATGATTACATATTCAATAACTTCCCCCACTCTTATTATGGCCAGTACGCCAATGAACCTTAAACCAAAATTATGTAGAATTGTCTACACTTTCGAACAATGTAAGCAAATGCATATCTTTATACAGGAGTTTTTGGAGAAATGTTGAATTTTATTATTTAATTTTTAATTGCGCCCCCTAGCTGTGACATACGGAACTTCAAAATAATTTCCCGCATTTTCGCATGGCCACATAATAATACAAAAATTTTTTCCACTGTAGTCAGATTGACAGGTCCTGAGATACAGCCGTTTACCTCGCTTATTTGCCCACCGGTACACAGGACTGACAACACTTTCACGACAAGTGTATACGGAAATCCGCCCACACGGGAGGTGACTAACTACAATTCAATCGAAAATATCGCTAAAACATTCAAAGAAAATGGCTAGCCTGATCTAACACCTAACCTAAACAGGGAAGGGTAAGCGAAAGAAGAATTAAATACACAGCGGTAGTATCATATATACTAGGTAGCTTGGACAAAATACGATGAATAGGCAGCAAATTCAAGATACGCACTGCCTTCAAATCGACAAGAACGCTCAGGGGAGTAAGTACTCCCTCTGCTAAGTAGCAGAACCAAACCACACAATGAAGACCAGAATTTCAAGAATTGTGCATACCACCTAATGCGAATGCAACAGATCATATACAGGGTTAGTTAAAAGTATGAAGACGGCGATTTATTGTCGTTAATATTCATTTACGAAATTATGTTCAATAAAAGTTTGTTATGAAATTATTATCTACATTCTATTCTCTTTTCAACGGTATACGATTTTCAATATGTTACATTTGAAAAATTGAGAAAATGTGCCTTAATGTTCAAATATTAAAGATCCATTAAATTAGCAGAATTAATTAACACGGTAACTAGACTCATTTATTTGCAATAAACTTATCAGTCACAATCTTATCATTAAAAACAAATTAATAACTAACTAAATTAAGGTAAGTGTTCAAATTGTTCTCCATTTCTAATTTGACAATGACTCAATCGATTTACAAAACCCTGAATAGAATTTTGTAAAATTTCTTCTATCGTTCTGGTAATTCTGATTTTTAAATCTTCGACATCGTTGGGCTTATCTTTGTAAACCCTGTTTTTTACGTATCCCCAAAGAAAAAAATCTAAAGGGCTTAAATCAGGCGAACGAGCTGGCCATTCAATACTTCCTCGTCTCCCAATCCATCTGTTTGGAAAGACGTTATCCAAATATTGACGAACATTTACACCATAATGTGGTGGGGCGCCATCTTGCTGAAACCAGATACTGTTATTGGGAAGGTGTTCATATTGTTTTCAACTGGATACAGCATAGCGCAAGTAGGTATAATTTCATTTTGCAATAACTGCAAATACAGAGCCGAAGTTAAATTGCCATTGATGAAAAAGGGACCGATAATATGACCCCTAGAATGCCAACCCAAACATTAACCTTTTGGGGTACTGCGTATAGTGCTCCATAAACCAAAAAGGATTTTCCGATAACTAATATGTGCAATTATGTCTGTTTACTTTACCGGTAAGACAAAAGGTAGCTTCGCCAGAGAAAAGAATATTGTTGACGAAATTTGCATTATTATTGCAAATATTTGACATTTATTCACAAAACTGTAGTCTCCTATCAAAATCATCTTCCGTCAACTCGTGTAGAAGTTGTACCTTATAAGGTTTATACTTTACACTTTTAAAATTAAAACGACCGATGACTGTGAAATATTGTGATTGGCCGCTAATTGATTGGTTGATAAATGGAAATCTTCAGATACGGCCAATAGAACATTCAGTTTTTTATCATCGCTTTTCGCTGTTCTAGGTCTACCACTCCTTGGCAAATCTTTAACACTACCGGTTTGTTCAAAGCGTTTTAAGGTTTTACCAACAACGCATTTAGAAATTGATTTCTGTTTGGATGCGTGTCATTAAATAAATTACAAGCGTCTTGTAAACTTCTGCGTCTATTTCCATAACCCAGCATCATAAGTATTTCAATTCTTTCACGTTCACTTAAACTCGCCATTGCTAATATTAACAGCAACAAATTGTACAATTGAAATATGTCAACTATTTGACATAAACAATAACCACTGATAAAGTTACCTCGCTCGAGTTTGTTTATCGCCTCGCTTTTGTCTATCTAGATTAATTCTGCTAATTTAATGGATCTTTAATATTTGAACATTAAGGCACTTTTTCTCAATTTTTTTCAAATGTAACATATTGAAAATTGTATACCGTTGAAAAGAGAATAGAATGTACTATCGAAATCATTAATCAGAAATATAGGTTGTCATTTCAAAAAAAATATCAATGGCGTCGTAACTTAAAAACAATTGAAGAAAAAAATAATTCAAGTATTCTCAAATGTAGCTAATAATTTCATAACAAACTTTTGTATTGAACATAATTTCCTAAATGAATATTAACGACAATAAATCGTCGTCTCCATACTTTTAACCCCTGTACATATAAGAAGAACATCCGCAAAGGCGAGACAGAAAGATGAAGAATCGCTGAACATGTCTGGAACGGTGACTACCGAATCTAATAGGATAAAAGGAAGATAGTGGCAGAGACGAGAATAAAACTCGGAAAATGCAAAAAGCCACTTACGTCGGATTGGTAGAAAATCTAAAAATATATATTAGATTACTGAGTGACTCAGCGATTAAGGTGTCAGACCAGTAAGTACCAAGTACAAGTCGAATGGAGATTCAAGTGCGAGGACTACGCCTAATGGCGGAAGCCGATCAACTCCACTAAAATTAGAGAATTAGTTTTGTTTAAAATATTGGCATATTATCAGTATTTTTATGTAAATATTTTAAACGTATTATATCAACATGACTGTGTAATATATATATATATATGTATATATATATATATAATATATATATATATATATATATATATATATATAAATATATATATATATATATATATATATATATATATATATATATATATATATATATATATATATATATATATATATATATATATATATATATATATATATATATATATATACGTCACCCTGTAACTCTGCATCTGTACATATAGTTATCAGTACAATTCTGGTCCCATGTATTTCTGCGTCTGAATACGGACGCAGAAATGAAACCTGTGGTAAGCGCTCAGTGATGACGTGGTTAACGCATAAAATATTTTTCTTGTGGACGCAAAAATTATGGTAAGTTTTCTCAGCTTGTATTTTATAGTTCCTATAAATTCCACGTGAGCGTTGAAGTCGCTTCGTATACTGCCTTAGTATATTTTTTGAGTGTACTTCCGATTTTCTGCGTCCGCAAAATATGGCAAACGTGCATGTTATTCGTTTTTCGCATGTAACATTACTCTTAACTATTTTGATTCTGACGATCAAGCAAGTAGTTGTGTGAAACTGTAATATTAATTTTTTTACAAACAAGGTAAGTTAAAAATTATTATTAATTTTATTAAATACATAAATAAACAAAAACTTATAATAATAAGGTAAGTTAAAAACCTTTTAAGCAATTTTCACTAATCCTACAAGTGACCTTTGAGTGAGATGTTTGTAATCTTTTGCATGAATTTTGCTGAACAGAATAAGGCAATTGGAAGTATCCGATTTCAAAAGCAATATTATAAATAGCAATAAAAGCATTTTTGAAAAAAGTATCTAGTGTAAATTATGAAAAAGTCAAGTAACCTTTTATTTACTTCAAGTTATGAATATTTTTATCTAATGGTACATATTAGTGTTGTTGATGTTACGTACTTTAATTAAAACGTTGATAAAATTAATATTAAGTTTTATTTAATTCTAGCCGTCTAGCGTAAGTGGATATGTCACGAGGCAAGAAAATATTAGAGTTAGCTGTGATGAAGGAGAAAACTGTTATGCTTTGTAAGTAATGATTATTTTAATAATATTTAATATAGAAGCTATTGAAACGATAAGAGATATGTACCTTAAATTGAGAGAAGTTCCATTTTTGTAAAAACACGTTTTTGAACCTCGACTCTCAGGATCGCTTTCCAACAAATGCAAGAAAATATGAATTGCTATTCCTAAGAGCAATGAAAAAAAGCTATTTGATAACATTATTTTAAACTGAATGAAGCTTAAGGAGTCATTTCTTATAGAGTGAATTTCTATTAACTTTAATGCAGGTACAATCCTTCGTACCTTTTCTTCTTTCTTTGTGTACCTAACCACCGTAACTAAATTGTTTCTTAAAATAGTAAGTAGCACTTAATAAAAAAAACTTAACATCATCCATCGATACTATGTTACATATTGCCGAATTTACAATTAAGAGTACTTTAAAAAAAATTATATCACAATGTACAGGCTGTCCCAAATTCGAGGGCAAGCATGGGGATCTCGCTTATTATAAGAGATAGGATATAGGTTTAAATTCGGCACTTTTGCTAAATTCGATGCCGAGTAATAATCTGAAAAGAAATTTGAGCTAACTCGAATGGATTTGGTTTTATGCTCAAAAACTAAAAATTTCGATTTTGTTTTTCGCGTTTGGCTACCTTATTATTAGGAATTTTCAAAATTCGATTAAACATTATTAAGGCAACTTTTTACGCACAATACTAATACGGTATTAAAAATATTATGCGACGTTTTGTTTATTCTGAACCATCATCAGGTTTATTTTTTCTTATCGGGGTTAAGACATATTTTATGGCGTTGGATGGAGAATGTTATGCTGATTTTACAATATATAACACTTCATGGTTTGATCGACTGCGAACTAAAATACTCTTAAATTAAAAACTAAATATTACATTATCACGATACCCATGAATCAAACAAAACTCAGGAGTTGGCTTTTGTCATGTCATTTTGTAATTGTAAAAAGGGTAATAACTGCAAGATCCTTCATGTTAGTGCTTTAAAATTTGCAAATTTCTTTAGAATGTTTTCAAATTCAGAAAAACGAGACATGATAAGGATACTTTATAGCTGCAATAGAAATAGTGTCAGAGCAGAACAAAGATATTTAGAGGAATATCCGAGAGGCAGCAACCAAACCAGAGATATTTTTAAAATTAGACCAAAATTTGCGAGAATTTGGATGTTTGCAGAAACCTCGAAATGCATATGGTAGCAGACTAGACAGAGATGCCGAAGAAGAAATATTACATCAGGTACTATTTGTTAGTATTATACTAATTATAAGAATTTCGACTCACTTCACTGCTAATTTCAGCAGACATTTTTTTGGAGAGTTATGACTTTATGTTATCCATCTTAGGTTCAAGAAAATCCTTCAACATCTACCAGAGAAATAGAGCAAACTATTGAAGTGCCAAAACGACAGTTTGGCGAGTGTTAAAGCAACACCGTTATAAACCATTTAAGTTACACGTTAGTCAAACTCTTCGGCCTGGGGACGATATGAGACGGTTGGATTTTTGTAACCAACTAATACCAAAATGCTGGAAAATCGCAACTTTCTCAATCAAATAATTTGGACGGATGAGTGCAATTTTTCCACTAATGGAATGTTTAATCGTAATAACGAGCACTATTTTATTAGAATTGAATCAGTGGTTTAGAATTTATAGCATTTTTAATGATTACATATTCAATAACTTCCCCCACTCTTATTATGGCCAGTACGCCAATGAACCTTAAACCAAAATTATGTAGAATTGTCTACACTTTCGAACAATGTAAGCAAATGCATATCTTTATACAGGAGTTTTTGGAGAAATGTTGAATTTTATTATTTAATTTTTAATTGCGCCCCCTAGCTGTGACATACGGAACTTCAAAATAATTTCCCGCATTTTCGCATGGCCACATACATAATACAAACATTTTTTCCACTGTTGTCAGATTGACAGATCCTGAGATACAGCCGTTTACCTCGCTTATTTACCCACCCGGTACACAGGACTGACAACACTTTCACGACAAGTGTATACAGGAAATCCGCCTACATGGGGAGGTGACTATACTACAAATCCAATCGAAAATATCGCTAAAACATTCAAAGAAAATGGCTAGCCTGATCTAACACCTAACCTAAACAGGGGAAGGGTAAGCGGAAAAGAAGAATTAAATACACAGCGGTAGTATCATATATACTAGGTAGCTTGGACAAAATACGATGAATAGGCAGCAAATTCAAGATACGCACTGCCTTCAAATCGACAAGAACGCTCAGGGGAGTAAGTACTCCCTCTGCTAAGTAGCAGAATCAAACCACACAATGAAGACCAGAATTTCAAGAATTGTGCATACCACCTACCATGCGAATGCAACAGATCATATACAGGGTTAGTTAAAAGTATGAAGACGGCGATTTATTGTCGTTAATATTCATTGTACGAAATTATGTTCAATACAAAAGTTTGTTATGAAATTATTATCTACATTCTATTCTCTTTTCAACGGTATACAATTTTCAATATGTTACATTTGAAAAAAATTGAGAAAATGTGCCTTAATGTTCAAATATTAAAGATCCATTAAATTAGCAGAATTAATTAACACGGTAACTAGACTCATTTATTTGAAATAAACTTATCAGTCACAATCTTATCATTAAAAAACAAATTAATAACTAACTAAATTAAAGTAAGTGTTCAAATTGTTCTCCATTTCTAATTTGACAATGACTCAATCGATTTACAAAACCCTGATTAGAATTTTGTAAAATTCTCGGAAATTTCTTCTATCGTTCTGGTAATTCGGATTTTAAATCTTCGACATCGTTGGGCTTATCTTTGTAAACCCTGTTTTTTACGCATCCCCAAAGAAAAAAATCTAAAGGGCTTAAATCAGGCGAACGAGCTGGCCATTCAATAGTTCCTCGTCTCCCAATCCATCTGTTTGGAAAGACGTTATCCAAATATTGACGAACATTTACACCATAATGTGGTGGGGCGCCATCTTGCTGAAACCAGATACTGTTATTGGGAAGGTGTTCATTGTTTTCATCTGGATACAGCATAGCGCAAGTAGGTATAATTTCATTTTGCAATAACTGCAAATACAGAGCCGAAGTTAAATTGCCATTGATGAAAAAGGGACCGATAATATGACCCCTAGAATGCCAACCCAAACATTAACCTTTTGGGGTACTGCGTATAGTGCTCCATAAACCAAAAAGGATTTTCCGATAACTAATATCTGCAATTATGTCTGTTTACTTCACCGGTAAGACAAAGGTAGCTTCGCCAGAGAAAAGAATATTGTTGACGAAATTTGCATTATTATTGCAAATATTTGACATTTCTTCACAAAATTGTAGCCTCCTATCAAAATCATCTTCCGTCAACTCGTGTAGAAGTTGTACCTTATAAGGTTTATACTTTACACTTTTAAAATTAAAACGACCGATGACTGTGAAATATTGTGATTGGCCGCTAATTGATTGGTTGATAAATGGAAATCTTCAGATACGGCCAATAGAACATTCAGTTTTTATCATCGCTTTTCGCTGTTCTAGGTCTACCACTCCTTGGCAAATCTTTAACACTACCGGTTTGTTCAAAGCGTTTTAAGGTTTTACCAACAACGCATTTAGAAATTGGATTTCTGTTTGGATTCGTGTCATTAAATAAATTACAAGCGTCTTGTAAACTTCTGCGTCTATTTCCATAACCCAGCATCATAAGTATTTCAATTCTTTCACGTTCACTTAAACTCGCCATTGCTAATATTAACAGCAACAAATTGTACAATTGAAATATGTCAACTATTTGACATAAACAATAACCACTGATAAAGTTACCTCGCTCGAGTTTGTTTATCGCCTCGCTTTTGTCTATCTAGATTAATTCTGCTAATTTAATGGATCTTTAATATTTGAACATTAAGGCACTTTTCTCAATTTTTTCAAATGTAACATATTGAAAATTGTATACCGTTGAAAAGAGAATAGAATGTACTATCGAAATCATTAATCAGAAATATAGGTTGTCATTTCAAAAAATATCAATGGCGTCGTAACTTAAAAACAATTGAAGAAAAAATAATTCAAGTATTCTCAAATGTAGCTAATAATTTCATAACAAACTTTTGTATTGAACATAATTTCCTAAAATGAATATTAACGACAATAAATCGTCGTCTCCATACTTTAACTAACCCTGTACATATAAGAGAACATCCGCAAAGGCGAGACAGAAAGATGAAGAATCGCTGAACATGTCTGGAACGGTGACTACCGAATCTAATAGGATAAAAGGAAGATAGTGGCAGAGACGAGAATAAAACTCGCCGAAAATGCAAAAAAGCCACTTACGTCGGATTGGTAGAAAATCTAAAAAATATATATTAGATTACTGAGTGACTCAGCGATTAAGGTGTCAGACCAGTAAGTACCAAGTACAAAGCTCGAATAGGAGATTCAAGTGCGAGGACTACGCCTAATGGCGGAAGCCGATCAACTCCACTAAAATTAGAGAGATTAGTTTTGTTTAAAATATTGGCATATTATCAGTATTTTTTATGTAAATATTTTAAACGTGTATTATATCAACATGACTGTGTGCTGTAATATATATATATATATGTATATATATATATATACTATATATATATATATATATATATATATATATATATATATATATATATATATATATATATATATATATATATATATATATATATATATATATATATATATATATATATATATATATATATATATATATATATATATATATATATACGTCACCCTGTAACTCTGCATCTGTACATATAGTTATCAGCATACAATTCTGTCCCATGTATTTCTGCGTCTGAATACGGACGCAGAAATGAAGCCTGTGGTAAGCGCTCAGTGATGACGTGGTTAACGCATAAAATATTTTTCTTGTGGACGCAAAAATTATGGTAAGTTTTCTCAGCTTGTATTTTATAGTTCCTATAAATTCCACGTGAGCGTTGAAGTCGCTTCGCGTATACTGCCTTGAGTATATTTTTTTGAGTGTACTTCGATTTTCTGCGTCCGCAAAATATGGCAAACGTGCATGTTATTCGTTTTTCGCATGTAACATTACTCTTAATTGTTTTGATTCTGACGATCAAGCAAGTAGTTGTGTGAAAGTGTAATATTAATTTTTACAAACAAGGTAAGTTAAAAATTATTATTAATTTTATTAAATACATAAATAAACAAAACTTATAATAATAAGGTAAGTTAAAAACCTTTTAAGCAATTTTCACTAATCCTACAAGTGACCTTTGAGTGAGATGTTTGTAATCTTTTGCATGAATTTTGCTGAACAGAATAAGGCAATTAAGTATCCGATTTCAAAACAATATTATAAATAGCAATAAAAGCATTTTGAAAAAAGTATCTAGTGTAAATTATGAAAAGTCAAGTAACCTTTTATTTACTTCAAGTTATGAATATTTTATCTAATGGTACATATTAGTGTTGTTGATGTTACGTACTTTAATTAAAACGTTGATAAAATTAATATTAAGTTTTATTTAATTCTAGCCGTCTAGCGTAAGTGGATATGTCACGAGGCAAGAAAATATTAGAGTTAGCTGTGATGAAGGAGAAAACTGTTATGCTTTGTAAGTAATGATTATTTTAATAATATTTAATATAGAAGCTATTGAAACGATAAGAGATATGTACCTTAAATTGAGAGAAGTTCCATTTTGTAAAAATACGTTTTTGAACCTCGAGTCTCAGGATCGCTTTCCAACAAATGCAAGAAAATATGAATTGCTATTCCTAAGAGCAATGAAAAAAGCTATTTGATAATATTACTTTAAATTGAATGAAGCTTAAGGAGTCATTTCTTATAGAGTGAATTTCTATTAACTTTAATGCAGGTACAATCCTTCGTACCTTTTCTTCTTTCTTTGTACCTAACCACCGTAACTAAATTGTTTCTTAAAATAGTAAGTAGCACTTAATAAAAAAACTTAACATCATCCATCGATACTATGTTACATATTGCCGAATTTACAATTAAGAGTACTTTAAAAAATTATATCACAATGTACAGGCTGTCCCAAATTCGAGGGCAAGCATGGGGATCTCGCTTATTATAAGAGATAGGATATAGGTTTAAATTCGGCACTTTTGCTAAATTCGATGCCGAGTAATAATCTGAAAAGAAATTTGAGCTAACTCGAATGGATTTGGTTTTATGCTCAAAAACTAAAAATTTCGATTTTGTTTTTCGCGTTTGGCTACCTTATTATTAGGAATTTTCAAAATTCGATTAAACATTATTAAGGCAACTTTTTACGCACAATACTAATACGGTATTAAAAATATTATGCGACGTTTCGTTTATTCTGAACCATCATCAGGTTTATTTTTTCTTATCGGGGTTAAGACATATTCTTATGGCGTTGAATAGAGAATGTTATGCTGATTTTATCAATATATAACACTTCATGGTTTGATCGACTGCGAACTAAAATACTCTTAAATTAAAAACTAAATATTACATTATCACGATACCCATGAATCAAACAAAACTCAGGAGTTGGCTTTTGTCATGTCATTTTGTAATTGTAAAAAGGGTAATAACTGCAAGATCCTTCATGTTAGTGCTTTAAAATTTGCAAATTTCTTTAGAATGTTTTCAAATTCAGAAAAACGAGACATGATAAGGATACTTTATAGCTGCAATAGAAATAGTGTCAGAGCAGAACAAAGATATTTAGAGGAATATCCGAGAGGCAGCAACCAAACCAGAGATATTTTTAAAATTAGACCAAAATTTGCGAGAATTTGGATGTTTGCAGAAACCTCGAAATGCATATGGTAGCAGACTAGACAGAGATGCCGAAGAAGAAATATGACATCAGGTACTATTTGTCAGTATTATACTAATTATAAGAATTTCGACTCACTTCACTGCTAATTTCAGCAGACATTTTTTTTTTGGAGAGTTATGACTTTATGTTATCCATCTTAGGTTCAAGAAAATCCTTCAACATCTACCAGAGAAATAGAGCAAACTATTGAAGTGCCAAAAACGACAGTTTGGCGAGTGTTAAAGCAACACCGTTATAAACCATTTAAGTTACACGTTAGTCAAACTCTTCGGCCTGGGGACGATATGAGACGGTTGGATTTTTGTAACCAACTTAATACCAAAATGCTGGAAAATCGCAACTTTCTCAATCAAATAATTTGGACGGATGAGTGCACTTTTTCCACTAATGGAATGTTTAATCGTAATAACGAGCACTACTGGTCCGTTGAAAATCCACGAATTGACAGGAAAATGCGGGGACAAGGCCACCGGTCCTTTAATGTGTGGGTTGGAATCTGGAAGTATAGGCTCCTTGGGCCAATTATTTACGAAGGTATCCTAACGTCTCAACACTACCTCGCATTTCTAACAAACGAAATATCAGACCTTTTGGATGATGTTCCGCTAAACGAAAGATGGACTCTCTGGTGGCAAATGGACAGAGCTTCTCTCATAATGCTGCGATAATAAGTGAATATCTTAACGGCGAATTTCCTGATAAATGGATGGGAAATAGGGGCCACTTAGGTGGCCAGCAGGAAGTCCAGATTTAACCCCTTTAGATTACTTCCTCTGGGGCTATTTAGAAAATCTGATTTATAAGACGCCACCGCAAAATATAGAAGAACTCCAGAATAGGGTTGTTAATGAACTTCGTCAAATTCCCAGGCGAACCATTCAAAGAAGCGTAAACAATTGTAGAAGAAGAATTCGTTACTGTATTCAAGAAGGAGGAAACTTGTTCGAACATTTATTATAATAATTTTTGTTTGTTTGTCTGTGTAATTATTTTGTTGTTACCTATCGATAAATTTGCTTTGTCGCTATTATGACCGTGTTACATAGACCTACTTTTTGAGTTGTTTGTTAATGTTTTTTTAATTGTTTAACTGTTTTATATTTTTTGAATGTTCTAGCGAGTTTAACAAGTTAAGTAGAACTACTGTAATTATTCCTTGCTGGACCCAAGAAGGCGGAATCTTGTTCTTCGTATTTTTCTCATTATTTTAGTTCGCAGTCGATCAAACCATAAAGTGTTATATATTGCTAAAATCAGCATAACATTCTCCATCCAACGACATAAAAATATATCTTAACCCCCGTAAGAAAAAATAAACCTGATGATGGTTCAGAATAAACGAAACGTCACATAATATTTTTAATACCGTATTAGTATTGTGCGTAAAAAGGTGCCTTAATAATGTTTAATCGAATTTTGAAAATTCTTAATAATAAGGTGGCCAAACGCGAAAAATGAAAATCTAAATTTTTAGTTTTTGAGCATAAAACCAAATCCATTCGAGTTAGCTCAAATTTCTTTTCAGATTATTACTCGGCATCGAATTTAGCAAAAGGCCGAATTTGACCCTATATCCTATCTCTTATAATAAGCGAGATCCCCATGCTTGCCCTCGAATTTGGGACAGCCTGTACAGGTCCGTGTCCAAAACAAAAGTTAATGATAGTTATAAAAACAAAACCTCGCACTAAAAATTTTAGACGGTACCTTAAGCTCCATTTGATTTAAAATAAACAACTCAAATAACGTTTTTCATTAGTTTTAGAAATAAATACGCTCTGGGTAAAAAAACCAAAAGAGACCAATTCCTACTTTCTTAAATCTCTTGAAAACGGGATCTGATACTAACGATTCAAAAACAGGTGTATATTACATTTATAAATATTCCATTTTCTCTAGTTTCAGCTGTATCCTATCTATTATCGTTTATATTTTATCTATACAATACCAATGAGAAGTTGTATACCCTGTACCTCATACAGTAAGGTAACTTGTCTGTAAACGATTTCGTTTCCAACACACACACACGCACGCACGCACGCACGCACGCACGCACGCACGCTCGCACGCACGCACGCACGCTCGCACGCACACGCACACACACAATGTGAATTATTTCTGTGTTAAGAAATTGGAATTTTGGAAATAAAATATTTTCTTGTCAATAAAGGACATGCACATTTGCACATTGTAAGCTTTTATGAGATTTGTCTTTTTGTCTGAAAAACGGTTAAAATCGACAAAATATGTCCATAATCCGGCTGTACTGATTAGCTAATTTTAAAGACCGATCAATAAATAAATGTAGTCCATAACTCTGTGATCAGGAGTAGGAAATGTGTTGTTCAAACATCAAATTACGGTTTATGTTCGCAGAGAAAGAACGTTTACGAAAATGCATTTTGTTGCACAACTCATACATTCAGACTACACTTTATTAAATAACCAAACTAAAATAAGATATTTTCCATACTGAATGGTGAATAATGGTTTCGAAATAAAAAAATTTTTCCCAAGTTTAAATAATCATAGGAATAAAATCCTAAACGTTGGTCATTTTCATCGAGTATTTTCGTACGTTAAAAAAGCAAATTTAGCATTTTGTTTACGCCGAAACATTTCTTTATCCTTAAGTTCAACAACTGCACTTGAAGTGAGTTATTATATTGAAGATTAATTTCCCTAAAATTGTAAAAAAAAATAGCCTGTTAACGTATTATTTTACGGGCGGAAACAATTAACACCATTCAGGTAAAGTGAGGTGCGGGGTAGAACACGGGAGTGTGGAGGGAGTAACTTCTGTAACACCCGCAACTGGGGTAACAAAGTGAACCAAAAATAGTGAAAAAACTTAAATATTCCCAAAAGTATAAAGAAGAATTTTTTTAATTGACCGGTTTTTCTAAACCTACCGATTTCTACCGGTTTTTTTCGCATCAATCTACCGAATTCAAAAATTTCGGGTTGGCAACACTGACCGCAACACACTTCTTGGATTATAAGTCGGTGAACGTAAACCTTAAGTACATATATTGTAAACGCTTGATGTTTTACGGGTCTGTAACAAGTACACATAATTTTTGTAGAAATTACCAATAGATCTAAGATCTTGTTTAAAATTAAAAAGTTCCAGCAGTGCCATTCAAGGATCAAGAGGTATCTAACTACTGCCGCGCATTAATATTTTCTTTTCCTCAGAGAGAATGGTTCAATAGGTTGAAACCGCGGTCTGACAGTTGGTTGCACTACTATTTAAGAAATTTAAGAACGACATTTTTGGACGTAGTTTCAACTATCCAGCATGTACCTGGAAGGCTGTAGTTCAATAACCATCGTGGCAAATATCCGAGGGAGTTAGTTGTTTGTTCTCCAGATACATTCGACAAATTTCTCAATGTAATTTGAGAAAAGAATGGAGATAGGAAAAGTTTAACGTTGATTAAAAATATATATTTTTTATTTTTTACTTTAGTACTCAATATTCGGAAACAAGTACTATTCTACCTCATTTTATCTGAATTTTTTTGGTCAAACCATTATAAAATCATGTCTAATATTTGCGGTTTTTATTTGTGACTGGAATTTCTGCATTAATTTATCATTCAGCACTTTAGTTAAAATTTAGCAATTAACTTTTAAGATCGGATTATGCTGCTTAAGTACATGATTTAATTTTTCAGGTAATCGGGAAAAAGAAAATGCAGATTCTGAATTACATAAAATCTCTGACTTATGTACAAATGACAATTCAAGCCTTGTCGATTTAACCTCTACATTGAATATAGCAGATTTCGTAGTACCAATAGATACTAATCAAAAATTGACGGATGAATCAGAGCAGGATAAGGTAATTTCATCATATGAAAATGGAATCGAAAATTCAGCTAATACAGAGAGTGTCGGAGCACTACAAGATACTAATACTTCAATTGGCTACTACATGCAATGGTCTTCGGACGAAGTGTGTTCCAGTCATTCCGAATATCTTCCTGAAGATGATGACGTTACCAGTGATTCAAGCTCCATTTCTTTAGACATTTATTCCACTCACTCCAAACATAATCCTGAAGATCATACTGGTGAATCTGACTTCATGTCTTCAGAAATTATTCCCGTTTTGACAAATTTAAACAATGTCAGTCCAGAACCCTCTACTGCCATAATTAATGAACTTGCATCATGTTTCACATCCATCGCTTTCACAACTGAAGATAGTAATTACAAGCGAACCAAGAAAAGAAATGGACCAAAGTTAAGCGCTTGCCAGATTTATGTTATTACTGTGAAACAGAGGTACTTAATTTCGGAAGACACTTGCTGAGAAATCATTCACAAGAACATGAAGTAACAAAAATCATTAGTTTAAAGCCTAACGATTTAAATAGAAAGAGAATGATTGGTGTCATCAGAAAGCGAGGTAATCACTTGAAAAATATAAGCACTTGTGTTAAACCTGTAAAAAAAAGTCATGTACCTGGTAGAAATATATCAGAGTGTGTACCTTGCAAACACTGCTTGGGTTATTTTAGGCCAGAACAGCTTTGGCGTCATGTAAAAAACTGTCCATATAACAAAGGCGGCAAAACGAAGTATTCTCATAAAACAGATGCACAGGACCTACTGATACGCCATCCCGTAGATCTAACGTTAAAAGAAACTGTGTTTCCAACAATGAGAGCCGATAAAATATCTTTAATAGCTAAACAAGATGCACTGATTTGTAAATATGGAGCTCAATATATTACAAGTCATAGAGAAAAACACCATATAAATGTTTGCTCACGAAAAATGCGAGAATTGGCTAAGATTTTAATTGAAGTTAAGAAAATAAATCCAATTATAAAAAATTTGACTGAAGCTCTACAGCCTATCTATTTCGATTCGTTTATAGAAGCTACAAAGGTTATAGCAGGATATGACGCCACTAAAGAGAGTATCAGTCTTCAACTTTTGCTATGAATATAGCAACGTCATTGAAGGACTGCTGTAACTTAGCAATTAGAATGACACTGAAAAAAATCTTTTAACTCATGTGTACAAACAGCAGAACTAGAAGCACATTTTCAGACATTTCAACAGCATTCATGGAAATTTGAAATATCCTCTGTAGCCGCTTCTTGTCTGAATACTAGAAAATGTAATAAAACAACTATTGTGCCATTAGCAAGTGACATCAAAATATTTAGAAGTTATTTAGTGGAAAAAGCTAACTTAGCTGCAGATGAGCTTAAAAGGAATAAAACAAACGAAAAAGCGTACAAAACTCTTTTGGAAGTAACATATTGCCGATCAATGGTATTAAATAGGAAACGTGGAGGGGAACTCCAACGTATGCTTCTTATTTTGTATCAAAATGCCCAAATGCACCAATCCTATGAAGAGTTTAATGATGCTATTTCTCCAACTGAAAATCTCCTACTAAAAAAATTCAAAAGAGTAGTAATAAGGGGCAAACGTGATCGTGGAGTTCCGGTGTTGTTTAGTACGGATATGCAACAACATCTAAATATTCTGATTGAATTGAAAGGTAGTTTTGTCAACAAAGCTAATATTTATCTTTTTCCTACGTTATCTCGTGAAACTCCCATCATTGGTTACAAGGTGATGCAAAGACATGCTACTTTAAGCCGAGTAAAAAATCCTGATGCAATTACATCAACTAAGCTGAGAAAGCATCTCGCAGCAATGAGTCAGATATTTGAGTTGTCTCCGAATGAAGATGTTCATAATCAGGTATATCGTTTACCGGACGATGTCTTTCAGACAGCAAAAATTGCCAAATTACTCCTTTTAATGGAGACTGGAAAAGCAGGAGAATATAAAGGTAAAAGTTTGGACGAGATAGACATTAATTTAGATGAGGAAGCATATGAAGATGAATCAGATGACGAAAAAATGAATACCCATATATTAGAACCCCAACCATCTACTTCAGCAGCGATCCCGCCAAATAAAGGAGTTAAGAGAAAATTAATCCCTTGGACAACCGTTCAAAATCAATTAACACGCTCCTTCTTCAAAGACCATATTAAGTGTAAAAGACCACCCAAAAGGATGAATGTAACAATTTGAAAGTCGCTAACCGTGAAGTGTTCGATAATAAACCGTGGCAACAAATAAAAGTATTTGTGCAGAATACCTATTATAAAAAATGAGGTACTACTATTACAATTATTATGGTATAATAATTATAATAAGTTGTTTAATTATGAAAAATATATTTAAACTTAGTTGAATGAAAGTTAATGACTTTAAATAAAATAATTTGTTTATAGAATTGAATTGAAGTACGCCGTCAGAAAATTATAGTTAAATGCTTTGTAACTTTAAGTTTCGTTTTACTTAATTTTAAATCATCTTCAGAATCTAAAATGTATTTTCGGAATAAATGGAAATATTCGATATTAACATACAACTTACAAATAAATTAACACTAATTAACAAAATATTTAGAATAGAGGGTTTTTGAATTATTTTTAAGTTATTTAAGTCAGTTCGTGGTAATTTTAAATGTTTATATTTTATTCAAAAAATACCGGTATTAGATTCTGCAGATGGTTTAATATGAAATAAATCGAAAGTAAAGTAAGAACCGTATTGTACCGTAATACTCTAACCACTTACCCACTACACAAACAAATTATTTAATATTTTATTTTTTTTGTTAAATGAGGCTACTTATGTTAAAAGAAAAGGTACTTAATAATGTTAATACTTTCTCCTTCAGTAACGGCCATCATGTTAGTTTGAAAAATATATTAGTTTTAACTTGAGTTTAATGACTATAAAGTTAACTGCCAATATGTTGGTATGACAAATTGTTTAGTTTTGAAAAATACCTAATTTTATGTACCGTAAGTAAGTAATTATACCGACTGTAAAATTTAAAAATAATTTGTTTCTTTGATGAATACCTGGTCAAAACAATACAGTAACTGAATGTTTCCGTTTATTTAATTTTGATCCATATTCAGAATCTAAAACAGTAGACAGACATCAACACATAACTCACTGAAGATAAATTAAAACTAATTACAAAATCAATTAGCGGATAATATTTTATAAACATTTTTAATTTATGTTGAGTTTCATCTTAAGATCTATTTTTTATATTGTATATTTAAATTCCGAGGACGCTTTAAACTAAAATAAATCGAAACATATAACTTTCTAATGCAATTTATTGTAATGTCTAAGCGCGTGCCCATTAAATGAACTAATTGTTTGATACATAAAATTTTAATCTCGTACGAATTATGCCTATGTTATCATAACCTGCCTGTTCTCTTTTGAAAAATCTGGAATACTGTAACTGTGGCAAGATGTGTAACAAACAAAATACACCCACGTACCATACAAAATTAAAAAACACCGAACGAGTTCCAGTAGCTAAGCTACCATTAGTCTGTTCTCCTTTCATTTCGTAAGTTGGGTTTAACGACAATATGACAACTAATTTAAATAATCATTTTAATATAGTAAGTCGCATAAGTCGAAATATGATAAAATGTCATCTTATGAAATTAAAAAGTATTATGTACAATTTTTAAAAACAGATGATTCGCAATATGTCAGGGTACGATGGCAGTTAAGAAAATTCGTTTTAGAGGTTAAGTAGATTTTAATTTTCTGATTCAGTGATTCATTCATAACAACTGAAGATGTGAAACTGCATCAGACAGTAATAAAAACAAAGAAAACATTTTATTTTTATTGTTTACTTATTAGATCTACTCTCACTCTACTTCTATATTTAATCCAATAGTCAGTTACAATCGATTACTCTGGCAACACTGCGGACGCACAAATGTATGGAAGAAAAGTTAGTAGCTTCCTTTCAGACGCAAAAGATCGGCAACATTTCTCAAAAATATATGGATGCAGAAATAGCAAAGTGATGTAATGGTGCAGAAATGATTAAACAATTTAAATTTTTTTTTTTTAGTTTTGATGTATATAAGGATTTAAATCGAGTTTCATTTCGTCTTGTCATATTTTTTGTTTATTATGATAACAAATGTTAATATATTTCATTATTTCTAGTGGACGCGTAAAAGCTGTAAAAGTATAATGACGCAAATATGATATGGAGATTTATATTATATATATATATATATATATATATATATATATATACACACATATATATATATATATATATATATATATATATTTCGTGACATGTTATATGTACAATTCATTAGTAATAAATAACATATATTACATCATCTTCTTCCAGTCCTCTGCATGCCATAGCTTTGCAAACCCCTTCGTTCTATGATCGTCTACTCCTCCCCCTCTTCTTGGTGTGTAGGGGCGCCCACTGCAGCTCAAGCTTTGGCCATCTGTCTTTGTTCATTCAAACCATTTTAATGATCTTCCCTCTATTCGATCTACCACCGTATCCATCGCGTTCATTCTTCGGTGTATCTCCTTATTTCATATTATGTTTAACCTCGAAACCCCTGCATTTCGTCTGAGGTAATCCATTCTGTTGCAAGCAGTCAATGTTTCAGTTCAGTGCTGATCGACCAAGTTTCGCATCCATAGCACAAAATAACTTCTTCAAGGTATTGCCCCAGACGTTTTTTGGTTTTCTGTGAGATATGCCTGTCCCACCATTGTATTAAAAATAAAGATACATAATGAAAAAGAAAGCTTTCAGTGCTATGATTTAATCCAGTGTGCAACCCAAGAAATGTAATTCTGATGTCTTTTGCGGCCATTATAGTTTTTAAATCTTCGACATCGTTGGGCTTATCTTTGTAAACCCTTTTTTTACGTATCCCCAAAGAAAAAATCTAAAGGGCTTAAATCAGGCGAACGAGCTGGCCATTCAATACTTCCTCGTCTCCCAATCCATCTGTTTGGAAAGACGTTATCCAAATATTGACGAACATTTACACCATAATGTGGTGGGGCGCCATCTTGCTGAAACCAGATACTGTTATTGGGAAAGTGTTCATTGTTTTCATCTGGATACAGCATAGCACAAGCAGGTATAATTTCATTTTGCAATAACTGCAAATGCAGAGCCGAAGTTAAATTGCCATTGATGAAAAAGGGACCGATAATATGACCCCCTAGAATGCCAACCCAAACATTAACCTTTTGGGGGTACTGCGTATAGTGCTCCATAAACCAAAAAGGATTTTCCGATGACCAATATCTGCAATTATGTCTGTTTACTTCACCAGTAAGACAAAAGGTAGCTTCGTCAGAGAAAAGAATATTGTTGACGAAATTTGCATTATTATTGCAAATATTTGACATTTCTTCACAAAATTGTAGCCTCCTATCAAAATCATCTTCCGTCAACTCGTGTAGAAGTTGTACCTTATAAGGTTTATACTTTACACTTTTTAAAATTGAAACGACCGATGACTGTGAAATATTGTGATTGGCCGCTAATTGATTGGTTGATAAATGGGAATCTTCAGATACGGCCAATAGAACATTCAGTTTTTTATCATCGCTTTTCGCTGTTCTAGGTCTACCACTCCTTGGCAAATCTTTAACACTACCGGTTTGTTCAAAGCGTTTTAAGGTTTTACCAACAACGCATTTAGAAATTGGATTTCTGTTTGGATGCGTGTCATTAAATAAATTACAAGCGTCTTGTAAACTTCTGCGTCTATTTCCATAACCCAGCATCATAAGTATTTCAATTCTTTCACGTTCACTTAAACTCGCCATTGCTAATATTAACAGCAACAAATTGTACAATTGAAATATGTCAACTATTTGACATAAACAATAACCACTGATAAAGTTACCTCGCTCGAGTTTGTTTATCGCCTCGCTTTTGTCTATCTAGATTAATTCTGCTAATTTAATGGATCTTTAATATTTGAACATTAAGGCACTTTTTCTCAATTTTTTTCAAATGTAACATATTGAAAATTGTATACCGTTGAAAAGAGAATAGAATGTACTATCGAAATCATTAATCAGAAATATAGGTTGTCATTTCAAAAAAAATATCAATGGCGTCGTAACTTAAAAACAATTGAAGAAAAAAATAATTCAAGTATTCTCAAATGTAGCTAATAATTTCATAACAAACTTTTGTATTGAACATAATTTCCTAAAATGAATATTAACGACAATAAATCGTCGTCTCCATACTTTTAACTAACCCTGTACATATAAGAGAGAACATCCGCAAAGGCGAGACAGAAAGATGAAGAATCGCTGAACATGTCTGGAACGGTGACTACCGAATCTAATAGGATAAAAGGAAGATAGTGGCAGAGACGAGAATAAAACTCGCCGAAAATGCAAAAAAGCCACTTACGTCGGATTGGTAGAAAATCTAAAAAATATATATTAGATTACTGAGTGACTCAGCGATTAAGGTGTCAGACCAGTAAGTACCAAGTACAAAGCTCGAATAGGAGATTCAAGTGCGAGGACTACGCCTAATGGCGGAAGCCGATCAACTCCACTAAAATTAGAGAGATTAGTTTTGTTTAAAATATTGGCATATTATCAGTATTTTTTATGTAAATATTTTAAACGTGTATTATATCAACATGACTGTGTGCCTGTAATATATATATATATATATATATATATATATATATATATATATATATATATATATATAATATATATATATATATATATATATATATATATATATATATATTTTCGTGACATGTTATATGTACAATTCATTAGTAATAAATAACATATATTACATCATCTTCTTCCAGTCCTCTGCATGCCATAGCTTTGCAAACCCCTTCGTTCCATGATCGTCTACTCCTCCCCCTCTTCTTGGTGTGTAGGGGCGCCCACTGCAGCTCAAGCTTTGGCCATCTGTCTTTGTTCATTCAAACCATTTTAATGATCTTCCCTCTATTCGATCTACCACCGTATCCATCGCGTTCATTCTTCGGTGTATCTCCTTATTTCATATTATGTTTAACCTCGAAACCCCTGCATTTCGTCTGAGGTAATCCATTCTGTTGCAAGCAGTCTATGTTTCAGTTCAGTGCTGATCGACCAAGTTTCGCATCCATAGCACAAAATAACTTCTTCAAGGTATTGCCCCAGACGTTTTTTGGTTTTCTGTGAGATATGCCTGTCCCACCATTGTATTAAAAAATAAAGATACATAATGAAAAAGAAAGCTTTCAGTGCTATGATTTAATCCAGTGTGCAACCCAAGAAATGTAACTCTGATGTCTTTTGCGGCCATTATAGTTTTTACATAGAAATACATTCTACTATATGTAATAACTTATTTCAACGCAGCTCGGCCAGTTTCCATATCATTACGTATCATTTTCTAAAACACTTAAATGGAAATCAAAATTATGACGTTTAATGTTAGTATAATTTATTTATAGAATTCATTCGTTTAAATTTAGTAATTTTTGTTATACTATACGCTCGAATTAAGATGGAATTCTACAGAGTAGTAAAACATTATTTATGCATAGTACATTTACATGATATTCTAAAGTTAATTAAAAGCCATAGATTGAATTACCTAATTTACATCAATCTACTATACAACGTACAAAGTATTAGTAAGTTAGTTTAAAACTTTCTGAATAAAACTGGTATTACTCGAGCATGTCTGTTTTATACAATATTGAGGTAGTGGCACAAGGGAAGATCTCTTTTTAATAAATCCGATTTTAATGAAAAAGCACATAGTACATTTTTTGTCCATTAGCACATTAATGAAGTGGAGCATAACAAAGTAATATTACTTTCTTATAATTGTTATTTTAACAAAAAATCAAACCGAAGATTATTGCTGTTTGGCGTATTCTTATAATGATTTTGATCTGATTTCGAATCTAAGTTTAAATTTGAGTATCGTAATATTTTATTTAATTTAAAAATGAACTATATTGTTTTTCTAAACCTACATACAGCTGTTTCTTCATATTATCACATTTTAATAAGAGTAATTCTTTTTCAGTTTTGAACATGCTGAACATTTGCCGCTGAAACTTCTTCCATATAACAATGATGAATATTTTTCTCTACTTAAAGAACAAAGTGAACAAATGAAAAAATTCTCAGACTTGATAGGAAAAGCCCAAACCGTAGTTAAAAATATTACAGAAGATTTTAAAATTTGTGCCGAACATAGAATACCGCACAAAGTTGATCTCAGTCAAAATATTATTCATGTATATAATGTAAGCACTCAAATAGATTTAGATGAATACAATAGCGATGACAAACAATCAAGTATATCTAAAAATAGTAATAAAGGTAAAGCACACAGTAAAAAGGACGTTAAAGTACAAAGTAAAACCAAAGAAACAAAACATGGTGAAACGCATCCTAATGTGATAAATGGAGTTAAAAGTGATAGTTCTATTAGCCATAACACCATGATACAATTAGAGCACAATTTAATTAAAGTTGATGAAGAAACTGGAACAAACACCGAACATGTTTCAGAAGAACGTGAAGACTCAAAATTGCGAAATCAAAACACACACAGATCTGTTCAAGTACAACTCTCTGCACAACTATTGCCACTTATAGATATTAAAAAAGAATTAGTAGTTCAAAAAATTCCTGATATTCATATTGATCCTGAAGAAAATCACATTGAAGACAATTTCAACGATTTCAATGTAAGATTTGAAAAAATTGTTTATTCTAAAGTTGACGATTCTGCTGAAAACAAGGATAAGCAAAACAGTGTTAGTTCAGAAATTGGGAATAATGTTGAACGCGTTTTTGGAGATACCCAGGATGACAAAACAAAACAAACGAATTTAAATGAGCAATCATGTAGTGAAAATGTTAATATTGATATATTAGAAACTATTGAAGCACAGCGCATTCTATGCCAAGTACCAAAAGATGATAAAAAAATTGACGTTGTAAGTTGCAGTTCATCTGACTATGGGTTGGGTTATTTTTATATTGATAAGGCAACTCAAAGTTCCTGTGATGTCGACGACTTAATCACGCAATTCAATTATCACGACACTCAATCGAGTGATGTTAGCGATAAAATAGACACATTCAATTTCAAGCGAAATACCTTGGAAAATAATGAAAATATAATTAATACCGAGATTAACATTAAGACATTGACTGCTTTGTTACCTGAAAACGGAGATGGATCAGAAAATTATGAACGTCACAAATGTATATTAATAGACGCTAATGAAGATTACAATTCAAGTCTTAAGAGTTATAATAAAATTCTGTCAAATCTACAAACTGGACAATCAAGAACACCTTTACGAAATTATGTGAATGAAGAGTTTTTAACAGCACAAGATATGAAATCAATTACGTCTAGGTCTGCAAGAGGTAGTATTATCACTGAAGAATCGGTAAAAATTACGAACCTATATGAAACTCCGTCAATAACAAACTCAGATATGTCACAATGTTGTGGCTGTGCTAAATTTTGCCTCCGCAAACGCAAAAAAACTGTGCGTGAACTAGTGGAAGAGCCTCCTATTGTTACAAAACCTTCTTTAGATAATCGTGATCAAAATTCTGATTATGGTATACATGAAATCATTTCTTCTGATGTTCATAGGCGTAGTGTTAAAATTGAAGAACCGAAATTTATTTTGGGCAAACATTCAGAGCACTCAGATACTGCATCGAGTAACTCAGACACTATACGTTCAGGAAGAAATCAAAAGGAGAAAATTAAAAACTGCTACACTGTAATTCCTGTGAATGTTCAAGAACCAACATTTGCGACTGATAATTGTAAACACAATTCAAAAAATAAATTATGCTATACAGGTAACTACAAACCTATTAATGAAAGCAAGGAAAATATGTGGAAAGATTTTTCAACGCGTGCCCATTCAAATGCCGTATCAAGAGTATCTTATAACGGTGATATATCTGAAAGTTTATCTGGAATGTCATCAATCGAAGAAAAAACTCATTCCGAAGGCGAAATTAATGGAAAATGTGACTGTAGTATTGGGGAAATACACTCCTGCTCAACACAACCTGAAAGTGTTTTCTTGAAACGGATTCAAGGCTCGCATAAAAAAATATTAAGCAGAAAACTTATTAATTCTAACTGGATTTCTTATTATGTTTCACCAGAAAGTAGAGACATTCATTTTCATTAATCAAAAAAGTACTGTTAATCGTTTTTTTTTTGTTATCAAATTACATTTTGTATATGTTCTTAATAATAAATCTAGCTTTATTTTTTGCTTGATATCGTGTGTGTTTTGCAACGTTTCATATGGTTTGTTGTTATTTTACTTCCATTTACTTTGTCAAACAAATGTCAAACGTTAAAAAAGAAGTAAATGGTTACAATTGTTAATAAATATTTTGTCGTGTATGCGCCAGTCAAGATCAATGTATGATATTGAAAATTCTAAGAAGAATAACTGGTGAACAAGGCAAAACTTTTCTAGGGTGGTGCATCGGGTACATACAAGTGAAAGAACCACAGGCTTGAAGAAGCAGATCAAGAACAAGAAAACCAGCGAATGTGACTTCAAACTGGAAGCATATGTCCGAAGAGCAAAATTGCTTTATGCGCAAGAACATCGACAACGGAATTTGGAGCAATGGAGGAAAGTGCTCCCCATAGATAAAAGCTTCTGGTCCTGTTATGGTCTGGATTGCTATATGTTTGGGTTCACTCACGGAGTTAATCATTATCGAAGGAGCTTTCCTAAGCTGATACACGTTACATTACAGATATCCTAAAAGAAAGTATGATCCAGTTGCCTTTTCATGAATATTTTTTATATTAGTATTTAAACTAAATTCGCCGATTACCTCATTTTAAGACGTTGGGTAGTGCTAGCAAAAGTGCAAGTGAGTGTGTGCGTGTGTGTCTGTGTGTCTGTGTGTGTGTGTGTGTGTGTGTGTGTGTGTGTGTGTGTGTGGGGTGTGTGTGTGTGCAGTGCGTGTGGTGTGTGAGTGTGTGAGTGTGTGTGTGCGTGCATGCGTGCGTGCGTGCGTGTGTGTGTGTGCGTGCGTGTGTGTGTGTGTGTGAGTGAGTGTGAATGTGAATGTGAATGTGAATGTGAATGTCAGTGTGTGTGCATGAGTGCGTAAGTATGAGCTTGTGTGTGTAAGTTTGAGTTTGTGAGTGCGATAGAGAGCGTGATCGTGAGTGTACGTGAGTGTGGTTATGTGTCAGTGTGATGTGTATGTATGTGTGAGTGTGTCTGCGAGTGTGAGTATGTGTGTGCGTGCGTGCGCGGGTGTGTGTGTGTGTGGATGGGTGCGTGTGTGTATGTGTATGTGTGTGTGTGTGTGTGTGTGTGTGTGTGTGTGTGTGTGTGTGTGTGTGTGTGTGTGTGAGCATGTATGTCAGTTAGTGTGTCAGGTGTGTGTGTGAAGAGGAGAGGCTTATTAGGAGCAGTTTTTGGTTTTTATCTATATTTCTGAAATGGCTGTATAATTCAAAGACATAAAAATATCAATATATGAACCTTAAGCACATAGATTAATTATGTTCGATACAATTTTTTGATACGATGCGTTCAAAAAATGTATTTAGTTGAATGTGTTAGATCAAATGTGTTCACTATCTGAACAACGCTTAATTAAGAAAATGTGAAGACCTTATTCAAAATTTATTTCTTGTCAAAATGTATTAAAAATTAATTAAATGAGATTGAAAGGGTTTAAACTGTATTATCGACATTGTTATTGAAGCGGGCGACTGGATTTTTTTTTGGTTAGGATCAATATCTCTAGCAACCTCTACCTGACATGAAGTTTTAAACGTCCATTTGACATAGATTATTGTGTATGTTTTTACAATGTTGCCTGATTTCGTAGTGAACGTAGTAGGAAAGAGGTTACGTAACGATCCTAAAAAAAATATCATTAAAGTTATTTCATTTCTTTTAATTTTGTTGTTCCACACCAGATATTTATGAAAGCAAATCAGGTTTTTTGTAATGTAGTTCTAATGCATTTATTAAAATGACAACATCTTTTCAAATCACCTTGTAGAAGTACATTAGAAAGCTTTCTCGATACTGTGAAAGTTTTCTTTCTATACCAAATCCCCCTCACCTTCTGAATTACTTAAACCGGGTGAACCGTCTAATCAAATTAAATCATACCGTCCTATCAGCCTCCTCCAGATAGTATCCAGGTTGTTGGAAACCACCAGTTCCGCTTTCGAATTAGTCACTCAACAACGCAGCAATGTCATCAACTGTTAAATAGAATCCATACAGCATTTGAAGACAAGGTGTATTGTAGTGTTGTGTTCTTGGACGTTAATAATGCATTCGATCTACTTTTACAATCTTACCTAGCAGATCGATATTTTCAAACCAAAGTAGGCAGCGAAACATCTCAAATAAGGGAAATAAATGCAGATGCTTCTCAAGGCAGCGTCTTAGGGCTATTAATGTACTTATTATACGCGTTTGACTTACCAACCACATTACATACCAGCATAGGCACCTTCGCCCACGATACAGCTATACTATCATGTAACGAAAATCCAGTAGCAGCATCAGAATTGCTACAAGAATACCTAAACTTCTTAGAAACATGGCTGGGAAAATTGAAAGTGAAAGTAAATGAAAGCAAATCAGCGCGTATTACTTTTACAACCAAGCACTCAACATGCCCCCCGGTTACACTCAACAATATACGCATACCGCAAGTAGATGAGGTCAGATATTTGGGTCTGCGACGACTGACATGGAGGACACATGTAAATAAAAAACGCAAAGAAATGGACCTATGTTGTAAGAAATTATATTGGCTCATTGGTAAAAACGCAGCCCCTACGTTAAATAACAAGTTACTAATATACAAGTACATAATCCGTCCTATCTGGTCTTATGAATGTGAACTTTGGGGATCAATTCTAAATATAACAAAACGCTTTCAACTCAAAACACTTAGAATGTTATCTAATGCCCCGTGGTATGTGTCAAACATAACCTTACATAATGACCTTAACATTCCATATGTAAAGAACGTAATAAAAACAAGAGCAATAAAATAACAGTAACTCCATTAGGTGACGATCTCCAAACCAAAAGAAAGTGGCCAATAGACTTAACGGACTAAAGTAGGGGCGACATCACTGGATGCCTTCCCCTCATGACTGTATCAATTGTACATAAAACTAGATCATATTATTCTGAGTGCTAATAAACAAATATTAATAAAAAAAAAATCTTCTGAATTACCATGATTGTTTCATGTGAAGTATTTAAATCTAAAGTCTGAACGGACGTTTTGTAGAAGTTTACAAAGATTGATTGTGTGTTTAAAACCCACTTCTATAGCGCAGATAGTGATGTTATGGTCTCGTTTCAATGTTTGCTTCTCTGCATAATTCCTCTAAAGGGTCAATAGGGAAACTTCTATTTTATATTCTTTTTTTGGTAGCGCCTCAAGCCGTAATATCAGCGATTGCGCACTCGTATCGTAGTATACTATTAGGTTATTTACATTATTTGTTAGAAAATTTTTGTCAACGGCGTTTTATGATTACCAACCTAAACCCACTGGTTTATTTAGTTACATATTTAGCCACGTTTCTAAATATTTTAACAATTCGTTGGCAGTTTAAAAAAAATGTGTACAACATGCGAGGGAAGCGTCTGTCCGACTTTCGCTCAATTGGCACACTCGAAACTCGAAACGCTCGGGTGTGAAATTTCGAGCTCTGTTGAAGAAATATTTTCTTGTCGTGTTTTACACATAACTACCTGCATATCTCTTTGCGTAGGCAGCTATATATTGTTTTATTTCTAAATTTGTGTTGACTGTGTTTTAATATAACTAATTTTTTTTAGTTTTGAACACGGCGGCTATTCACGAACGAAACTACTTCCACTTAGCAAAAATGAATATTTTACTCTACTTAAAGAACAAAGTGAGCAATTGAAAATATTTTCGGATTTGGTAGAAAATGCGCAATCTCAAATTAAAAATATTTCAGAAGATCTTAAGACTTGTACAGAATATAGAATATCTTATCCAATGTACGCGAATAACAATATTGTCGAGATGTATAGTGGATGCACACAAAAAAACAAAGAAAACAAAAATGACAACAAAAAAACAAATGAGTCGAAAAACACATGTTTAGACGGAGTAAACAAAATAACGTCTGTAATAGACGATCCTACAGTCAACAGAGCTGCTAAGTGTGTTAATTGTCGTGTTTACGAAAAGATTGTTGAAAATGATATTAAGCCGATCTCAAAAACACAAATTCAGAACGATATACACAACAATAATCAAGCGATAGTACAATATGAATGTAATGCTACTAGTATTAATCAAGAAGCTGTACCAAATATTAATTATTTTTCAGAAGAAGCTCAGATATTAATAACGGGGGAATTAATAAGTCTGAACAGTGATAAATCAATTCAAGTAAATCTTTCTGAGCACCGCACATCACCCGCAGAGATTAACCAAGATTTAATAGTTCCTTTAAAAATTCCTGATACTTATCCTGAAGAAGTATTAGAGAATAATGTATCACAAATACCTGAAATTGTGCTACCACAACAATTACATGGGCGTGAAAATGAAGGTTATGATGAAAATAGTGGGCGGGTGGAAAATATGTATTCTGAAACACTTCCAAATTCATCTAATAGCATAGAAAATATAAATTTCAATACGCAAATGCAATTACTATGTTTCACGAAGACAAAACCTACAGAAAAAGTGACAACTCAAGAAATCCAAGATAAGACAGATTTTTCTCGTCTAAGCGATTCTAGCATTTCTGCTTCAACGCTCGAAACATCAGAAATTATTAGTATTAGAGAAGTTACATCTAACAGTTCATATCAAAGTTATACTGAATTCCCTGTAGAACAAAAACTACTATCAGTTAAAGATATTATCAAAAACAAATCCGACGCTATTTTAACCGAAGCAAAAGATACGATTTATTTTGATGGCTTTACTGAAAACACAAAGTTCAACAGTTTACAACACTTAAAAGACAAGCGTTCAGATAATTTTTTTAACAAAATAAGCGAAAAACGTAGTACAACTGATGAATTTACAATGGCACAAGAAATGTCACCGTCTCTGCCAGGATCCACTAGCAGGACATATTCTAAAGCTAGTAAAGGTAGTACTAATACTGATGAATTGATACGTATCTCTACATTAGAAACTCCATCAACATCACCTTCTGAGATATCGTATTGCTGTGGATGCACTAAATTTTGTTTCCGTAGAAAACTCAAACTGTAGTAGTCTCTTTCATTTATACCAAAAGAGTAAGGGATTTTTAAATGTATACTGAATATGTAGTTACTCCAAATCACGTGTGAAAACACTATGACGCACCCGATAACTCAGGAATATCTGTTACTCTGTATTACAAATTTGTTACACTTCAATTTTCGAATACAACTCAAATTTCATGTTAGTGTTGTTACCTTATTTTGTTATTCAGCACTGCAAACTTTTTTAGTTTGTTCACCCTGTATATTATATGGTTTAATTTCAAATAATGTTTGTAGAGCACGACCATATATAATTTCCTTTTGACAATTTACATGCGTCATCAGCTTCAGATGTGTTTTTCTCGGAAGGGTTGCTTCTAGCGACTTCAATAAAGTATACCTTTCTTAACTGAAAAAGATTTATCAAACCCAATATGACATATACTGTGGGGCAAAAAAGTTATAGTGATTTTAAAACCTCCCAATCGTCACTTGGAGATACGACAAAATCGTTCACAAAAAAGAATTTCTCGTCCCAGGAAACTGTGATTTATTTGTTCAACTTTGACATCCTGTAGCTCGGTTACTATCAATTTTTGGACTAAGGTAAGTTTAGTTAAATCGACTTATTTTGAGGTGTACTCTATGTGGAAAAGCGTTGTAAAGACCTTTCCGGGACACCCTGTATACAGCCTGTTTCAGAGTAAGCGCCTTATTTTTTTTAGCCACACTATGCGTACTACTTTCAAAATATTTTGCATTAATATGTTTCAGGACATTCTCTACACGATGGTGATATCAGATTTTCAATTGGACGAATTTTTACGATAGTATTTCGTTTTCCTTAAAAATTCATATCTTTTTCCCTTTCAAAAATCAAACTAACATTTTAATCTAGTAACGCATGAATGTTTTACACTCGCTGTTATTTTTGTCCAAATATCAAGTAGGGGTAGACACAAAAGAAACATTTAAACTTTATTTTGTAATAAACATTTACTTTTGAAACTCAAAATTAAAAATTTACATCAAGTAAAAATTAGGTATTTACAAAAATAGCTAGAACTGTTATCCTTCTTTTTCAATACATAAATTGCAACATCGTCCAATGGAGCCAATAGCTCGAAAGATAATTCCTGGAGAAATTTCGTTGATGCAGTACTAATTCTCTCTTGCATATTTTCAATAGTTGTTGGTTCAACGATGCACACCTGGGATTTTACATACCTCCAGAGAAAAAAGTTCAGTGGTGACATATCAGGTGACCAACCAACTGGTTCTCCACGACCAATCCAACGGTTCTCGTGTCGATTATGTAAAAACTCCCTAACTGGAAGGCCACAATCTGCTGAAGCGCCATCTTGTTGCCACCACAAATTATTTCTGATATTTTGTAGGAGTTCATTTAGATGATTTTGAATTTCTTTTTCTAATAAATTGAGGTAATAAATATTGGCCCAAAAATGTGCTATCCTATAATTCCACACCACACGTTTAAACTCCATCGATGTTTACAACGTCGCTCACGGGTCCAGTGTGGATTTACATTATCGTAATAATGCATGTTTATGTCTTACAACAACAGCATAATTTGGAAAAATTGCTGCGCCCGAAAATAAAACGTTGTTAAAAAAGTTTCTATTTTATCCTATCTATTGCAAACCTCATTGTGCAAAATTAACTCTTAACAGTAAATCATTTTCGGTTAATTCTTGGTGAAGAATCATTTTGAATGGGTGAAATTTTTTTTTCTTTTATTATCCTTCAGACCGAACTATGCGATATTCCAACCAAATGTGTAATCTCCTTAGTACTGACATGGGGATTCTCAATAATGTGTAGCATACCTGGTTTTCGTTGACGTCATTGCAAGCAGTACCGGTTTCTTATAATCCACAGTTCCCGTTTCACGCGTTCTCTCCAATAATTTACTAAATGTTCGATGTTCAGGGTGCATTCTGTTTGGATATTTATTTCTGTACAATCTGGCTGCTTCATAAGGATCTTCATCTGCTTTTCCAAATATTAGGAGCATATCAATTAACTCGTCACTCGTAAAACTTAACGGCATTTTAAAAACGTACCAATAAATTTTAAATTAATAATTATAATATTCAATAATACAATTGTTATTAACAAGCACTGACAACTAAATTGCATTGGTTGACGTTTGACTACTAGGTTAAAATTTAATTGTTTCTTTTGTGTCTACCGCTACTTGATATTTGGACAAAAATAACATCCAGTGTAAAACATTCATGCGCTACTAGACTAAAATGTTCGTTTTTTTTGATAGGGAAAGAAATGAATTTTTAAGAAAAACGAAATACTATCGTGAAAAGAATGTTTTTAGGATCTCAATAATACAAAAAAATTATTGCATTCCATTTCATAAAAGAACTTGACAGTCGTCATTTTGAAATAATTCGTCCAGTTGAGAATCTGATATCACCATCGTGTAGAGAATGTCCTGAAACATATCACTGCCAAATATTTCGAAAATAGTACTCATAGTGAGGCTTAAAAATAAGGGGCTTACTCTGAAACAGGCTGTATATATGAAAATGTAAACTTTCACCATTAACACTCATAATAAAATACTTATCTTTTTTGGGATTTTTTAATGGTGTACTTTAAATTATACAATGTAAACGTTTCGATAACACTTACAGTTATCTTCGTCAGTAGTAATGTTTGTTAAAAATTGTTAAAGATGTAGTAAACAATTTTGTCAAATTTGAAAAATTCAAACATAAACATAAGCCTGCTATTAATATAACAGTTTGAGAAACATATAAGCCAACTATAAAATTGTAGTAAAGAATAACTAGGTCATTAAAATTAAATATTGTTAAACTGCCTCAAAGATGACAAACCATAACACTCTCTACGACGAAAGCTAACAATGAAATTTGCCAGCCAAAAAACACATTTAACAAAATTTAATCCAGTTATGATGTAAGTGTAAAGTTGTGAAAAACTTCAATTTTAAAATGATAGAAGCATTCACAAATCCAAACATTACATCAAATAAAATAACCCAGTTAAATCTAACAAAGAGATATCTTTATCAATAATTGGAAGTGTTATTAACAATGAAAAGCACAATGCAGAACGTTCTTTGTAATTTTTAATTTCAATTTAATTTCAACTACTTATGTTAAATTATAGTGCTGTGGAAATTTAACATATAAGTGGTAAAGCATTTGTTTCAAGGTCTAGGAAAAACACAGCAAAAAACCTAGACATACCAAAAGTTGAAAACAAATTAAAATCAAGGCGTATCATTATGCTCTTTTTTAATTATAAGATGCCAAAACCTATTTAAACTGAGATTTTCTTCTTGTCTATTAAAATTATTCGGGTGTTTATATATTTCAATAGCTTCACGTTGCAAACGAACATAATAATGGGTTTGTCTTGACAATATTTTCATATTGTCAAATTGAATGTCATGATTTAGATTATTCAGGGCATGGTCAGCCACAGCAGACCTCTCTGGTTGACCCAATCTACAAAATCTCGCCTGGTACTGCTAGTATGTACAGGGTATCCCAAAGAGATTGATCATAAATTATGCCACATAATCTGGGGTCAAAAATAGGTTGATTGAACCTCACTTACCTATATGCAAAAGTGCACACAACAAAAGGTACAGGGTGATTTATTTGAAAATTTAAATACATTTTTTTAATATTGCTCTAAAACGGTGTAACGAAAATTTATGAAAATTTAATGTGACACTAGTATACGATAACCAATAAACTGGAAGCAGTCGCATTCATTTATTTTTATTTATTATGTATTTTTATTTTGACTCCCAACTTTTTTTGAGGGTTACATTTAACAAAATAACACGATATATAACTTAACTCAACAATGTTAAAAAAATTAATTAAAATTTTCAAATAAATCACTCTGTACCTTTTTTGTATGCACTTTGTATATAGGTAAGTGAGGTTCAATCAACCTATTTTTGACCCCAGAATACATGGTATAATTTATGACCAATATTATATATATATATATATATATATATATATATATATATATATATATATATATATATATATATATATACAATTGTGTGTGTGTGTGTGTGTGTATGTTTGTGGGTGCGCGCGCGTGCGTCTGTAACCACTAACTGACTACACTGTTCAACCGATCCATCTCATATTTGGAACGTAGGTTGGTCTTAGTCACTATTAGGTTTATTGATATCGACCATCCCAATAGGAGGCATTGGTAGCCAAGTATTTAAAAAAATATCTATTTATGGCCCGGTCAAGTTTATATTCGGAATATGTTATGTAGGTGACCTAATTATTGCACAAAACTCATTTTATTGGTAAGTATAGAAATCTCAATTGCAAGACAAGGTCGGCAGATTGGCTAGTTACATATAAATTGACTACAGGAAAAAAAAATAATTTTAAAAACTTAAATCATATTTAAAATTATTGTTCAAATTTAAAAAATAAAACATTGCATATTCCAAGATACATTAAACTTGTCAGACAATCTGATTAACCATCAGGTATTAGTTATATCACAATAGTAAATGCAGAACACTATCTAAAGAACAACTAAGTTATTTTAGAACAATGGCCACAAACATTCAAAAGTGGCCGAAAAGAAAGCGATTAGGCCTTTGAAGTAAGACGAGTAAATGTCGAGTTAATAAGTTGTAAAGAAAATTAATCTAGTACACATGTTAAAATTCAGTAACATACCAAAAAATTTCCGCACTGTTTTGAGTAAGAGATAAATGATTTTTGTTTTTTTTTAATGCGTGCCTGAGAAATTTAACGTTTACATAATCTTTTGCCAATTAAAATTTACGCCTTTTCATCATACAATAAATTTTAGGTAGTAAAAGAACTTATACGAGAAGAGAGTAAAAAGAAGTAGTAATTAGAGGCTCCAGCGTAAAGTGCATTTAATAATTAAATTTCAATCTCGAATTAATAATAATAAAAAGAATCTAGTTATACACATGTTAAAGTTCAGTGACGTAATAACATTATTCTACGTCAAGGAGTTATACTATGTTTGGGGGTGAGAGTGCAGTACAGCGCTTATGGCAAACAGCGCCATCGATGCCATGTATCCGCAAACGTGCGCAAATATACAGCGCACACACAAATACACATCCACACTCACGCACACCCACACATACATCCACACCCACACACCCACACGCCCACACACTTACGAACCCAGACGACAACACACCCACTCAACCACACACGCACACACACGCGCGCGCATACGCACACGCACACGCGCACGCACACACACTTCAGATCCTTGTGAAACTTGACGAAACGTTGTAAAATGAGCTAATGTTTCGATTTAGCCGTAGTGAAAAAAAGTCGATTGTATAATCTACTATATTTACATATGTATATGTAGGATGGAATGTAAAAATAAACAAAATGTTGCATTTACAGCTATTTGGTAGTCACCTAGCAATGGTTTCAACAGTTTTAAGTTGCTTGTCAAAAACGGTTACTTGTGAATTAAAGTGCTATTCGCATTGAATTTTATTTAACTTAAATGCATAACAAAATTTGTGACAAGGACGGTCGATCCACGTGTCCGAATTTGAAGTCGGAAGTTTTGAAATTCCTCAAAAAAATGTCTTTGGTACAATTGCAGTGCGTAACCCGAAGGAGTGCAGTGCCGAAACATATATCGAACGTCCAGAACAATTATTTTAATGCTAACAACATAACTACTGATGAAAATAATGTAGCATTTGTTTTAACCTTAGTTGGGGGTTAAACCTATGACAAAAGTTCCACAAGTACATTTTCAGTAGAAAATTTATATTATTCACTGGTCACCAACCCTTACAATATATATTAGGTAGAAATAAAGGCATCTCTATAACAGCAGCTTCTAGAATAACGCATTGAGATATTATTTTATCAGCCTATGACTATGAAATTAAGTATAAAAAAGGGAAACTTGTAACAAATTCTGACGGTTTGTCACGTTTACCAATGACTAGTAACACCGAAATACCTAGTTCTCTTATATTCATTAAATGTAATCGACAACATTCCATTACATACAAATGATACTTCAAAAGCAACCAATAAAGATTTAACATTGGTAAAAGCAATAGACTTTACAAGATCTGGTTGGCTGAGCACAGTTACTGAAGAAAAATTAAAGCCTCTTTTTCAAAGAAAAAATGAGTTATCCGTGGAAAATAATTGTCTTTTGTTAGGTAATGAAGTTATCATACCATAGACATTACAAATTGAAGTTTTTCAGTTTTTATATAAACAACATCTAGGCATTGTTCATACTAAAGTGCTAATACGATCATAATGCTGGTAGCCAAGCATCTACAATTCTATTGAGTTCATAAGTATGTGTGATGTGTGTCAAACATTTCAAAACTTCTCAAATAGCAATAATTGATTATCTTGGCCAACACCATTAAATAATTTTTACCGGTTTCAATATTGATTTTTTTCAAAAATGTAATAACACTTTTTTAATCTTAGTTGATGATAAATCAAAATAGCTAGATGTCAAACTAATAAGCGATGGAACAGCTAATGTCAAGGGATTTATTACTATAATAAAAGATTTTTTTTCTGTTTTTGGTTTGCCTGTAGAACTCATTTCTGATAATGGTCCACCATTCAATTTGCATGGGTTTGTCAGGTTTTGTCAGTACAAGGATACAAAACGAATAAAATCTGCACCATATCACTCACAATCTAACGGTCTTGCCAAGAAGAGTGTATAGATTGTCAATAAGAATCTGGAAAAAGCTTTGTTTTTCAAGGAAAGTGATACAATAAGCCAGTAGGTATGCTTTAAAAAATAAATTGTATAATTTCTTATTTACATACAGAAATACACAGTCTACGGTTACAGGTATTTGTCCATCAGAAAATATTTTTAAATTAAAACCTAGAACTCGATTTGATTTATTAAAACCGGCTTTAAGTGAAAAAGGCAGTAATTTTGACTCTAGTTCAAACAGCCTTAGAAACACTACACTATATTCAATAAATCAATCAGTTTACGATAAAAATAAACAATTAAAACTCTGGCAAAAAGGTAAAATAGTCACAATTATTAGTCATTCTACACACTTAATTCAAGTAGATCGTTATATAAAGTTTATTGATGCTGACAACATCCGAATGTATCCATACAATGTGCCTATGGATGCTAGTGTAGAAATGTTTAGCTAATAGAAAAACCTAACTAGAAATACACCTACAGTAGTAGATGCTGATGTTACCGATAAATCACTAGATATTGTTCCTATAAAGCATGATACCGATAATACCTCACACAAAATCACCCATGAGAATGCGAAGTACCAGTAGCACCAATTGTTGAAATGTTTAACAGAGAATCGCTAAAATCTATTAGTACCTACACCAAGACCATCAATCATGGTTCAACCACCTCAAACTCCTCGAACTTTCAGAATCTTAACAAACACTACAAATACTCGTTCTGGTAGAATTGTTAAGCCACCACAAAGGTTGAATTTGTAATTATGATCTTTTGTAATTATTTGTTACATTAATTAATTTGTTTATTGTTAAGTAGGAGGAGAAATGTTATGTATTATTCAAATAAACAAAATTTTGTATTTACATCTAGTTAGTTTACCTAGTAATAGTTTCAACAGTTTCAATTTGCTTGTCAAAAACCGTTACTTGTGATTAAATGTCTTATTTGCAATAAGTTTTATTTAACTTAAACACGTAATACTTATGTAAATCATAAAGTGTTTGTGTCGAAAAATTAAACCTTTATTAGAACTTAAAGTAACTTTGCCTAAGGTATCAAAATAAATGATTCAAAAGTAAAAATGTTAGGGTTGTTTAACATACGAGTGAAAGTCACTACTTTATCATTAATAATTTGAATGTTTGTCAAAATTATTAGCCATTCTACACACTTAATTCAAGTAGATCGTTACACAAAGTTTATTGATGCTGACAATATCCGAATCTGTCCATACAGTGTGGCTATGGATGCTAGTGTAGAAATGTTTAGATAATAGGAAAACCTAACTACACCTACAGTGGTTGATGCTGATCTTACCGATAAATTAGATATTGTTCCTATAAAGAATGATACCAATAATACCTCGCACAAAATCGTGCATGAGAATACGGAAGTACCAATAGCACCAATTGTTGAAATGTTTAACAGAGAATCACTAAAATCTATTAGTACACCAAGATCACCAATCATGGTTCAACCACCTCAAACTCCTCGAAACTTCCAAAATCTTAACAAACACTCGTTCTGGTAGAATTGTTAAGCCACCACAAAGGCTGAATTTGTAATTATGATCATTTGTTATATTAATTAATTTCTTTATTGTTAAGTAGGAGGAGAAATGTTATATATTATACAAATAAACAAAATTTTGTATTTACATCTAGTTAGTAGTTACCTAGTAATAGTTTCAACAGTTTTAATTTTCTTGTCAAAAACCGTTACTTGTGATTAAAAGCACAGAATATGGAAGCTACGGTTCCATATTCTGTGTTAAAAGTCTTAATTGCAATAAGTTTTATTTAACTTAAATACATAACACTTATGTTAATTATAGTGTTTGTGTCGAAAAATTAAATCTTTAGTAGAACTTAAAGTAACTTTGATAAGGGATTAAAATAAATTATTCAAAAGAAAAATGTTAGGCTTGTTTAACATACGAGTGAAAGACTACTTTATCATAAATAATTTGAATGTTTGAATAATTTAGATTTATTGAATTTTCATGTACGAAAAGTGAAGTTCGGTATATGCTGCCATCTAGTAGTATAAGTGAAAACTATAAAGAATCACGATTGCTCTGCAGATAGTAAAATTTCACAAAGTTCAGTTGACAAGCAACATTCGTAGGAAGGAGGTGGTTGAATAAAGATGGCCGTAAATGTTAAAAACACATTCAAAATAACAAATAAATAATGTGAATTGAGTGATATCTTTAATCAATTTGTGAAAGTTGATCTAATCAATGGCTGTGATAAGGAAAGTATTTACAAAGTGGAAGTGTTTTATTATTAAGCGAATTGCATGTTCATTGACCACCTGGTTGTTGTCTGTTGTCAACTGACACTAATCAGTCTAAATAATGTGACTACCGCGAATACGTTAAATGTGGCATAAATGTGCAATAATTAAATGATGCGAGATTTCGTCAGAATTTAATTTTGGTATTAAAGTCCGACGAGCGCGACGGATGCCTCCGCTGGTGGAGCAGTACCCCTTGAAGTCCATGGAATCGCCCCGCAATGGAGACATGGTCAGCTCGGTGCACGTCGGCGAGCACTCACTTTTCCCTCGAAACCCCATTACACCAACATTGTGGACTGCCCTTTACGATTATGAAGCTCAAGGGGAAGATGAATTGTCTTTACGTAAAGGACAAATCGTGGAAGTACTTTCGGAGGATTCAAAAATATCGGGTGACGAGGGTTGGTGGACGGGAAAAATTGGTGATAAAGTCGGAATATTTCCTTCGAACTTTGTAGTATACGACGATCCAATAAATCACGTAAACTCTATTATAAGTGATATACATCCTATTGAAATTGACTTTAGCGAATTGGAATTAGAGGAAGTTATAGGGGTTGGTGGATTCGGTAAAGTTTATAGGGGTATTTGGAAAAATCGGGAAGTGGCGGTTAAAGCTGCTAGACAAGATCCGGATTCGGAAATTTCGGTAACGCTAGCTAACGTATTAAAAGAAGCGAAGTTGTTTTGTCTTTTACAGCATGAAAACATAGTGTCCTTAGAAGGAGTGTGTCTCCAAGAACCTAATTTGTGTCTTATACTTGAATATTGCAGAGGTGGTTCATTAAACAGAGTGTTAACGGGCCGTAAAATAAGGCCGGATGTGTTAGTGGATTGGGCAATACAAATTGCACGTGGAATGGATTATTTACATTGCGGAGCTCCAATTTCTTTAATTCATCGGGACCTGAAGAGTTCTAACGGTAAGTACGGTGATTTAAAATTATATTAAAATAATTTACTTTATGGTTGAAGTGACATCTTTCATTTTAATTTTGTAATGCACGAATTAATGGCGTACTTTTTTACTTCAAGTCTAACATTAAACTTTTGCTCGAGTTGTCAGGAAAGCGAGGAGAAGCCTTTTACACAAACCGTCTTCCTGTTTACTACTACTTTTTATAAAAATGGTCATTAAATTAATTACAACTGAGGTATTTACTATTAGTTATTGTCAATTATTGGTAAAGTTAATCACAAGTACGTCTTTCTTTTGTAATTTTAGTATCGTTAAATCGTGATAACAATAAATGTATGTTGTTAAATAGTAATTGTGTATATTACCACATTTTATGACTGATTTCCAAAAATAGTAGAATTTGCTTAAACATTCTATGGCTTTTAGGTTAAAATCAAGGTAGTTTATGGACAATTTGTTTTACCGAAGAATTAAATTATTGCTGCACCTTTTTCGAAAAAAATGTATACACGAAAAATATGTACTCAAAATTGTGTAATTGTCAAATTTGTCCATAAACTATATCGACTTTAACCGAGAAACCATAGAATGTTTAAGCAAATTTTTCTATTTTTGGATATCAGTCATAATACACAATTACTATTTAATAACATATGTACAGGGTGTCTCAACGATAGAGTAAAGTAAGTTTATGCTTAACTAGAATTATTTGTGTAAATATTGTATGGACCATGGGGTAGAGGTAAGAAGTGTGCATTTTTTTAAAATATTGGAAGTTATACAGGGTGTGCCAGAAAAGCAGGACGTGAAAAAGTATAATTTTTTTATATATATTTATATATTTGATTTTAGTTTTTAATTCTACGTGTCCATACAAACATATTTTGTCATACAAAAGATTGGCTGAAAGTTTTTAGTTCTTGAGATATTCGCGTTTAAAGATTATTATGGTCATTTTCGTGGGGTTGATGAATGGGCAATTGTTCCGTTATTTCACAATAAAAAAAAATTGATATTTCGTGTGAAAAATGAGTGATATTATACTAACGTTTAGACCGAGTAGTATTTCTAATTTTCTCAACAGGGTGTTTGTTATAACCGTTCAAATTTGAAAATTCTCAAATTAAAAAAAATCAGTTTTTTTAATTGCACACCTATATATTTTTATTTCATTTTATTCGGGATTAAAAATCTATCATTTTGTCAAATATATCCTATATCTGTCTTTGATAGTATTCGAGTAATTTCGATTTTTTCACACTAGCTACTTTATTTTCGATAACATTGCATTGCATGGATCTTGGTAGCCATGGAAAATAATAATTGCGTTACTAAGATACAAAGGTTTCCTACTTGTCAAAATAAACACATATTAAATTTGTCGTTTTCGCATTTAACTTGTTATCAATTCTTGTATCAATTATGGATTATTCGACAAATGAATTAATTGATATGATATACGTGTTGGGCGAGGCTGAAAAAAACCCTTTATTGGCACAACGAATCTACAAAATGAAATATCCTGAACGTCGAATACCTACTACTGTTGGCTTTGAAAATTTGATGGATAGATTTGATTCTAGCGGTAGTGTTAAATACTTCAAACGTAAAGTTGTTAATAAAAGGGCAGCTAATGAAGAAAAAGAACTTGAAATATTATTAAATATTCAAGAAAATCCCCAAGTGAGTTCTAGAACATTAGCGACGATATGTGATACCTCCAAATCAAACGTGAATCGAACAACGCTGAAGTATAAGTACCATCCCTATCACATTGAGCTTCATCAAGAATTGCGAGAAGATGATTTTGCAAGACGAATTGAATTCTGCAATATCATTAATCAACGGCTGCAATTAAATAACAACTTTTTGTGCTCCATAATGTTTAAAAGTAATGGGGCTGTAAATCGGCATAATATGCACTATTACGCCATTGATAATCCATTTTGGCTACGAGAAGTTCAAAACCAAAATTATTGGTCACTAAATGTGTGGTGTGGTATACTTAATGACCAAATTATCGGTCCCTATTTTTTTGATAATCCATTAACGGGCCGCAGCTATTTGCATTTCTTACGTGAAGAATTGCCTGTGTTACTTGAGGATATCAATTTAGAAGGACGACTAAATATGTGGTTGCAACAGGATGGTGCACCTCCACATTTTTATCGGGACGTAAGGGAATTCTTGAACCAGCAATACCCGGAGAAATGGATAGGACGTAATGGCTTTATATTATGGCCACCCAGGTCATGCGATTTAACTCCACTGGATTTTTTCCTATGGGGATACATAAAAGATCGGGTGTATTAAACCTACAACAAGGGAGGACATGAAAAATTGTCGCACAGTGACCCCTCTTATGTTATCCGAAGTGAGACAGAACATGAGAAAAAGGCTCAATATGTGTATTCAGCAAGAAGGCCGTCTATTTGAGCATTTACTAAGACGCAATGTTGAATAATTATTGAATTACTGTTTCTCATTAATAAAAACTGTTAATATTCTCGCTTAGGTGGTGTGTTTTATTTCGTCGCAATTGTTTTCCATGGCTACCACGATCCACAATAATGTTATAGTATCGTATGTAACGTAGCTAGTGAGAAAAATCGAAATTCCTCGAAAACTATCAAAGATAGATATAGGATATATTTGACAAAATGATAGATTTTTAATCCCGAATAAAATGAAATAAAAATATATAGGGTGTGCAATTAAAAAACTGATTTTTTTAATTTGAGAATTTTAAATTTGAATGGTTATAACAAACACCCTGTTGAGAAAATTAGAAATACTACTCGGTCTAAACGTTAGTATAATATCACTCATTTTTCACACGAAATATCAATTTTTTTTATTGTGAAATAACTGAACAATTGCCCATTCATCAACCCCACGAAAATGACCATAAAAATCTTTAAACGCGAATATCTCAAGAACTAAAAACTTTCAGCCAATATTTTGTATGACAAAATATGTTTGTATGGACACGTAGAATTAAAAACTAAAATCAAATACGGGGTGTTCTATTTAAAAAAATCATACGTTTTCACGTCCTGCTTTTCTGGCACACCCTGTATAACTTCCAATATTTAAGAAAAATGCACACTTCTTACCTCTACCCCATGGTCCATACAATATTTACACAAATAATTCTAGTTAAGCATAAACTTACTTTACTCTATCGTTGGGACACCCTGTACATTTATTGTTATCACGGTTTAAGGATACGAAAATTACAACAGAAAGACTTGTGATTAACTTTACCAATACCTTAAAACACGTTCACTTTTTGAATTGAGTCTATGTTTGAAGACCTAAATGTGGCAGTTGAGATGTATCGGGTGGCCAACTAAAAACGGCCGTCGGCGATATCTCAGGAATGGATTATAGCACAGGTTCGGGAACAAAATTTTTGTAACAAAAGTGACCTCGAGAAATGCCTGGAAATTGTTTTCAGAATTGTAGGTCCACCGCTAGAGGGCGTATTTGACAGTTAAAATTTTAAAAAGCAAAGTTTTTCAAAATTTACTCAATTAAGGGGCATATTAAATATTATAATCAGATTCCTCGACAAATTCTGCATATTTTTTATTTGACAAGTTTTAGTCTATCTCTTCAAATAAGGGGCGGGGAGAGTGGGAACCTTGTTACGAAAAAACGCCTTTAATTCAGGTTCTGCTTGACCGATTTTAATAAACTTGATGTTGTTTGAAAGAGCTTTTGTTAAACAATAGAAAATTTGTAAATTTGAAGCAATCTGATTAATAACATAAATGCTAGAGGGCGCTGTTTAATATTTTTTTAATATTGTGTTTTCTCTTTACAATTTTAAATGGAAGCATAAAAATTTAAGTAGGTCTTTCAAAAGTAGACTAAATTAGTAATAAAACAGTGAAAACTGCAAGTCGATATCTTTTGCTATCCTGAGATATCGTAAGAAATAGGTAAATGGGGGGAATTGTTCTTCCAACGTCTAGTAGGCTAGTTCGCATTAACGGAAATTATTAAATTTAGCCTGGATGAAAATATCTTACATTGGTCTGCAGTAATTTAAACTGTTATCATACTAATGTTATGGTTGCCGCTAGATTACCTAAATGTAATGCTGTCGCTACTAACAATGAGAACAAATTATAAAATAATAATGTGATAAATCTAACAATTAAAACCTTAAATAACTACGTAATTAGTTTCGCCCTAGATGTTCGAAAGGCCGTCCATCATTTTCAATGCATGAAATCAATCGCTGACGGGTGGAGAGAACAGCAGTTTCAATTTCTGCCTTTGAAATACTTCGTATTGTCTGTCGTATTCTTTCAATCATGTCAGCTCTTGTTGTGGGTCTATCGGCATAAACGAGATCTTTTATTCGCCCCCACAAATATAAATCTAAACAAGTTAGGTCTGGAGACCTTGGTGGCCAAATAAATAAACTTCCACGTCCTATCCACCTTTCAGGGTATGATTGATCTAAGAAATTCCGAACATCTCTAGAATAATGTGCCGGGCACCCATCATGTTGCAAGAACATGTTACGACGAATGGCCAAGGGTATGTCTCCTAAAAGAAGTGGCAATTCGTTGCTTAAAAAATCTAAATATCTTTCTCCATTAACAGTCTCATTAAAAAAAAAGGCCCAATTATTTCTCCACCTAGAATCCTGCACCACACATTTACAGACCAACGACCCTGATGTTGGACCTCCTGCATCCAGTGGGGATTCGTTTCAGACCAGTAGTGCATATTATGACGATTTACACTACCATCACTATGGAAAGTAGCCTCATCTGTCCACATAATTCGTGAAAGTATTTCAGGATCGTCGTGTATCATATTTGGGAGCCATTTGCAAAAATCCAACCTGGTATCGAAATCTTGAGCATTCAAACTATGGTGTAGGACCATGTGATATGGGTGCAATCTAAAATAATATATATTATAAAGTAATCAGATTAATAAGACACATTGAAGTCCTTCGTTGTTAGTAAACGAAAAAGGACTTTAAATGCATTAACTCTCGTAATGTTATTACGAATTTTTTTCGCCCGGCCTCTCATTATTTTTTATTATTGGTACCTTTTTACTTTACTTTGCCTCACTTAATTATCATGTTGTTAGTTAAAATCTATTCACATTGCATAAAATAATTTCATTAAATGATTTGTTGTTTTATTGAAACTGGACATAAACATATAACGACAAACGAAAAAAATTAAAACATTTTTATCATTATAATACCGAATAAAACATGCATTAATAAATAAGTAGTCACCTGTGTTCTCTTAAAAAATTTTGGACGGTGGTTCGACATATACCGAAGTCTCTAGCTATAGATCTGGTGCTTGAATGAGGGTTAACATTTAGGGGAGAGGGGGGGCACCTTTCAACAATTTTGACTTCTGATTTTTTTTCTTAGACATAATATGTTGGATACCCATGTTCTTGGCATCTATGTTTGAGTCTTCATTTTAATTTTTATGAAGACTTTATCTCGATATTATTTTATCAAAATTTACATTTCAAAAAGTGTGCACATTGTTGAAATGTACCCCACTAGCGGGGCACATTTCAACAAGGGGTGGTGTACATTTCAACAACATACAATTCTATGGGGTACAACACAAATTCACATTTAAGGAAGATGCAAACTTTATTTACAAATTACATCAAGTGAGTACAATATTAGTTGGCACAAATTAAAGTTATCAAATGAAAAAATAGCTAATTACAATTTACATATCTACATAATCTTTTGTTGAACTGAGGAAAAATCTACCGAAAATACCATTGCTGACACAGCACGAGCAGTTCCTCCACTTAAGTTTGGTTGAGGTAGTTTCATTTTTATTTCCTCCCTTTCAACACTGCTTATGTCTTCCTTTTCGGGAAAATACAATTTCCAGGAATCCTCTTTTTTACGCATGAATTTAACCTTGTAAGTTCTACCTTCTTCTTCGATGTCCTCAATTTGTCCAACAAACATCACAATTTTCTTTTTTCCAGCAAACTCAACCAGAACAAAGTCATTTACCTTTAACACAAGATCGTCACTTAGGCCTCTCTTAAAGTCAATTTGTTCTTCGTAATCAAAGTTTGAAGAAGCAATAAGTTGTCCTAAATCTTCATCACCAGATTCATCATGCAGCGAGACTTCATTTTCACATTCACTGTCAGATGAATCATTGAATGAGAGCTTTTTTAAAAGCGTAGGTTTTTGTTTTAGTCACTTTAGAGAACAATTTAGTTCTCTTCTTCTCCAACCTCTTTTCTGTTTCCTCTTTAATGCGATTTTTTTCAGGTGTTTCAGTCAGTATAGCTGACTTCCTTTTCTTTCTCCCACCCATTTTGTTTGTTTGCACAGTTGCCTTAGGATAGGGTCTGACGTCTTCAGGTGTAACTCCACCTTTATATCCACATGGTACGTCGTCAGATTTCGCTGGAGTGATCATTACTGAAGTAGGCCTACTATCCATGCTATTAGTGCTTGGTGTGTTCTCAGGGACAGATGACGCTTGCTGTGAGGAAGTTGATGGCTCCTGGATTAAAGATGCTTCAACGTCCTCCTCAGAAAAAATCAAACGGTCGAACGGCCAGATCTCAGGCTTTTTGAAAGCTGCAGTGATATTTTTGATTGTAAATGAAGCAGCATATGCTGTGTTGGCCAATGCTGCTAACGTATGAATTGTAAGTGTCTTACCAGGGTTTGACACCATCCAGTCGTTCTGAGCTATCTTCAGTTTCCATTTAAATGGTCCTAACACCCCAACATCCAAAGGATGGAGTCGATGGGAACAGTACGAAAAGATAAAGAAAGTCTATTAAATGCAACACGATGAATAATTTTTGATATATGCGTGAAAATCATAGCTTGCTTGTTTTCAACAGGGAATTTATTTTATATCTTACATGGCCCTCTTTACTAATTTTGTTGTCTTCAGTAAATCGTAATTCATATTTTAAACTGTATTTGTTGTTGCTGGGCAAATATCGGTTTTTATTGATATTTTATGCTTTTGATTTACTAACACATCGCTTGAAAACAAATATAACATTCTTATATAATTAAAAAAATGTTAGATTTATCACATTATTATTTTATAATTTGTTTTCATTGTTAGTAGCGACAGCATTACATTTAGGTAATCTAGCGGCAACCTTAACATTAGTATGATAACAGTTTAAATTACTGCAGACCAAATCTTTTCATCCAGGCTAAATTTAATAATTTCCGTTAACGCGAACTAGCCTACTAGACGTTGGAAGAACAATTCCCGCCATTTACCTGTTTCTTACGATATCTCAGGATAGGAAAAAGATATCGACCTGCAGTTTTCACTGTTTTATTATTAATTTAGTCTACTTTTTAAAGACTTACTTAAATTTTTATGCTTCCATTTAAAATTGTAAAGAGAAAACAATATTAAAAAAATATTAAACAGCGCCCTCTAGCATTTATGTTATTAATCAGATTGCTTTTACAAATTTTCTATTGTTTAACAAAAGCTCTTTCAAACAACATCAAGTTTATTAAAATCGGTCAAGCAGAACCTGAATTAAAGGCGTTTTTTCGTAACAAGGTTCCCACTCTCCCCCACCCCTTATTTGAAGAGATAGACTAAAACTTGTCAAATAAAAAATATGCAGAATATGTCGAGGAATCTGATCATATTTAATATGCCCCTTAATTGAGTAAATTTTGAAAAATTTTGCTTTTTAAATTTTTAACTGTCAAATACGCCCTCTAGCGGTGGACCTACAATTATGAAAATAATTTCTAGGCGTTTCTCGAGGCCACTTTTGTTATCAAAATTTTTTCCCGAACCTGTGCTATAATCCATTCCTGAGATATGGCCGACGGCCGTTCTTAGTTGGCCACCCGGTACAAGTACAACCACATTACATTAAGCCCTTCCCTGTAAGCTACTTGATAATTAAAATTAAGAGGTACTATATTAACAATTAAGTGCTGCATACGTTTAGGCAAAAAACAATTTAATTCTTTATAGGCCAAAAATTCGACCATGCCAAGTTGAACTCTTTCCCTAACCGATACTGGACATGAGTTTAGCCATATGTTCAAAATATGCTTTCCTAAACAGACTGTGGTCTCATATTCGACCACTTCTAAATATTTAAACGAGTTACGTCGTAAGTGGACAAAATAATGACCAGTATCTGTTTACTGTAACTATATCACTGCACGTGTTCAGTTGTGTCTGTGCAAACAAAACCGTTGTACTTGTTAATTGAACAATACTTTTTAGTGAAATTTGTTAGGTAAGTACTACAATGTATAAAGTATAATTTATAATAATAGGAATAGCGATAATTGTTTTCGCTAAGATAATATAACATCTTCAATATACATAACCAATATTGGCAGAAATTGCTGGTGTGGTTTAGTCATCACAATTATAACTAGATTTGATTTAAGTATTGGTAACAATATTTTTTTTACATAAATATTTGAAATATGGAACATGGGCGCACTTGTTTTTATTTCTGGGAGCTAGTTGCATATTATTTATTATTATTGAATATTATTTTTGCTGGAATTTTTTTGCCTATAGTATTTCCATTTAGAGTAACTGAACTGAACTGAAGAGCAGGCTACTCAGAGGAGGATGGCGATTCAGGTGCAGATGATGGCGAGTACTTTTCACATACGTCTTCTTTTGTTAGTGCTGCGAGTACCTCAGTAGAAAAAAGACCCAATGGAGCAGTATCCACTCCAAACACTTCGAGAGCAAAGAGAACTCGATACATTGCCGACTGTTCGAAAGATGACGAAGACGACTAATTAGATACTTATAGTGATGACTCAGTAGCCGATCCAAATTTTATCACCGATGAAGAAATTATTAAAAACAAAACAGAACTACCTAATAGCAGCGATGAAGAAGAAGACCCAACCGTGGATGAAAATGAGGGTATTCATGATTCAGAAGATTTCGTCGAAAACCAACCAGAGCTTCTGAGGAGGATCCAGGAAAATAGTATAATTGGACAAAACATCCTTTTTTACCGCACATTTTTGACGCCGCTATGTTCAATGAAAATTTTGGTCCCATAATTTCTACGAATGAGTCACCTATATAGATTTATGTAAATTTTTACAACTGATTTAGAAAACAAAATTGTTTAGGAATCAAATATTTATGCAGGCCAAAAAGGTATGGTTCTCGAACTAACTGTGGTAGAACTTCGAGCATTTATGGGTATTCTGATAATTATGGGATTAGTAAAGTTACCAAGTTTGAGACTTTACTGGTCTAATGATAAAAAATGTTACCATCAGAGAATAGCAAGTATTATGACTAAAAAGAATTTTTGGCAACTTATATAAACTACGACCAATGATTAATACGTTGTCTAAAACATTTTTAAAGTCCTTTTCACCTAGTCGGAACATGACGGTTGATGAAAGCATGGTTGCTTTTAAAGGAAAACATTACATGCCTGAAAAACCCGCGAAACGGGGAATTAAAATTTTGTGCATTACATGTTCTAAAACTGGTTATCTTTTAAATTTTACGGTGTACTAGGGTAAATGAGAAGAGAGTTATCTCTTCCATTTCAAGGAAAAATTATTGCTTATATTTTGATAACTTTTTTACAAACTGTCCTTTGTTAACAAAGTTATTAGAACGTAAGTTATTTCCCTGTGGAACCACTAGAGTTAACACAAAGTATTTTCCTGCAGACAAATTGTCACCTGATAAACATTTGCAAACCGGTGATTCCGATTCGATTGGAACAAGCAACATTTGTGTTAACAAATGGAAAGACAGGAAACAATGTGTTATGATTTCATGCACAATACACAAAATCGGTGATAAATCCTCAGTCAACCGTATGAACAAGGAAGGTGTAAAAGTGAATATTAGGGGCCAGAGAACATTGACGACTACAATGCAAATATGGGAGGAGTTGATCTATTTGATCAACTCCATACCTGTTATAATATAGCTTGGAAAATCAGGCGGTGGTGGCTTAAATTATTTTTGTATCTAGTTGATGTATCGTAAACTCGTATATTTTATATAAAACTGCTTTGTCAGTATCAAACCCGAGATCAAACCCAACCAAAAACCAATATTACACTTACTTTTTCGTAGTATTCTGGCAAATCAATTGATTTCAGACTTTCCATGTCGAAAAATACAATCCAATTGGCTTGTAATCGGGAAAAATAAATAAAAAAAAAAACTGATGGCATAGCAATTTCTGTTGAAAACTCTATAAGAATGTTGGAGACCATTTACCAATAAAATTGAGCTGAAGACGCTGTGCAAAATGTAGTGTGAAAAGATCCAGTATAGCGTGTCAAAAATGTGAGATCGTTCTGTTTTGAATGTTTTGCGGAATTTCATAATAAATAAATAATTAAAACCAGAAGTGGTTAAAAATTTAACCAGTAACTATGAACCACTTTTTTAACCCAAATGGATGCTGGTTAAAATTTTGACCACCTCAAAAAAAGTAGAAGGGATATATTTTTTTTAATGTTCTGTACGGAATATAGAAGATTAGATGCTAATATTTCGTATTTCATTAATAAAAAGTTTTATTTTGATTTGTAGTTATCTGCCCTATAAAGGGTTAACTGGACGAGGCGAACTTGACGTAACCTGCTCCCTTCCCTAATTAAAAATTGGTATACAAAAATATTTGCTATTAATTGAAAAGTAACCCATAATTAAATCACCTTCTGCAATTTGTAAAGTGTAATAGATACTTATGCGTCTTACACCATAAAATTAGGATTGTACGGAATAATGTTTAAAATGGCAGTGCAGTAAGATACCAGCAAAGAGAATGGGTTTATTGTTTTTCTAGGTTTTACTAATAGAAATGAATGACGTTTATACAGGGTGGCCAAATGAGTAGAGGGTGATAGATTGTATAACGACGAAATAAGTTAGAGAAATGATTTTTGTACCAGGGCACTACATTTTAAAAATATTTTTTATCATACAGGGTGTTTCATGTTATTGGAGCAAACTAAACTTATACTTTTTAAATGGAACACCCTATATATTATTACATTTTTGGAAAGCCCATGAAATACGCTTTCATTTAATAACAAAATTGTATGGGATTGTAGTTTCTTACTAAAAATATTTTTTCAAGCAAAAACAAGAGTTTACTTAATTATTACAAATTGATTTAATGAATTATTTTAAATTTAACAGTCTGTTTTTGAACAAAATTAATGCATAAAACACTCTTGTTTCTAGGCAAATCAGTCCTTGGTAAAATTTCTGACGTGCTCTAGGTATTTGATTATGTTCAGATCAACGATTTCATTGTTTTACGTTTTTTTTTTTGTAAATGTAAACGTGTAAAGATGGTCATGGAATTGTAGTTTCATGCTAAAGAATTTTTTAGCACCCCCACAGAGAGTTTCAATAGTTCTGATTAGAATTCTGGCTTCCTTTTAAAGAGTTTAGAAGTACTTTATAAAAAATAAAAAAAGTTCCGCCATTAACGGTTCCAAATTTTAATTTGAAAAATGGGGTGCTAAATTCACATGGAAAATCGAGATCGAGTAGTTCTGACTAGTTATATTACTATATTTTGCAAAGCTCTAGATTTCCTGATATGAAAAATTTTTTTTTTCAAAATTAAAAATTTTTCAAAATTCAATTTTGACATGCAATACTTCCAATTTCCTTTTGATTTTTTTTTATTCATTCCTAAGAGTTCTCGCTAATTTAAAAAATATATAATCAAAAATGAAAAAGTTACAGCCCTTTTAAGTACTTAAAAAAAGAAAATGTTGACAAAAAATATTTTAAAGAGTTTTAATAGGTCTCGTAGCAGATTTGGATAGTATTGGAATAGTTCTGAAATAAATTCTAATGATCGAAAGCGATCAGATTAAAATTTATAGAATTATTCGACTTGCATAGCTTAAGTATCGACGATAAATTAATATTTTAAAGAGTTCCAATAGTTCCAAAGTAGTTCTCGACATGCACAATGCCTTTCCGAAGAGTTTCTATGTTAAAATTAATTATATAATTTTTTTAAAAATGAATTTACCCGAAAAATGGGTTATTTTTTACTAATTGTTAAAAAAATTATCTAGGTAATTAATTTTATCATCGGAACTCTTTGGAAAGGCATTGTGCATGCTCATAACTATACGAGAATTGTTTTAGAATAATCAGAACTCTCCAGCGTCTCATCTATATCCTCGTAAATTTTCAAAGTATTGATAAACAATATTTTGAAGGGTTCCAATAGTTCCCACAGTAGATTTGAATAATAGTCAGAAAGTTATAAAATAAATTCTAATGACTGAAAGCAATCCGATCAATAATTAATGTATTACAAAAAAAAATTGGATTTAGCACCAAATTTAAAGACTAGAATCATTAAAAAATAATTTTTTTTTCATAGAAGTTTAGAGTTGTTTCAGTGTAAATAATTCTTCCATTATTAAATATATATTTTATGAAAATACAAAATGGAAATTAAAAAAAATAATAATAATTTTAATAGCATTTTTATTAGGATAATTTGCAATCTCTTTTACAATAAGTTCATTACGAAAATAGGCAACGTAAAAACAAAAACGAAATCTATGTCAAACAGACGTTTAAAACTTCATGTCAGACAGAGGTTAATGGACATCTAGATGCTAACTTACAAAATTAAAAGAAATGAAATTTTTTTGCGAAATTATTCAAAATTTCCAGTTTTTTTGAAAACAATGTTCTGATACTATGTATGGTTGTCAAGGTACGAATTCCAAAAAACATACGGATTTTACGAAACTATTTTTTTTTTTTTTTTAACAGAGTTGACGGTAAAAATCTTTTATAGATGCCCTCCGTAGAGGTTATGTGGGAGTGAGCATCCCCTTACCCACTAAAACCATTTCTCTCTCATCCACCCTTTGACTGTCCCAGGAATCACCTTTCGGCATAACTTCTAAGGCAGTCAGGCCTGATCAGCTGTTCAACTGCACTTCTTTACTCCATTTATCCCTTCTCACGGGCTACTACCACAAGCTCATCTCAGCTGCACTGCCTTACTCTTCACTACGGTGTCGACGAACTTCTCGATGGCACGCCACTTTCCTTCTTCCTCAAGCATGAGTGCTGTCAGGTTATCTGGAGCAACCCTAACTCGTCCTCCAGAGCTTGTCTCTCCTCGTTCCATTGTGCACAATGGAAAAGCGCATGCTCGGCGTTGTCTTCCGCTGCGTGGCAGTGTAGGCATGTCGCTGCCTCCGCTCTTTTAAACCGATGCAGGTATGAACGGAAGCTACCATGCCCCGTCATCGCCTGCGTGAGGTAGAAGGTCATCTCGCCGTACGATCTGCTTATCCACCTGTTCAGGTCAGGGATAAGCCTGCGTGTCCATTGTCCGTTATTGGCTTGGTCCCACCTGGTTTGCTATCTTGTCAGTAGGCGACTTCTGGCTTCTTCTTTGGCTTCGGATTCTAAGACTTTGCCGGCTCCTAGTGCTTCAAAAATTTCGGCCTTTTCTTGCGCGAGCAGATCTATTGGTGGAATAGCGGCCAGCACCATCACCGCACTTGCGGACACAGTGCGGTATGAGGCAGTTACCCTTAGCCCCACTTGTCTCTGCGCTGAGATTAGCTTTCCACGGTGCGTCTTCTTTAACGTAGCGCTGGCCCACGCTGGTGCTGCGTACAGCAGAGTCGAGTTTACTACGGATGCGTAGATTTTCCTCTTGCTCGCCTTCGGCCCGCTTACATTCGGCATAAGGCGTGACAATCGTCCGGATAACGCCGCAGCCTTTTGCGTCGCCCTTTGTACATGCGGTCCAAATGTGACCTATTGATCTCCACCCCTAAATAGGTAAATTGCCTGTTCCATGGTATTCGCACCCCGTCGATGACAAGTCTTGGTGTTCTGTAGCCTCTCCTTTTCGTCACTAGGACGGCTTCAGTCTTGTTTACGGCCATCTCCAGCCCTCTACTGTTCAGCCAGTTCCTGACCGTTAAAATGGTCTCGTCCAGCTTAACTTCCAAGACGTGTTCTTCCAGTGCTTCTGCCACGATTATGGCGTCGTCTACGAAACTATTACTACATTTATTAATTTTCCGCGTTCTTGTGTTTCCGCATGTGCAAAATAGTATATACATCTCAGGAGAGAATGCTATTATTCCTTCGACGTTTTGTAGCCCTCGGGCTTCGCACTCGTGCTGCATACTGCATCTCAGGAAAAATCATGTATTTCTCTCCCACTATGTATTATATACTATTAATTATATTTGTTTTAGAATAACTATGCAATCTCTTTTATACATTCATAACGAAAACAATATTGTAAAAAAAAAAAATAATATATGGCAGAAAGACGTTTAAAACTTCATGTCAGATAGAGAATCATAGATATAAATACATGTTAACTTGAAAAAAAATTTTAGACTTGCCTTGCGTTATATTAAGAAACTATACAAAGAAAAATTATGTAAGATTAAATTTCTTTAAAAAATATGTCTACACTTTTTCTTATAGAATTAATCGTTATTCAGATATTGAAAAAATTTCCACTAACACTTAAATTCTACCTTAGGAATTTTTAGTCACTAAATTACGCGTCTTATCAAAAAATTGCGATATGTTTACGGTCTATATTTAGGTATTTTTATATCTTTGAAATATGAATGTCCATTAAGTTGGACCTCCCACCAACAGAAAAAAAATTCGACTTATTAAAAAATTTAATTCTAATTATGTGCTAATTTGTTACGGTAGTGAAAATTTGGTTGCTCGAGACGAACAACAGTAAATAAGAAAGGGAGTGGATGGGCCCGTTTAACATAAGCTGGACCCCCCAAAAAAAACTTATTGCGTAGAAGAAAACGAACGAATGTCAGTCGGAAATTTGTTGCTGTAAAATAGCAATAACTAACTTGCGAGATTTGCAAAAAAAAGTTATGTAAGGTAAAATGGTCGACACTGTTCGAATTGTCGACACGTCCGAATTTAAACTGTAAAAACAAGGAAAGGGTGAATATTTAAACGTTCCCGCGCTGGCAATAACATTCAGGTATATTCACGAAATATCGGAGACGCTTCGTGTACCTTTAGAAAACGCGCCAATCCGTTTATGAGCATAATTTTAATAGCCGTGCATGCGAACACGTGGTTGTGTAGTGATCCTTAAGCAAATAAATAAGAAGTGAGTGGTAAGTAACGTTTTTTAATGGTTATTACTATTTGTATAAGTTCAGTAAATAAAGAGGTTGATTTACGATAGGTAGATTATTACTTCAATACATGTTTTCTCGCTTATTTAATCAAAATACGGGTATAGTGTGTGTGTCGACTTTTGGGTATTGCAAATCATGATGTTCCTTATCTCGACATAGGTGTCGACTTGAGGAAACATGTCAAAATTTTTGTTTTACATGTGGGAATTAATGAGCTAAATGTATGAAGCTGCCAAAAACTTTAATTTATCTTGTGGCGTTCCAATGTTTGACACTGGTATCGAATATTGGAACATTGGAGTGTCGACAATTGGAACATCTTTTTGCAGAAATGTTACCAACAAGACTGCGCAACTATTCGGATGCAGCTATGTTGGCAGCAATTGAAGATGTAAATAGAGGAATGGCATACAAAACAACCGCTCGGCAACACGGCGTACCAAGGGTAACTTTAATGGATAAATATAAAGGCAATGTGCCAATTAAAGTGAAAATGGGAGCTGCAAGTGTTTTTTCGCCCGAACAAGAAGACTATCTTACTGAATAGGTAAGGCATATGGCAAAAACTGGTTTTCCCTCAGCAAGGAAACATTTTTGAACAGTGTACGCAAGTTAGCCAAAGAACTAAAACTGAAATTTGGAGAAAATGAAACACCAAGTGGTTATCTCTTTTTTTTGGCAAGGCACTCTGGAATAAATTTCCGCGTGAGTCAAAACCTAACTGCGATGCGGCGAACTGTTAACCAAGACAATATTAATAACTAGTTCAAAGAGGTCGAAAATTACCTGAAAGATTGATGAAACGGCATTTTGTTTTAATCCGAAACCAGGAAAAGTTTTAGCAGAGAAAGGGTGTAAAACAGTGTATACTGCGGCGGGGAATGATGAGAAATTTAATTTAACGGTCTTATTAACAGCAAACTCTGATAGCGAAATACCGCCGCCTATGGTAGTATACCGATATAACAGAATACCACAGATAATAGCTGAAAGTTTTCCTTCAAATTAGGCCATTGGGAAAAGTGAAAACGGATGGATGACCCATGGGCTCTTTTATGAATACATGGCTAACATATTTTATCCGTGGGTAAACAGCCAAGAAATTTCATTTCCCATCATTTTCTTTATGGATGGTTACACATCTCACTTATCCATGCAAAGAACATGAACATGATATAGAACTTGTAGCTCTCTACCCTAATGCTACCCACATACTCCAACTAATGGATGTAGCCGTTTTCCATGCGTTGAAGACCATGTGGTGCCAGCATGTTCAGGAATGGCGAATGCAAAATAACGGAGCCCAGTTGAAAAAGCATGATTTTGGGCCATTGTTGAAATCTACGCTAAAAAAGCTAATACCAACTACAGTTCAGTTCAAAACGGATTCAAGAAGTGTGGTTTATCACCATGGAATCCGAGTCAGGTAAAAGTAAAAGAGCACACACCCATAGCATCCGCCCGCAATAAGCAGAACCAAGAAGACAAGATATTCCTGTCCACACTCGAAAAATAGATTGGCAAAGAGAAATTAAATACATTTTATCAGAATGAAGGAAACTGGAATGGACCTGTGGAGGATCACTCTTTGTACAACCTTTGGAAGCAATTAAAAGAAGATACAATACTGGAAGAAATAAACATTAGGCAAGAAGAAGAACATCCAATAAAGCCAATAATAGAATTAGAAGAAACAGCAGTGACAATAAATGCACAAGAGAATGATGCCATCCGTCTAGAAGAAGAGACGGTTTTAGAGAAAATGGAATCGACGCCTTTACAAATTCCACATCCACAAGAAAAAAAAAACTGGTAGAAAGCAGACAAAATGGCACAGATTCGGAGCAAACGACACCCTTAAAGAAGATTGTATTAGTATCTTTAGCAGATAATCAAACGCCTTCAACTTCAGAGCAAGATATAATACCATCTCCATTTAAACGCGTCCTGCTGTGGTCCAAGCCAAGAGAGTGTCTACAATCAAAAAGAAGAAAAGAGAAATTGCCAGCGGTTGTGACGTCCCCACAGATGTTGGAGTATTATAAAAAGAAAGAAATGAAAAAATTGAAGCCGAAAAATTAAAGGAAGAAAGGAAAAAGTTAAGAGAAACTAAGAAGAAAATTTTAGAAGAATAAAAATAGAAGCAGAAAAGTAAAAAACAAAAAATTGAGGAACCTGAATCTTCTGATTCCAGTTCGGACGATCGGATGTCCGTTAGAGACTCTGATGACTCAATATGGGATGAGAAAAGTGACGGGGAGGAGGACATTACGACAGGGAGGGTGATTTTGTATTAGTGGAGTTTAAAGGAGAAAAACGAATGGTATCAAATTTTGTATATTTGTGTATTATTCAAAGAATTGTGTAATCTAATGAAATTGAAATAATGGGGCTAAGGAGTACTGATGCAGCGTTGGAGCAATAGGTGACGACTATTAGATCAATTTGTAATTTGAGTGTGGTCTTTTGGTGCAAAAACATACTTTCAAAAAAGAATAAATAAACAGAGACAAAGCAAAATTAGACGTTTAAGATCCTTAAAGTGACGACCATTGATGCATTTACCTTTCCAAGCTTTCCAAGCTCCTTCAGCCACAAACATGGATTCCCAGCATACATACATACATTACGTATATATGCATGGTGGGATTAAGGATGGGTGTGGTCAGGATAGGATCGGAAAGAACGGAGTTAGGGTTTCTGAAGGGGAAAATACTAACCTATCATTCGCCTAAGTAGCCGCACATGGTGTGCATATACGCAGTGACTATGCCGCTACAAGTGTATGAGGAAAAGAAGGAGAAACGTCAGATTTTCTTGAAATGTCATAATATTTTTTCATTAAAGCCAAAAAGTGTTTATAACAAGGCGTATGATAACCCTCTTTGAGGTTAGGATTCGCTGGTAAAACAATGTTATTGTATTTTAATCCATGGTTTTTTCTAATCTTTAACACTTCATGGCTTTTTTTAAAGTTTTGTCAATATAAACAATTACATTTCCATCGTCTTTCTTGCAAATAACACACATTAACTTCTCACTAGACATTATAAATAAAATTTCGTGTTACGTATTGTGCAACTGATAATAACGACTTCAAAATTCCAACTGACAACCTCATGCGTATTTTAAGTCGCGTAGTCTTGCGCGAGGTAATAGTACCGCGGCGTTCTAGGACGCAAACAGATGTCGATAACGCTCTCTCTCTCTCACTCTGCAACTTACCTATAACACTACTCACTCGCACGCATGCGTAACTTTCTCGATCACCTGGCAGGTAGAATGTCCCACCAAAATGATCTGTATTTTTTTAAATATTTATTTTCAATTATAAATAATATCCTGTTAAAATTTCAGCTTACCTCAAATACATGTTTTCAATTTTTTGCAACATAATTTAGCAAGCATCTGGCAAACTTTAAGACCCGACTAAATAGTCTGGATTATTTATTTTTTTACTTTTTAAATATTCAATTTAAAGGCATAAAAATTTCAGATTGCCTCAAGAACATTTTTTTCAAAAAAAAAAATGTATCTTTGAAAATATAAGGGTTGATTTAGCCCCGCTACTCCACAGTTCTATGTTTGGGTATTATGGGAGAAGCATAGGACAAGTTTTTAGCTTGCCTCAAATACCTACCCAAAAATGTCTGCCAGCCCTCCTACTATCATTGCCCATATTCGCCTGATCTGTCTCCCAATGACCTTTTTTTGTTCAAAAACATAAAGAGTAAAATGCGTGGTAAGCGTTTTTCATCACCTGCAGAGGCCGTTAAGCTTTTAACCCGTTACTGCCCAATGTCATATTAGTAGGACACTATATTATTTTTTTTTTCTATCTTTAAATACAGTTCAAATTTAAAATAACATTAATTAAGTGTACAATAAAGACTACGGAATCATCTTGTCAATAAAAAATTATTGAACTTAGCCAATACTTAACTGCCTTGTTTGAAAACAAATATGCAGGGTCGTTGTCTACTGCGTGGACGGAGGATTGCTCCTTAACTATTAGAAATACCAAAACAAATTTTGGTGTGGCAATACACGATCATTGGACCTACATTCTAAAAATATTTAAGTATATACAGGGTGATTGATAAAAATATGCCAACCCAAACTTGTGTTTTTTTAAATGGAACACCCTGTATATTTTTGCATTTTTCGATTCACTGTTACATTTAGAACAAAAGTATAAAAATTTGTATCTGTATCACTAACCGTTCTGCAGATATCGTCACTTTAGTACCAAAATAGAGTTAACATTGGAACCACGATGCGAGCGTTGTCTCCACGATTTTGTAAATCTGTTTATACCACCAACTATTATTAATAGTCTACTAACAAACAAACTGGGAAATTTTTCGAAAACAGAATACAGAGTGGTTAACATACGCGAAATGTAATTTTTCTCAATTTTTTCACATTTCTATTCCCCGTGAAAAGTAAATACTAATTGATAATAGGTTTCATAGCCATAAGACGAACCCTTCTTGAGATATTGACGCTTTTACGTAAAAATATTCTAAAATACAAATTTATTATGAGAATAGAATTCAACAAAACAGGTAGGCTAACCGCTCATAATTAAGAGGAACAATTGCATCTATTGTTTTGACGTTTGTATAATCATTAAAATATTGTTTCATTAGTTTGTGTTTGTGAAATGGTCGATATGATCTTTATTTACGGCGAAGCTCAAATAAATGCTTTGCTAGCCACCCGTTTGTACTGTGAACGATACACAGAGAGAAGACAGCCGCGAAAAGAATCGTTTATGAATGTAGCTGAGTGATTTATAAATTCTGGAAGTGTGTGTAATCCAAAGCGCGCAAAAACAAGCCCAAATGAAGAAATTGAGTTTCAAGTTGTGGCATCTTTTATAGAAAATCCGCAAATTAGTACCAGAGAGCTAAGTACACACCTAAACCTAAATAGAAATACAGTTCGCAGCTTTATTAAAAAAAAACAAATTGTATCCTTATCATTATCGAGCAACATCAAGCTTTAAGTGAAATAGATTTTCAAAATCGTGAATCATTCTGCCAAAGTCAATGAAGAACCCAATTTTGTTGAATCCATGTCAATTCATCGCGCGACAATTCATCGCAAGACAATTCATCGCTAGGACATTTCATCGCGCAAAATTTGATATTAACTATAAAAACTGGAAAATATGCGCTTAAAAAAGATACCATATATGCATGCAATATGCACTAAAAATGTATACAAATATACACTAAAATCGCTAATTTTTTATCGGTAATCTTTGAAATTTATCAAAAAGGTAGAATTTGTTGAGAAATCGTCGCATTTATAAGAAAGTATTACCTATACAGAGAGTACCGCGTAAATTCAATTAAAAATTAGGTTTTTGTTTTTTGGAAAAACGCTCGGGCACGTCGATTTTAATTTCTTGTAGCGATTTTTTTGATGCTAAGTTCACAAAAACAATTAATGACTACCAACTTCATTTTTTCAAGTGGAAACGCCTATTTTTCATTTCATTTTTGGATTCTGCTTTAAATTTTAAGTAAGTTTTATGTACCATGTCCTATACCTAAACTTAACAATTATCGAGAAAGAGAGTCAAAAGTCCCGCATAAATTTGTTAAAAACTGAAGGAAATATTTATCATGAAAATGCTGGAACACGTCAAATATTGTTTTTAGTTATCTATTTTTATCCATTTTTTGACGTAGCACACATGTATTCAGGGTTACCAATGTGGAAGATAAATTTACTTTTTCACTTTTTTTTATGGAACCCCAAGTATATTATGACGTTTTTGAGTTCTCTGAGAAACTCTGAACATATTTCATGTAACATACTCATATCTAAATTCAACAGTGTTCGAAAAAAATACATAAAATAGAAATAACCACAGAACTTTAATACTTGATAAATAACAATGTTTAAATTCAACAGATCTGGATAAAAATATAAAAAATAGGAATAACAATAGAACTATTAATACCTAATAAATAACAATATAAACTACTATAATCTAATGTATTAAATGTTCGAACTGTGCCCCATTGACGTCTTGACAGTGGGCAAGCCGCAATTCAAATTCCTCAAGAACTTTACTTATTATTGGAGGAGGTATTTGTTAAGCTTCTTGAATAATTTTATTTTTTAAGTCTTCTATATTGTTGGGCTTATTTAAATACACCCTATGTTTCAGATAGCCCCATAAAAAAAGTCCATAGGGGTGAGGTCAGGCGATCTAGAAGGCCACTCTAATGGCCCCCTTCGTCCAATCCATCGAAGAGGAAATGTTTCGTCTAAATATTGCCGTACCTCTATGTTGAAATGTGGTGGCGCATCATCTTGTTGAAACCATATTGACTCATTTGCAATGTTTGGATTATTTGCATTTGGAAACATAAGACAAAGTTCGGGTACCAATTCATTTCTCAAAAATTGCAAATAGCGTTGGCCTGTTAAAGTACCCTCGAAGAAATACGGACCTATGACTCTATCTCTTACAATTCCGGCCCAAACGTTCACACTCTGAGGATATTGGGTGTTAGTTTCAATGGCCCAATGTGGATTGGTAGATGACCAATAGCGGCAATTTTGTTTGTTCATCATACCAAACCGGTCATCATTGCAGTGGCTCATAAAAACTTCGCAGAATTCTAATCGACGATCTGGATCGTTTTCGTTAAGTTCGTGGATAGATTGTACTTTATACGGGTGATATTTTTCGTTTTTTAAAATTCTTCGTACCGCCGATTTTCCTATGTTACTATCTAGGGCTATTTCTTGAGTTGGTTTATGAGGATTTTCTTCAATGGACAAAAGAACGTCTAATTTCTTATTCTCGGCAATCGAGTATCGAGCAGATCGGGGAAGGTCTCTTACATGCCCTACTTCTCGAATTTTTTTTCAATTCGGCTTACAGTAGATTGTGATATTCGACAGTCAGGGTATTTAGCATTGAATAGTTCACAAACTTGTTTTTGAGCCCTAGTTCGATCGCCGCACCCTATCATGATTAAAATCTCTATTCTTTGAGTTTCACTTAACTTGGCCATTTTTTTTTCACTTTAGCAATATGTATAACAACTATTGTAAGAATAAACAGAGATTAAAACAGAGCACAAAGATACTAACTGTTTGACAAAATGTTACTATTGAAACCAAATTTAATGTAAATTTCAAAGTATTACATATATGTCATCCGCAAATGTTTCAATAACAGTTGAATATCGACATGGGTATATTACATAAAATATGTTTATACATTAACAGTTCTATCGTTATTTCTATTTTATGTAATTTTTTCGAACACTGTTGACTTTAGATAGGAGTATGTTACATCAAATATGTTTAGAGTTTCTCAGAGAACTCAAAAACGTCATAATATACTTGGGGTTCCATAAAAAAAATGAAAAAGTAAATTTATCTTCTACATGGGTAACCCTGAATACATGTGTGTTACGTCAAAAAATGGATAACTAAAAACAATATTTGACGTGTTCTAGCATTTTCATGAAAAATATTTCCTTCAGTTTTTAACAAATTTATGCGGGACTTTTGACCCTCTCTTATGTGTATTTCTCGATAACTGTTAAGTTTAGGTATAGGACATGGTACATAAAACTTACTTAAAATTTAAAGCAGAATCCAAAAATGAAATAAAAAATAGGTGTTTCCATTTGAAAAAATGAAGTTGGTAGTAAAAATTGTTTGTGTGCCACCCTGTATACATGAACTTAGCATAAAAAAAATCGCTACAAAAAATTAAAATCGACGTGTCCGAGCAGAATCCAAAAATGAAATAAAAAATAGGTGTTTCCATTTCAAAAATGAAGTTGGTAGTAAAAATTGTTTTTGTGCCACCCTGTATACATGAACTTAGCATCAAAAAAATCGCTACAAAAAATTTAAATCGACGTGTCCGAGCGTTTTTCCAAAAAACAAACACCTCATTTTTAATTGAATTTATGCGGTACTTTTGGCCCTCTCTGTATATAAAAATTCATATGTTTTTACTATTTTTTAATAATCGTTAAAATTTAATTTTAAATGAAATCATCAAATATTAAAGAAATCGCTAATTTTTAAGGGTACTCTTTGAACTTCATAAAATATGGTCAAATGTTTACAGACGTCGTATTTTTAATGTTAAGACATTAAGACACTTAATGAATGTATATAGGCAATTAAGCGGACGGACTAATAACACTAATACCTCAGTGTGTTGGATAGGGCGACTTTCACTAAAATTTAATGATTCTGTCTGCATGTAAATAATGTTTTGTTTTTATGAAATATGAAAGTTGTGGATCAACCCAGAAAAATTAAATATACGTCTCGGTATACGTTTGCACCAACGAATTAGGTTATTACCCAATAAAACATCAATATTAAATTTCGCGCGATAAAATGTCGCGCGAGGAATAGTCGTAGCGATGAATTGTCAGCGATGAAATGTCGCGCGATGAATTGACGGGACGCCAATTTTGTTAATAACATTCTATTTACGGAAGAGGCAACTTTTCACAATAATGGTAATATTAATACACATAACTATCATCACTATTCAGATACTAATCCACACATCTTAAGAGTTGTTGGTCACCAGCATCGCTGGTCTGTTAATGGGGTGGTATAATCAATTTTAATGTGGTTGGTCCTTTTTTCTTTGATGGGAGCCTTACTGGAGAAAGATATTTACAGTTTTTGGAAAATGATTTACCTGAGCTTTTGGAAAATATCGAGGTAGATAATATTCGTACGATTAAAAAATTTAATTAACATCGGGGGGTTAATGTTACGCCTAAACGAAAAAATTTAAATGGGAAAATATTTAAAACTAACAACGTCAAAATTAGCCTTTAACAAACACTTACAAACGACCAACAGACGATTGCAACAACAAGAAATAAATAGATTTCACCGGGGGTGGGGGGGTGGGGGGGTAACTTCAAACGACAAAAAATTGCCAACAAACGACTATCAAATGACTACAACTACAAGAAATGAAAAATGTTAACGACGGGGACGGGCTAATTCGGATCTAAAGTAAAAAAATTAATTTGGAAAATACTTACTAACAAACGTTAAGGAATGTGCAATAAATACTAACAAACGTTTATCAAACGATTGGAACAAAAAAAATTTTAAGGTATTGGAGCTAATTTCACACTGGTAATTATCCTAGAATTATAGAAAATACTCATCTTTACCTTACAAGACGCTTGTATTAGACTTAGTCGTTCTGACGGTTAGAGGTTTGAAGCAAGCAACTACATCATCGTAATTATGGACAGTTTGAACTAAATCGGTAATACTCGAATTAATTCTTTTTACGGTTGACGTAAATGTTAATGTTTAATACATCACATAAAATTATTTTCATTCGATTAGTTTTGCAAGCATAGTTTATATAAGCCTATATTATAGTGCACATTACATAGACGTTTAAGGTAAACTAGTTTCAAAGTATGTATCTATATTTAGATTCTATTTTATACACCGTCAATTAAGTACTACTTAAGATAATTACACATTTCATAATTACCACACTTACATTTTGTTTGGTGCCTTTATGCAAATTAATTAATAATTTTCATATTCTTGACATTACCAAAAATATGTACTTTCCATTTATTCCGTTGTACCATTGGTTGTACATTAGTACATGTTAAAGTAGATTTTTGCGAAACTGTTAGTGCACAGATTTTAATAAAAGTGTTGTGCATTATTTTTTTGAGATCATTTGTCAATTTGGATTACTAAGGTTGCCGAAAAGACTCTTACACGAGAATATCGATATTCAATAACGTGTAGCCTCATTCGGTTTTTCTTTAATTAATTAATATTTTTCTCGTATTTTACGAAGACCGTCGGAATTGCAACCTTAGTTTATTTTCAAGCTTCAGAATGTTATTTATAGTTGCCAAAGGGACTATTTCTCAATATTAAAGACTAGAATTGTAGGATAAAGCGATATGTATATACTCAAAAACACTATTTATTTATTTAAGTAAATAAATAGTGTTTTTGAGTATATACATATCGCTTTAACCTGCAATTCTGCTCATACTCGCAAAACTATCGTTTCCGGTCTAGTGATTTTTTTGCATTGGTACCTTTAAATGAAAAATTGTACAAACTGTGTATTACTAATCGATTGTCCACGATTTGTCCACTTAAGTCCACACTTTTTGTCATTTCCCTACCTTAAAAAAAAGTTAGATGGTAATAAAAATTTTTGAAAAATTTTCAGTAGCATCTTTAAATTAAAAACTGTCTGAACTAACTACTCCAATCAATTGCCCAGGATTTGCCCACTTTAGTGGATAAATCGAGTCCATATTCCAAAAAGAGTGGGTGGAAATGAAGGATTTTGAATTTTTTATGAGCACCTTCAAATAAAAATGTGTACAAACTTACTATTCTAAACGATTGTCCACTTAATCCACGATTTCCCTTGATTTGTTCACTTTCTAAAAAACTAATAAATAACAAATTTCAAAAATCATTATTTCCATATTTTTGGAAGGTGAACAATTAAAAGAAACTTGTGGACTTAAGTGGACAAATCATGGACAAACGATTGGGGTAGTTAGTTCATACAATTTTCATTTGTGGGTGCTATTGAACAAATTTTACGTAACCTTTTTTTGGAAGGTGGACAAATGAAAGAAACGTGTGGACTTAAAGTATGCAAATCCTGGCGTAGTTGGTTTGTAGAATTTGAAGATGCGAGTGAAATAAACATTATTTCCACCTCACTTTTCGTTGAAGGGTAGGCAAACGAAAGAGCCTTGTAAACTTACGTGGATACATTGTGGACAATTGAAATAGATTTTTGTTTTGTGCACTCGCACACGCCTCATTTCGAGTTCCTTCACGGTATCTGTTATTACTTCTTCTTTTCGTAGCTTATGTGTCATAGATTTTCCAATAACCGTTATTTTGGATAATATTGTAATTAGGTGTAATTTAGGTCATTGCTTATGTTCAAATTATATTATTATATAATATATTATATTCGTCATTTATCCCAGAGGGGTTAGAGTTTATCTTGGGAGGACTAGAATGTTGTTAAAGAGTTCATAGAATTCATCACTTGCATTTTTGTTTGGGTTTTCTTGGGTTGTGTAGAGAGGTCTATTTCCGGAGGAGATGGATTTGAGGATGTTTTTGGTGACGTCGGTGCAGTGTATGTGTAAAGTTTTGAATCTGCCGGCGATAGGGATGGGCGATTATAAATTAGAACAATCGATAACTAGAAATAATTATCAAGTACTCGATTAATCACACGATAATTAGTTGGGGAACGTCATTCTAGATGGAAATAACAATGCATCCATTAAAAATATAATTGGCTAATAGTTAAGTGTATTCTTGTGTTTAATGCAAATATAATGTAAAACAGTGAAATTTAATATATGAATTAGGGCAGAAAGTTTATTGTGAAGCAGTCGAAGACGAACCTCGTTCAAGAAGACCATCAACCTCAACTACTAATGATAACGTTAACAAAGTTAAGAAGCTTGTATTGTCCAATCGTCGAATGACTCAAAGAAACCTTGTCGATATTATTGCTATGTTAAAAGGACCAATACAATACAAACACTTTTAAAAGACATTTTGGGCTTGTCCCACCCGTGTTTCAGCTCGTTTTGTTTGGATAAAACTTCGTGTTGAAGTGACTGAAGAGTTGCTTTCTATGTCTGACGATGAAACTTGAATCTAACCTTGACCCGGAAATATGTCTACAATCTACTGAATATCGTAGACCAAAAAATCACTCCAAAACAAGTCAAAAATCAAGGTCATGTTGACTGTTTTCTTCGACCTCCGCGGTTTTGTGAACAAAGAGTTTCTTCCAACTGGCTAAACAGTCAACAAGGAAATATTATTTAGCCCTTTTGCGTCACTTACGTGAGTCGATTCGTAAAAAACGACCAGAATTGTGGCAAAACAATACATGGTTTTTGAATCACGATAATGTATCATCACATACTGCTGTAGTTTTTAGCGTGGTCACCCACACTTTCGCGTCATTGCTTGCAGGTAGGCTTGTCAGTCACTTTGTTCACGTAACTATTTTATTTTCACCTTGCCCTTGCAATAATTTGATTTAATGATTTTTTAAGTGTATTTTATTCTTCCAGCTTATTTAGAATTGTTTACGAGCCGATTTCTTTATGTACCTACAGGGTGTACCAATCTTACGACAAAGTTCGATATATGGCTTATTTCAAGAGATATCAAAAATTGTTGTTAAGAAAACTAGACAGGGTGTTACATAACTCCGTTACAAACCAAATATATGATTTTTTAAATGAGAACCCCTGAATATTATTCCAAATTCAGATTCCTCACATTTTTTCGAATCTTTTGATATAAGATTTATGTTATACAGTCCTTTAAAAGTTAGGGACACGTTTATGTTAAAATCGTGGCTAAATGAACGCCCTCTAGCTTACTATACGTATGATGTAATATCCCCTCATTCGATTAAATTTGAATTATTTTCTCTTTTGTGTACAGGGTGGATCGAAACTCAGACCTTTCATTTTCTTCTTTTAAATGAAACACCCTGTATTTAATAGCACAAATAGAATCTTTGAGTATGTAGCTTTAATTTTTGTTAAGCATTCCCTATACCCGTAGTTCATAAAAACAGAGTTATTTGGTAATATTTATTATAAACTATAATTATTAATCTATTATGTTAAAACAAGCGTTGAATTTAACAAAAAATCATAAATAATAAGTACCGATAGGATTTAAAGTAGAGAAACTAATTATTTATGCTAAATAAAACAATACACCAATATTAACCGTAATATTAAACTAAATGTTCAAAGTGCTCCGGTCGTCCAGAAAGTAAAGAACGACTGCGCACCGCAGAACCCCCACCACTGCGGCTGCAAGCGTGTTCGTTAGCTCCTTCTCCTTCCTTCACTTCAGTGTGAACCGAGGCTCGTTGCTGTGCGGTCACGCTATTTGTTTTCAGAACGATTCAAAATGGCGATGCCAATCGAAAATCCCGCGAAATCTGAAGTGCGGAGTGTTGTTCGTTTTCTGAATGCACAAAAAGTTAAGCCTATTGAAATTTACAGGTAAATAAAGAATGTTTATGGTGACAATGCAACGAATGAGTCATCGGTGAGGAAATGGTTCATTATGTTCAATCAAGGAAGGACCAGCGTTCATGATGGAGATCGGAGGCCATCACCTGTTACGAAAGAATTGAAGAGAAGAGTTGAAGTAAAGATTCAGGAAAACCGACGTTTCACTTTAAGCACGTTACACGAATCTTTTCCTCAAATTTCACGATCGCTCTTACATCAAGTAGTGACAGAGGACAAGAAAATGTGCGCTAGGTGGGTGCCAAAGACATTGTCTGACGCCCACAAGGCGAATCGCATGGGAGCAGCCCGTGAATTTTTGACCGCATACGACACAGATGGTAATAGGTTTCTTGACCGTATTGTTACGGGATATGAAACTTGGGTTTCGTACAAGACTCCTGAAAGTAAGCGCCAGTCAATGGAGTGGCATCACGTGATTTCGCCCAAGAAGGAAAAACCAAATTTGAACACCCGGAAAGTCATGGCAACAGTTTTTTGGGACCGAAAGGGCTTAATCCATGTCGAGTTCATACCTAGAGGGGTTACAATAAACTCAGAACCCTACTGTGAAGCTCTCCACCGACTTCGACGCGCCATCCAAAACAAAAGACGTGGAATGCTGTCGGAAAAAGTGTTGTTGATCCACGACATAGCCCGGCTTCATGCATCAGCACGAACACAACAGGAAATTCAACTTTTTAGGTGGGAAATCTTTAATCATCCTCCTCACAGCCCAGACTTGACACCAAGTGATTTTCACTTATTCCCTAAACTGAATGAGTTTTTGGGTGGAAAAGAGTTCACAACCGATGAGGAACTTCAGTAAGCGGTGTCAGACTGGGTCAAATTTTTGGCGGCAGATGAGTATAACATCGGAATAGAAAAACTGATCCAACGTTACAACAAATGTCTCGACAAACATGGTGAAAAGTAGAATAAGGTCCTCTGGCTTTGTAAATAAAGTTTTGTGTTCATATCTTTTGTTTTATTTCGCCACGCCAAAACGTTCTTTACTTTCTGGCGACCCACGTATTTATAAGATTATGTAGCTTTACTTTTTGTTAAGCATTCCCTATACCCAAAGTTTATAAAAACAGTTATTTTGGAATATTTGTTGTAAACTATAATGAATCTATTACAATACGTTATTAACCTTTTCTCAGTAAGCGTTGATAAAATGTGACATAAACGTCAATTGTTTATTGTTTGTATATTTTACTTCTTATATATAGCGGTAATTGACGCCTGCATTTTTCCAATAACGTAAGAAGTCTTATTATATGAATAGTGTACATTTTTCTACTCAAGAAATGATGGACATGATTTGGCTACCGGTGAATGTAACAAAAATGCTGGCATCTAAAGTTAATCATCAAAGATTTTCAAACCGCAAGGCACCCAACAAGAGAACATTTGAGAAACTAATGGACCGTTTCAATCGCACTGGTACAGTAACTACGAAAAAAAAGAAGTAGCAAAAACAACCTTAACTGAGGAAAATGAAATGCTAAGTATTGCAGAGGAACCGCATACAAGTGTAAGAGATATTTCACGTCAAGATATTAATTAGTCATGGCACGGTTCAAGGAATTCTTAAAAAAACATAAAATGCATCCGTGTCATATTCAACTCCATCAAGAGTTACTTGACCGTGAATTTCAAAGAAGAATAACGTTTTGCCAATTGGCTCTAAAATCAATCACTAGAGAAATTTGTTTGATTTTGTGCATTTTGCAGATGAAGCGATTTTTCAAAAATGTGCGAATCGACATAATTTTCCTTATTATGCAGCTTCTAATCCAAATTTCGTTTCAACCCATAATAGCTAATTGAGGTGGTCGTTAAATGTTTGGGGTGGAATTGTAGGTAATCATGTTATAGGGCCATACTTCTTTAATGAACGGGTAACTGGTGCGGTTTATTTAAATTTTCTTCAGAATCATCTGTCAGTTTTATTGGAAGAAGTTCCACTTAATATTCGGCGCCTATACGAGATCATCTAAATAACAAATTTGAAAACAGATGGATCGGGAGAGGGGGACCATTTGAATGGCTAGCTCGGTCTCCCGATTTAACAAAAGTTGATTTATTTTTTTGGGGTGTTATAAAAAATGAGATTTGTAAAATCCCCCGACTACCAGAGAGGACATGAAAGGGAGAATTAGAGCAGCATTTCGATCTGTTAATGTTATTATGATCAGAAATGCAAGTCAATCATTTGAACTTAGACTGCAGCGTTTTATTGAAGTTAATGGTGAACATTTTGAACATTTAGTTTAATATTACGGTTAGGATTGTACTTTTGGTATCTTGTTTTATTTAGTATAAACAATTTAGTTTCTCTACTTTAAATCATATCGGTATTTATTATTTATGATTTTTTTGTGTAATTCAACGCTTGCTTCGACATAATAGATTAATAATTATAGTTTATAATAAATATTTCAAAATAACTCTGTTTTTATGAACTTGGGGTACAGGGAATGCTTAATAAAAATTAAAGTTACATAATCAAAGATTCTATTTGTGCTATTAAATACGGGGTCTTCCATTTAAAAAGAGAAAGAAAATGAAAGGTCCGAGTTTCGATCCACCCTGTCTACAAAAGAGAAAATAATTCAAATTTAATCGAATGAGGGGATATTACATCATATTACGAAATTAGGCAAAAAATAGTTTTTTTCTGTAATGTACAGTAAACTAGAGGGCATTGATTTACCTACGATTTTAACATGAACGTGTCCATAACTTTTAAAGGACTCTGTATAACGTAACAAAACCTTATATCATAAGATTCGAAAAAATGTGGGCAATCCGAATTTGGCCTAATATTCAGGGGTGCTCATTTAAAAAATCATGTTTGGTTTGTAACGGAGTTATGTAACACCCTATATAGTTCAAGATAATTTCAATATATGGTCCTTAAAGACATCTATTATTTTTCTTAACAACATTTTTTGATATCTCTTGAAATAAGCCATATACCGAACTTTGTCGTAAGATTGGTACACCCTGTATGTAATTTATGGCAATTGTACTAATGTATTTTTAGGATTAGGTGAAAGGATTCACAATACAATTGTGTATTTTTAAATTCTTTCTCTATTTTTGTTTCTTTCCTATGTGTATGTTCTGTATACTGCATTTCAGTTACCCTGTTTTGTGTCACAATTTTAATTCTGAATTATTTATGACATAATTGTGAGTAATCATTTTAATGTTTGTTTTTTTATAGTGTTTATATGTAATTAAGTTGCTTCTCACTTTACCGTTACTTAATTTTATAATGTTTTACGCATTTTAACCTGACTTAATGATAATTTGTTATATCTGCATATTGAACCTTTTCTTTGCTTTTTTTTTGTTTTGATTTACTAATGTACTTATTAAATGGATTATTGAATAATAAACTAGGTTTTCTTGGTGGCTCTTTCCCATTGTGCAAATTAACGAGTTGACCCATCATTGCGCAAAGCTTTTTAATTCAAATTTGAGTAGTTTCATTGTTTACCTGTCCCACATGATGCAACACTTAACTTCATCCAAGCCTATCTCATTCAAATAACACAGCGTAGCTTACCACTAGACGGCCAATTCTTTTTATTAGATTTTGCGAGTAGTTAATTCAATATTAGACTTGTAAATAAATTCTAAAGTTTTAATTATTGGTAGGAAGTCAATGTGATGCACGACAATAATTGGAGTAAGGGTATCGTATTTTCAGTAAAGTCAAGATACATCAATTAGCTTTTTTTTGTCTTTGCATCATTGCGAATAAGTTCAATATTATGCTCTTACAAATTTTACAACTACTGTCGAGCTAGCCCCCTGTAAAAATAAAAAAAACAAGCACATGAAAATTACGAGCTATTTATGAGCTTTTATATTCAAGATATTAAAAATTTTGAGCTCGTCATACTAAAAATTTCAGTGGGGGAGAAGCTGAGTCGACGTCCACTCAGCCCCCCTCCCCCGCCAACCCTTACAAACAAAAATATTGAATCTTTCATTGCGGCAAAATTAGAAGCTATTTATTTAAAGTAATATAATTTCGATCTTTGAGCTCATCCTTTAAATAATTTAACTCAAGTACACTAAAATTGAAAAAATAACTCTTTTGGAGGTAAATATTGTTTATTGATTCAAGAGCTGTCAAAATACGTGATTTTTGACCCGCAACCCCGGTAAAACTACCCGGCTTGTTTCCCCGGCACAAGAGAGAACTATGCTTAAAAAAATTTAACTATTTTTAGGTAATTATGGTTTATCGATTTATGAGTTCGCGAGATACGTCTATTTTGATTATTGAACTGCAACCCTTGTACGGTAAAACCACCTCTCGTCTGCAGCACGCAAGTAAGAGCTTTACTTAAAATGAAAGAAATTGAATATTTTGTATTAACTGTTTCATAATTAAATATTTTATATTATTAGTGCTTGTTATACGTTTGCAAAATTTCTCTCCGATGTGAAGAAAATGCAGGGTGATTATTTTTATAAAATACTTTTAACTTAACCTTCCGTCGGGCGCAACTAATCTGTGAGATGAAGTCACGAGTTTTTTTTGCACCAATCAGAGAGATCGGAGGGGAATGGAGTGAGTCTCCTAGTAGCTTCCTGTCTCCCTCGCGCTTACAAAAGATCGTTTTCGGTTTTTCTCCAGTACTTCGCTGAGTGTCGTGAGGGGTGCATTAATCTCTCAGATGAATTGCGCCCGATCGTGTAAGTATTTTTGATTTTCGAATTTTCACTTTTTTTTTGTTTATATTTCTTTGTTTAAACCTAAAATAGCATGTGAAACAAGTTCTAGTCCCTAATTTAGTGATATTGACCTTTATTTACTGTGAGATACAAATAATAATCCGTCAGATTATTGCGCCCGTTCGTGTAATAGGATTATTTTATTTGAGTTCCAGCCTACCTCACAACATCAGGATATGCCTGCACCTGCATGCCACGACGGACAGAGAAAGAGGTGTTTCAAATGTCGTCAAATGAAAAAAGTTCGCTATTCAGAATATAATTGTCTGAAATGTAATGTTGAAGTATTCTGTTTGGAGCATGCCAAGATGTTATGATTCAGCTTTTATAGTGTCTCAACCTAGCTCATGAATAACTTTTCAATAAATTATTGTACTCTAGCAAAGTACAGGTCGTAGATTCAAATCCTACTCGACTTTTTATTTATGTATTTTTTGATTTTTATGATTATGTGGACTTCTTTTATAAAGTTAAAGTGTGTTTTGAGTAATGTTTTTGAGAAAAGTTTTTTTTTTGAACAATTCGATGATTTGTTCAAATTTGTAAATGAAAACTGCAAAGAAATATTAAAACGTTATCTGAAAGCGTAAATAAACGCAAATATAAGTGAAAAGTTAAGTTTGAAACGTTTTTCTTTACCTACACTCAAAAATTGCATTAATTGTATACATTAATCTGTCAGATGAATTGCGCCCGATCGTGTTATTATTTGCATTGCGCCCGACGGAAGGTTAATAACCAAACGCTTGTATTTTGTAAGCTCGTAAATCGATAAACAATATTTAGTCGCAATATAAATTATTTTACTTTAAGTATAGTTTCTCTTATACTGGTAAGATCTGGGATTAGTTGTATTGTAAAAATACATTTTTGAACCCAGTACCGAAAACACGCCGACAGTTCCCGAACAAACCAGAGTGCGTGTGACGTCACAATGTTTATTTTCACTCATCGTAGCATACAGCTGATACAGTGTTTTGACTTTTAATCGATTAAATCTTGTTATTTTCGTCAATATATTGATAAATATATTAAAAATGTCAAACCTTAAAAGTTATCGTGCTTCCTTCGTACCATTATGTACGAATATTACAAAAAATGTTTTTAAATGTTCCACAAGATGTTAAACGTCGAAATAAATGGTTTCAAGCAGTGCGGCGACCTAATCCCAAAACAACGTCAAATTTTTAGTTGTTGTGAAGATCATTTTGATGTAAGTATTTTTTTAATAATATAGTAATTAATAATTACTTATGTAAACGTATAAATTGAATAAATAGAATTCGATAATAAAATTTTTTAACTAAACTCCAGAATCATAACTTTTAAAAATCATAGCATCAAAAACATCCCTATGAATAATTTAAAACGATTAAATAATAAATTTGTACACGGTTATTGAATGGTTTCGGTTTAATTTAGTATTTTATGTTTTAATTACGCGCTAGGTTATGTACTATACGAAATTGAAATTTTAAAAGTGTATGTAATGGTGGCTCTTCCGTTCTTATAATGTCATTTAAATAATTCTCATGATTTGATGTTTTTTTAGCTGAAAGAAGACATAGACAATTATATTTACTATACTACGATGGGAATTAGAGCAAAAATTAAAGTTGATGTAGTACCGCACCAGTTTAGTTGTCACCTAACCGTAAACTTTATCACACATGACTAAATAAAAGTAGCTATTATAAATAATTTTTTGCACTAAATTTCGGATATTTTTAATCAATTTACATGTAGAAGCCGTTGACACTGTACTATTGTGGATTAATTTAACATTATGACGTCACAAACAACGCGGCCAATCGTGGCGCGTTTGTAGTCGCGTGATTCTTTTTAAAATTTTGTCAATTTTAAATATTTTATAAGTCAAAAAAAAATTTTTTAAGAGTCTGCCTCGACTGTTAATATAATTTATGCTAAAGTTTTAAAAGGCATAAAAAACAATGGGTACATTTTTTTTTCAATAACCCAATTAAAATACACGCATTCTATTCATAAACATTTTTTTTAAGTCAAAGTATGTAACTGAAGAATCTTTTCAAATCATAAATTTAAAATAAAATTAAATTAAAATATAAAATATTTAATTATAAAACAGTTAATACAAAGTATTCAATTTCTTTCATTTTGGTGATACGAGAGGTGATTTTACGGTAAAAGGGTTGCAGCTCAATAATCAAAATAGACATATCTCGAGAGCTCATAAATCAATAAACTGTAATTACCTACAAAATAGTTAAATTTTTTTCATTTTAAATATAGTTCCCTCCTGTGCCAGGAAAGTGAGGCGTAGTTTTACCGTAAAGGGTCGAACTAATACGTATTTTTAGAGATCTTAAATCAATAAACAATATTTAACCGTAAAAGTTACTTTTTCAATTTTAGTGAAGTTCTCACTTGAGTTAAATTTTTTAAAGGGTTGTTTTGGGGTTAAAACGATGAGCTCAAAAATCGAAATTATATGATTTTAAAAGCTCATAAATAGCTCCTAATTCTGCCGCAAAGAACGACCTATATGAACCTGGTACCCCACATTAAAATAATGAAAGTATTCTGATTGCATCTGATTTATAATACCCGTTTGTACCACATTTTTTACCTTTTGTACATCAAGGTGTTCAAATTTAACCCGGGGTTAAAAAATGTAAGCACCACACTTTAATATTTTTTATCGTTCATGACGGTATTCGAGAGAGGATCGTTTGTACCTAATTGTACCATTTTTCCTTTTGTTTGGACCTCAAGGGGTTGGTTTGTACGGAATTTTCAAATTTTTTTAAGGGGTAACTTTTTCGTTTAAAGAGATTTTCAAAATTAGGAAGCGGATACTGTTTCGTTTTCGTTTGTACCGGTTCGTACCACTTTTTTTTCCTTTGTATTTCAAGGGGTACAAATTTAACCAGGGGTTAAAAATGCCAGCACCCCACTTTAATATATTTAGACGGAATTCGAGAGAGCATCGATTGTACTGCATTGTACCATTTTTCCTTTTGTTTGTTGTTTTGTACCGAATTTCCATTTTTTTTTTAAAGGGGTAACTTTCTCGCTTATAGAGATTTTCAAAATCAGGAAGCGGGTAATGTTTCGTTTTCGTTGGTACCGGTTTGTACCTTTTCTTTCTCCTTCGTACTTCAAGGGGTACAAATTTAACCAGAGGTTAAAGATGCCAGAACCCCACTTTAATATTTGTTATCGTTCTCGGCAGAATTCGAGAGAGCATCGATTAAACTCCATTGTACCATTTTTGCTTTGTCGTGGTACATCAAGGAGTACAAATTTAACCAGGTGTTAAAAAAGTCAGCACTTCGTTTTAATAATTTTAGTCGCTTTTGACGATGTAAGAAGAATGTAAGAATAAGCGGCTTTTCGAAAGAAAGATAAGACACTTGCGATGCGCATATAGGAAAAGGCCACGTATTTCATTCCCTCCCCAAGGGAGAGGACGGGCTGCTCGAGCGTTCCGAGCTCCTTCAGCCACAATCATGAATTCCCAGAATACATACATACATTACGTATATAAGTATGGTGGGATTAAGAATGGGTGTGGTCAGGATAGGATCGGAAAGAACGGAGTTAGGGTTCTGCTGGGGAGAATACTACCTCAGCATTCGCCTAAGCAGCCGCACATGGTGTGCACATACGCAGTGACCATGCCGCTACATGTGTATGAGGAAAACCCCCTGAAAAAACCTCATACAAGGTAGGCGGTAACGGGAATCGAACCCATTATCTCCCGAATGCTAGGCAGGTCGTGTCACCATTACGCACCAGCTCGGTGGTGCGCACATAATGAATAATAAGTTGCTATAAGGTGTTTGTAATGTGATCTGTTTACTGTTTACCGACATTTAATTTTTCTTTTCGGTCAAGTAATACCTATATATATATATATATATATATATATATATATATATATATATATATATATATATATATAAAAATCTGGTGTGGAACACCACACTACCTTCCAGCCTACAAAATGGAAATTAAAAGAAATGAAATAATTTTTAATTTCAATTGTTTTATTAATTGTTTTAGATAACTGTGCAACCTCTTTTTTATACGAAAACAGGCAACATTGTTAAAATAAAAACAATAATCTATGTCAGAATGACGTTTAAAACTTCATGTCAGATAGAGATTAATAGGCATAATGTTAACGTTAAAAAAAAAATTCCAAAGCCGCCCGCTTCTATAAAAATATCGATAATACAGTTTCTGCATTTTCAATCATATTTATTTAATGTTTACATTTATTTCGCTTTACATTAAAAAACGTTATAAAAAAAAATTTATGTAAAATTAAATTTTCTTTAAAAATACGTCTACACTTTTTTTTATAAAATTAGTCGTTGTTCAGATAATTCTCAATTATAACTCAAATTCTACATTAGGAATTTTTTTTCCGATAAATTACGTGACGTATCAAAAAATTGCATAGAATATAATTAATCGATGTGCTTAAGGTCCATATCTAGGTATTTTTATATCTTTGAAATATGCAGCTGTTTTAGAAATATTTGATAAACACCAATAACTGACCCTAACAACCCCCCTCTCCGCCGCTGGATTGCTCCCAAAATCTAATCAGCTCTAAGCCAAATGAAAACAAGCTCAAATACAAAATTTTAAGTACGTAGGTATTTTCGTTCTGGAGTTATCGTGGATACTAACATACATCCATACACACACACGCACGCACCCACACTCGCCCGCCTAAGCACGCTCAAAATATTACAGTGGGGTGCTGACATCTTTAACCCCTGCTTAAATTTGAAAATTTAGTACAAACCAACCCCTTGAGGAACAAACAAAAGGAAAAATGGTACAATTAGGTACAAACGATCCTCTCTCGAATACCGTCATGAACGATAAATTGACAAACCAACCCCTTGAGGTACAAACAAAAGGAAAAATGGTACAATTAGGTACAAACGATCCTCTCTCGAATACCGTCATGAACGATAAATTGATTAAAGTGGGGTGCTGGCATTTTTAAACCCTGGTTAAATTTGTACCCCTTGAAATACGAAGGAAAATACGTGATACAAACCGGTACAAACGAAAACGAAACAGTATCCGTTTCCAGATTTTGAAAATCTCTTTAAACGAAAAAGTTACCCCTTTAAAAAAATTTGGCAATTCAGTACAAACCAACCCCTTGAGGTACAAACAAAAGGAAAAATGGTACAATTAGGTACAAACGATCCTCCCTCGAATACCGTCATGAACGATAAAAAATATTCAAGTGGGGTGCTAACATTTTTTAACTCCAGGTTAAATTTGAACACCTTGAAGTACAAAAGGTAAAACATGTGGTACAAACGGGTACAAACTATTATAAATCAGATGCAATCAGAATAATTTCATTATTTTAATGTGGGGTGCCAGGTTCATGTAGGTCAAAGAATTTGTAATAAGGAATGGGGCTGAATTGACGTCGACTCAGCCCCCTAACTGAAATTTTTTATTTGCGGAGCATTTTTATTTTTACGTGGAGTGGGGGGGGGGCTAACTCGACAGACGTAATTTTGTAGTCTTTCAATTATTGAGATTAACTTCGAATTACACCTCTAAGGATTGGGACACTATAAGTTACGTACGCCACTTGGTTCTACGTAAAAATATCATCTATCAGTATCAGTTCTCACCTTATTTATATGTTACTTGCTAAGAGAGATACGAGAGAGGGGGGTTTTAAAATGACAAATTTTCAAAATTGCCTTGTATATATCAACAACGAAGCATGCCATGGAATTTTATAACTTAGAGTACCTATTGGGTCACCTAGCGTCAATCCTACGAACTTGAAAATTGATTGGACATCCAGCGACTCCGTGTACCGTGTACGATTATTTTTACACTTTCCCAATTTCGATTGACTAAGAAAAAGTTAAAACGCTACAAATATCAGCTATGTCTAGCCGTACATAAAACGCTTACACAAAATCAATAAGGTTCCAAATAAGGACAGTAACCTACACATCAAACTAATAGTAGCCCGCAGTAGCCTAAAGATAAGTGGACTGGTAATCTACCTTACAAATTTATCGCCTAGCTATAAGCATTCAGTGTTTATTGTAAAAAAATATACGCGGTACCATCATTCCATCACATTCTATCAGGAAGCGTTTTAACTTTATAGGTATTTACAGTTAAACAAGTTTACTCCACGTTTCTACATTCCAGAAGTGACTAATATTATAAGTAGACAAACAGTGTGTTTCAGACGTATTTAATAGTGCGAAATTTTCGCGGTTATATCTAAATAAATAGACAAAATAAAACATTATTGGGTTCACCAAACAAATTATGTAATTATGCATTTAAGTATATCCAATTATTAATTTTTTTATACGTACGCATTGAACCAAAAATTTAGCTTCAATAGCCTGTGACGTTATGGTTGTAGTACAACTGTAGTTATAATACGCCTTTAATCGTTTTGTATAACATAATGAGAATATATTTATTATTATTGAATTTGCACCTAATATTGTGCATTCTTTTCAGTGGGGCATTTACTAAAATTCATGTTCACGTTTGATACATGTTGTAAGGTGTACGCATGCATAACAAGTATGTCGTCTGACAGTGCCATCTTCATCTTCCCACCAACACTTCATACTTTTAATTTATTCGGTAAACTTTATAGCGCTTACTTTCGTAGTAAAGTCATATTAAAAAAGGCCCCACGCATATTACATAACCGTGATTAATATTTATTTCACACGGAAATGATTTTTTTCTATACGCCACGCTGTAGAGAAAATAAAGTTATCTTTAAAAATCAATCTCTATTAGCATACCAACTGTACTTTGGTTGTAGAAACATTTCCATAAATACACGCGTGCATTAATTACGCTTATCACATTAATTTACCTCTATGCTTGTTTATATAATGAAGTTTTCAACAAACAGCTGATTATGACATTTACGGTTAACTTTGTAATTCATGCGATATTATAAATGGATATTGACTGAACGAAAAGATTAATGATCGATCACGTGCGTATCCCTCATATATCTTGGTTAAAAAGCTTTCAGTGCATAAATGAAAGTTGAACGTTGCTCGTACAATTTATACATAAAATGGATCGTGTAATTCATGTTTACGAATCGCATATTGACGGAAGTATAAGTTTTAATTAGATGGAAATTTTAAGTTTTCAATATTGTTATTTTTATAACTATGGATTCAGTGAATAAAAAAAAATAAATTTAAGAATTTATTGTATTTATCTTGATCGGCTGGTTTCAATAACATTTCAGAAACAATTAGTTTTAAAAAATCGAGTCGGGGCTCTTATCAACCCAGTAATTTCCACGCACTGTCGAACCTAACCAATCATATATTTAAATTTTTCGTTGCATTTTTTAGTATAAATTTCAAAACATTTCATTCCGGTTTACTGTTAAAAAAAGCGTTTATATTTGAATTTAGTGGCTCCACCGCCCACTTAAGCGCTTACCGTAATTTGACTAAATGTTTGTAAACATAATGAAGGCTTCTTTGTATTTAATATCAAACACGCACTGTCGAACCTAACCAATCATATATTTAAATTTTTAGTTGCATTTTTTAGTATAGATTTAAAAACATTTCATTCCGGTTTACTGTTAAAAAAGCGTTTATATTTGAATTTTGTGGATCCACCGCCCACTTTAGCGCTTACCGTAATTTGACTAAATGTTTGTAAACATCATGAAGGCTTCTTTGTATTTAATATCAAAGTTCGTAAGTGTTTGACGAATATAAACAGAATTACAGGATGTGCAATATAATTTATATAGGCCATATTTCAGAATCTTCTTTGTTTCGTTTTAGCGTTAAACAGGACTCTAAATGCTAATTGTACGTACGTATTTGTAACTGTATATTTTTGTTTCCGAAATCGATTTAGTGGGTATATGTGAATTAACATTGACTAGATTTTAAAATTATTTTGAAATATACAGAGTGTTAGAAATTTATGTGGCTCATCAAAGTTATCTTTTTTTTAAACGGAACACTATATCTTAAATACACATAAATAACTAAAGACAACTTTGCTAAAAGATATTACACTTTCTTTGAAAATCTTAAATAATGTTAAAGTAGTCCGACCCGCATATAAACTCAATGTTAACTTTATGCATGATACCTCAAAAACTATAAGAGGTAACAACTGGATTTTTTTTTTATTTTGAAGGTTGGCTCTTTATCTAGTTCCGTACGGAGGGTTTTTAAAATAAAATAAAAATAATATATTTTAAAATTTTGTTCAAAAGTACTTACAATTTTAATGAAAAAAGAATTATTACAAATTTTTTTCTCAGCCTGGAATGTAAATTTTGTAAAACCCTTCTGTACGGAACTAGTAATTGTTGTCAAAAATATACAAAAAAAAATTGGTAATGATATCTTTATTGGTATTGGCTACAGCTTACATCACAATTGTCAAAAAGCAAATTTTCAGAAAACAAACAGTGAGGACTGAACAAAAAGTAAGCATACTAACAATACTAGTAATGTCGAGAACTGTAGGATGGGTTTTCCTGGTCGGAGGAGTCATCCTCATATAAGTCTTCTAACTTCCTTTTTCCCAACCTTTTGACCTGTCGGATTTTTTTTCAAGGTCCAACGCAGCTTTTTCCGCCTTGCGAACACGGACTATATCAAGTCTTTTCATAGCTTTCCAAAGCAAATATTTTTTTTAATTCTTAGTTTTATATATGGTTATAGGAGATTTCAGAGAATAATAAATCAATTAAAACCCAAAAATAAAAAAAATCCCGGTCGGACTGCCCTTAATAATCTCATATTGTAGCAACAAATACACATTAAATAAGTACTACAAATTGAGTTATACGTTTTAGGGGCTAAAGTCAGATAATAAAATATTATAACAGAAAAAAATTTGTTGGAAAGCACAAATTTACCAGTTTTGTTAACTTACTGTCAACAACAGAAATTGACTTACTGTCAACAACAGAAATTGGTGCTACTCTAACGTGCGGTGTACCTTGTTCAGGTAGATCGTAAGAGCCGTTTACCACAATAAGAAATAAAAAGTTGTAGGCTATCAACACATTATTTCCAATATTACTTAAACTCAAATTGTAGTGCAATTTGTTGTGCACCTCCGTATAGTGGAAAAATTGGTTACCTGTTCGGACAGATCGGATTGTTTGCCAACCCCTTCTGAGAAGAATGAAAGACAGGAGGTCAATAAAGTTGACACTCCCACTTGGCCCAAATTAAATAAAAATATGCCTATAATTTAGGATTAATTGCATATTAATTTGTACCCACAAAATTAGAATTTGTACCCGCTTAGTTTCGCCGGAAAACCAATTTTTAAAGTGGGGGTGCTAACTTGAACACCCCCACGATTCCAGATTGAACTATTAACAGTTGCATTCAATACTTTGAATTAAATATCAATTTGTACTCAAGTTAGTTCGTCATTGTTCAAGCAATTTATAAATTATTTAAACAATTTATAAGTAAAGAACGGCAATTTTTTGAATTAAAGAGATACGTAATGTATAAATTTAGGATTAATATATTTTTATGTAAGAAATGTGAGAATATATGTAACTGATATTTGGCAAGGGTTGAAAAACACATGTTGGGGTTTGAGTAGCAGGTGTACTCTTAAAAACTGCTTTACTGAAGGGGCGTAACGAATCATTGGAATTTCTTATGCGCCGATTCTTAATGTAAAAATGTCACTAGTTTAGTAAGTAATTGTATCGGTACAAACCGCGATCAAAAGATATTTTTGTTTGTTACTTGGAAACTCGAGACCTAAATGTAAGGTATGTTACGGACGAATGCATATTTTAAAATTAAGATGTCGTGCAAATAATTAATATGAAACTGCTTCAACGTAAATTAATGTTTCTCTTTTTTTATCACTTTTGAAAAATGGGGGTTGATTCCGGGAGAAAATGTAGTTAGTTTTGAAATTGGGGAAAAGGTAGTGACGGTTAGAGTGTCGACGGAGCCAAATCGAGAGGGGTAATTAAATACCTCAATTGTAAACAGTTTGTCTTTAAAATAATTCTTGTGTTAGTTTTAATGTGTTTTTTAAATATTAATCTTTTTGAAGTTAAACCGCGTATGTTAACGAGTTGTGTCTGTGATCAATTAAAGTATAAGTAAGTAAGTAAGTAAGTAAGTAAGTAAAGTGTAAGTAGGTATTTTTATATAAATGAAAGCTCGCAGCAAATCATTTTTTAAGCCTATGCAACGTATTAAAAATCAAACATTGCCTTACAAACGTATCTTATTCGCACGCGGGCTCATTAAACTGAAATGTGCTAAAATAAAAAAACCGTACAGGGCTCCCTCACTCTGGTGTTGGTGTGAATTAGCATTGTTGTTTGTTGTATATATTTATATTTGTGTAGAGGTGGGCTGGTGAACGGGTACATGGTACCGGTTTGGTTATTAATTGTAAAAGGCAATTGCCAAGTGAGTACACACTCCCCAGACCATTAAACCCCTCGAATTTTATTTTTATTGTTGTATAGATGAATGTGTAACCTGTATTTTTCTAACGCACTCAAATTTATATATATATATATATATATATATATATATATCGGTCACGATGTTGTGATCTATTTATAACTTACCCTTGTAAGGCTTCGTTTTAATGTTTTTTCAGTTGTTAGGAGAGTTATTTGCCTTGGAACTAATTTCTCTTTATATGCAATTGGTTGTAATTTTTCATATGTATTTTGTGCTTTAGTGGTCGCTAAACAATTGTGTACGTGTAAATTCCTTGTCTATTTTCTTTTGTCCTTGCCTTTACCTTATTATCACCTGTGCAATTTTTCTGTTGTTGTATTTTATATGTACCGTAATTTGCTTTATTGTTTTATGTGCTTATTTACTTAAAGACCGGCATGCTTGGTTTTAAAGGGCCACATGGTTGCTATTATGATTTTTGTTCTGATTATTCATGACACAATTGTGGGTGTGACTACATGGGTTTCTTTTTTTATTATTTGTGTTTCTGTGTAATTAAACTGCTTTTTATTCATTTTCTCTTAATGTTATAATTTTGTACGCACTTTAACCTGATTTAATGGTATTTTGTTATATATTTAACCCTTTGATTTTTTTGTGTTATTTGATTTAATAATGTACTTGTGCAATTACTTATTTATGAATAAAGTGGGTTTTATTGGTGGTTCTTTCCCACAATAGTACATTAACGTGTTGAACCACCATTGCGCAAAGCTCGTCGATTGTAATTCGAATAGTTTCATTTTTTTAACTGCCCCTCATGATGAAACACTTACCTCATCCAGCCTATCTAATTCAGATAGCACAACGTACCTACCACTAGACGGTCACTTCTTTTGATCAGATTTGAGGTTTGCGAGTAATTAAATATCAGACTTGTAAATAATTTCTAAGTAAGTAAGGCAATTAATTTTGAATAATGGTAACATTATTGTCAGTCAAGTCAAGATAAATCACTTAGCGATTGTTTTGTTCTTGAATTTGCATTATTCCAAATAAATTTCAAGATAGTGTACCTGGGGGACGCTTGGACACGTCGTTTAGTATTTTTAGTTGCGCATTTTTTACAATACATTTTTTTTATATAGGGTGTCTCATAATAAAAGATATGACCACTTTTTTTAAATTTTTTTAAATGCAACGCTCTGTAGATTATGTCATATTCTAGATATTTTTGGTATAATATACCCTATCTATCTCCGTTTCTGAAATGTTGACACTTGAAAAATGAGATTTTTCCTTTTTTGACTCGCTACAGAATCCTCTACGTAGAGTACTAACAGTGCTTAAAGGTCATACGGCAAGGGCTACAATATGTTTTTTGGAAGAAGCTAACATTGCCGTCCTCCCATGGCCTGGTCGGTCGCCTGATTTGTCGCGCATTGAACATGTATGGGATGAGGTCAGTAGGCAACTGGGTAATTTACCACACCCTCCAGATAACTTACAGGATCTCCGGCTACGGATTCAAGAAGCTTGGGTTGATATACCACAGGCAGCTAGCTATAGATCACTTGATTGATAGCATGCCACGCCGTCTAAATGAGTGCATTACAAATCGTGGCTGAGCAACTCATTATTGAAAAAAACATTTTTAGTTTTTGTTCTTTTGTTTTCAAATTGTAATCGTTTGTTTGTTCTAATGAAAGACATCGTTGACGAAAATTTCAATAAAATCGTTCAATAAATTCTAGGTGTTGCAATTTTTATGGAAGTCAGTATACATAGATCCATTATTCCGAATAACTACGCATTAATCTCAAGGAAGATTACTTACGTAAAAATAAGCCGATTTAACTAAACTTGCCTGGGTCTAAAAATTGATAATAACGAAGCTATAGGGTGCCAAAGTTGAAAAAATGAATCACATTTTCTTTCATATCTTTCGACTGCTTTGAGATGATTTTATAAAAAGGAAAAAGGTGCTCTTAGCGATATCAAGAAGGTATACCTTTTTTAAGCAGAAAAGGTAGGGAAAACTTATTCCATAATAAAAGGGCCTAAAGTGTAGCACAAAAAAGCTGTAACGGTTTAAACAAGTCCTCTAGGAAATACACCGAAATCGATGATAAATTTGAATTTCTCATCCCAAGAAACTCCCATATAAGAAATTTTATAAAATTAGCTCAAAGCAGTCGAAAGATATGAAAGAAAGTGTGATTTATTTTTTCAACTTTGACACCCTGTAGCTTCGTTATTATCAACTTTTGGACCAAGGCAAGTTTAGTTAAATCGGCTTATTTTCACGTAAGTAATCTTCATTATCCTTTTGGCTATGCAATTTAGGGACAGCCGGTGTGTGTATATATATATATATATATATATATTTATATATATATATATATATATATATATATATGTGTGTGTGTGTGTGTGTGTGTGTGTGTGTGTGTGTGTGTGTGTGTGTGTGTGTGTGTGTGTGTGTGTGTGTGTGTGTGTGTGTGTGTGTGTGTGTGTGTGTGTGTGTGTGTGTGTGTGTGTGTGTGTGTGTGTGTGTGTGTGTGTGTGTGTGTGTGTGTGTGTGTGTGTGTGTGTGTGTGTGTGTGTGTGTGTGTGTGTGTGTGTGTGTGTGTGTGTGTGTGTGTGTGTGTGTGTGTGTGTGTGTGTGTGTGTGTGTGTGTGTGTGTGTGTGTGTGTGTGTGTGTGTGTGTGTGTGTGTGTGTGTGTGTGGTGTGTGTGTGTGTGTGTGTGTGTGTGTGTGGTGTGTGTGTGTGTGGTGGTGGTGGTGGTGGGGGTGGGGTGTGTGGTGGTGGTGTGTGGTGTGGTGGTGGTGTGGTGTGTGGTGTGTGGTGTGTGTGGTGTGGGTGTGTGGTGTGTGGTGTGGTGTGGGGTGTGTGGAGTGTAGTGTGGTGTGTGGTGTGGTGTGGTGTGGTGTGAGTGTGTGAAAAAAGTGGGGTGGTGGTGTGGTGTGGAGTGGGGTGTGGTAAAGTGTGTGGGTGGTGTGGTGGGTGTGTGAGTGTGGTGTGGTGGTGATAGTGTGTGTGTGTGGTGTGGTGGTGTGTGGTGGTGTGTGTGGTGTGTGGTGTGTGTGTGAGTGTGTGTGTGTGTGTGTGGGTGTGGTGTGTGTGTGGTGTGGTGTGTGATGTGGTGTGTGGGTGGTGTGTGTGTGAGGTGAGTGGTGTGGTGTGTGATGGGTGAGTGGTGGTGTGTGTGTGTGTGTGGTGTGTGTGTGTGTGGTGTGGTGTGTGTGTGTGGGTGTAGTGTGTGTGAGTGTGTGTGGTGTGTGTGTGTGTGTGTGTGTGGTGTGTGTGTGGTGTGTGTGTGGTGTGTGTGTGGTGTGTGTGTGGTGTGTGTGTGTGGTGTGTGTGGTGTGTGGGTGTGTGAGTGTGAGTGTGGTGTGTGTGGGTGGTGTGGTGGTGTGTGTGTGTGTGTGTGTGTGTGTGTGTGGTGTGTGTGTGTGTGTGTGTGGGTGTGTGTGGTGTGTGGTGTGTGTGTGTGTGTGAGTGATTTGTGTGTGTGGTGTGTGTGGTGTGAGTGTGATGTGTGTGTTGTGGTGTGGTGTGATGTGGTGTTGTGTGGTGTGTAGTGTGGTGTAGTGGTGTGTGTGTGTGGTGTGTGTGTGTGTGTGTGTGTGTGTGATGTGGTGTGTGTGTGTGTGTGTGTGTGTGAGTGTGTAGTGTGTGAGTGTGTGTGTGTGTGGGTGTGGTGTGTGTGTAGTGTGTGGTGTGGTGTGTGTGTGTGAGTGTGTGTGTGTGTGGTGTGTGTGTGTGTGTGTGTGTGTGATGTGAGTGTGTGTGTGGTGATGTAGTGTGTGTGTGTGGTGTGTGTGTGTGTGTGATGTGTGTGTGTGAGTGTGTGGTGTGTGGTGTGATGTGTGTGTATTGTGATGTGTAGTGTGTTTGTGGTTTGTGTGGTTGTGTGTGAGTGTGTGGTGTGTGTGTGTGGTGTGTGTGTTGTGTGGTGTGTGTGTGTGTGGTGTGTGTGTGTGGTGTGGTGTGTGTGTGTGTGTGTGTGTGGTGTGGTGTGTGTGGTGTGGTGTGAGTGTGGTGTGTGAGTTGTGTGAGTGTGAGTGTGTGTGGTGTGTGAGTGTGTGTGGTGTGATGTGGTGTGGTGTGATTGTGATGTGGTGTGGTGTGTGTGGTGTGTGTTGAGTGTGAGTGTGTGGGTGTGAGTGTGGGTGTGTGTGAGTGTGTGTGGTGTGTGAGTGTGTGTGAGTGTGGTGAGTGTGTGTGTGTGTGAGTGTGTGTGTGTGAGTGTTGAGTGTGTGTGTGGTGTGAGTGGGTGTGAGGTGTGGTGTGGTGTGTGATGTGTGTGTGTGAGTGTGTGTGTGAGTGTGAGTGTGATGTGAGTGTGGAGTGTGTGAGTGTGAGTGTGGTGTGAGTGTGTGAGTGTGGTGTGATGTGAGTGTGAGTGTGGGTGTGTGTGGTGTGAGTGTGATGTGTGTGTGGTGTGATGTGGTGTGAGTGTGAGTGTGGTGTGAGTGTGAGTGTGAGTGTGAGTGTGAGTGTGAGTGTGTGGTGTGTGTGAGTGTGAGTGTGTAGGTGTGTGTGTGTGAGTGTGTGAGTGTGTGAGTGTGTGGAGTGTGGTGTGTGTAGTGTGTGTGAGTGTGGGTGTGTGTGTGTGGTGTGAGTGTGTGAGTGTGTGTGTGTGTGGTGTGGTTGTGAGTGTGAGTGTGAGTGTGTGAGTGTGTGTGATGTGTGTGAGTGTGTGGTGTGAGTGTGTGTGTGGTTGTGAGTGTGATGGTGTGTGGTGTGAGTGTGTGTTGTGGTGTGAGTGTGTGTGGTGTGATGTGTGTGGTGTGTGTGTGTGGTGAGTGGTGTTGAGTGTTGTGTGTGAGTGTGAGTGTGGTGTGGTGTGTGATGTGATGGATGTGTGTGAGTGTGATGTGGTGAGTGTTGTGTGATGTGTGATGTGTGTTGAGTGTGAGTGTGAGTGTGGAGTTTGTGGAGTGTGGAGTGTGGTGAGTGTGAGTGTGAGTGTGAGGTGATGTGATGATGTGTGTGAGTGTGAGTGTTGAGTGTGTGATGTGATGTGTGTGTTGGTGGTGTGTGGTGTGCGGGCGTGTGTGCGGGCGTGTGTGCGGGCGTGTGTGTGTGTGTGTGGGTGTGTGGGTGTGTGGGTGTGTGGTGTGTGCGTGTGTGCGTGTGTGTGTAGGAAATTTCATGTAAGTTCAGTTGCACGTCATTAATTTATGTAAGCAGTTCCAACGTTCTAGATTGTTTCTATCTCCTTTTGAGTCATGGGGACGTACATTGGTTTTTTCGTGGAATTGCCTATATGCATGTATTCCACAGTTAAGCAGGTAAGCAATTACAACTATGGTTATTTTTCGTTACTTTTATCATGTTCTTTTCCACAAATACAACGATTGGATTAAATGCGTTTCATTGATTAAGTTATTCATGAAATGTGATAACACTGTTGTGATTAAATATGAGTAACCCTTAGATACGATAACGTTGTATTAATCAATTAATGGAATTAATTTAATCATATTTTCGGTCTGTGTAACATTCTATATATAGGGATTTCAACGAAACGGCCGATACAGGTCATATTCATTTATCTAGTTGTAACAAATTATTCATGTTACTGTTGCACACATTAATATGGTTCAAAAAAAGATAGAAATAAGCTAAGACGTTGAAACTGCTTATGTAAATTATAAAATTCGTCGAAGGACGTACAGTTTTGTTCTGCTCATTTCACCAACGTACATACACAAATTCGTATAAATAAATATCGCATTTAGACCCAAGATAAGATAGAAAAATAATTTGCTTCGTATTCAATGAACCAGCAAACTCGTTTGCATGTTTTAATAAAAACAAATATCAAAACGCTTGTTACCGCACAAGAGTATAAACCTTCTAAATACTACACTAATGCTTACCACAAAAGTAATCAGGTGATGAACAATAAAATCAATTGTATTATAATGGTAGCTGAAGTTCAACAGGCCTTAGGAACTGCACAATACTCTACGTTAAATATCAGTCCTTGGAAACATAACATTTTTATAGACATTTTAAAATAAAACGAAAATGCAAAAGGATATCTGCCACTAAATCAGAATTCAATTCTTCTAGCATTTATTAGGGATTATTAGGAATTAAGACTTATGGTTCATAAAATGACTCGCTCAGTTTCGAATTAGCGCTTATGTTTACACTAGTCGTCAAACTGTATATCTTTCTCGTTCTAATCATGTCATTTGATGTAAACGTATTGATTTTCTAGTTTACGTTATTGCAACGTATTCAAGTATTAGAATAGAAGACATTTTTTCACTTGCACTGGATAATTTCATGGCTAACGCTTTTTAATGACTAACTTATAATATTGTGGTTTTCATCCTTTCAAAAAATAAAAAAATTTCTACCAACTCTCTTAACAGCGTTCTTTATTTCTTACTACTACCTTTTTAGCGGATTAAACAAAAAATTATTATTTCCGGACACTGTGCGATGGTTTTCATTACACTTACTATACATTAACCTAGAAAGATCAATATCAATCTTTACACTATCTTGACGTACTTCCTCTGAGAATCAAATTATACTCGTAATTCTCCCAGAAAATCAGCGCATGTCCAACTTTGTTTTACTATTACGTCGCTTTTGCAAACGTAAAATAATAAATAGATAATTCCTCCCACGGAATTTATCAAACTGGATTGCCTCGATGGCCAAGTTCTGTCCAATGAGTATTGGTCAGCATTGGGGTCGAACGTTGCCCAAAATCTGTATTTATCAACCAATTTCATTGGTGATGCCGCAAAATGGTCTATGAGTGTGTATATACAGGGTGTCCGGAAAAGATGCGCAAAAAATTTAGTTGCTGATTCTACAAGAAAAATGAGTGTGACAAGTTCCTAAAACACTTTTTCGAAAACTCAAAAATAACGGATCTACAAGGCGTCAAAGTTAGAATTAAAAAATAATTTTTTTGTTATAACTTTTTTATTGGTAATCCGGTTGTCTTAAACTTTGGTACACTTCTTACTTGTGATCTTTTGTATTATCGTTCAAAAGTTGACATTTGTCCCTCATTGCTAAGGGGATGAACTCAACCTTCCCATCTACTTAATAACCTATAACTTTTTGGTTTTTCGGTTTTTGTTGCGTACAGTTTCAAAAAATAAAAGGGCGCTTAAAATTACGCAAAAAAGGTTTACTTGTTACATCTCTCTAAAATAAGCCGTTTTCGAGAAAATCTGCTTTTAAAATTGTCTTGCACACTGTGAACAATAACGCACTTTAAATTATTTTCGTTTTAACACATTAAGTATACCTTTTTTTGTGTGTTTTTATATGCTCTTTTGTCTCATGCACTAAAACTGATACAAAATCCAAAATAACGGATCTACAGGGTGAGTTCAAACATTTTATTACTGACAAAACATTTTAACACTCATTCTTACACTTTACAATGTGTCAAAGTTGCTTTTACATGTGTCCTCGTTGCCATAGAAACCATATCACTTGTTTCCTCAGCACGCCGTGTTAAAACGTTGAAAATAATTTAACGTGCGTTGTTGTTCACAGCGTGCAAGACAATTTTCAAAGCAGGATTTTTGTGATTGATTTTTCTTTTAATAATCACTTCCATGTTCTCAGTAAGCGGTGTTTTTCATCCCTTGTGCTTAAGTTATGCGGCCGTTTTTCAATTTCTATGGCTTCTCTTATTATCCGTTGTGTTTTGTACTCTATGATGGTCAGCATTTTAGTATTATTCCAATCGATGTTGTGTGACGTTTGTTGTACATGTGCTCAAGATGAAGTGGTTTGGTTCTTTACCACCACATTTTTGTGTGTGCATCGCCCTTCACATTGATTCTTCGATTGGTTTGGCCGATGTACGTATAGTCGCAGTCGGCACACGGTATATCTTACACCCTTGATTTTCGAGTTCAATTTTGGTGTTTGGATTGGTTTCTCTTCGACTTCTTCTGTATTGGATGTTTTCGGTTTCTCATTTTAAGGTTTTCTTATCTTATCGTTAGAGTTTTATCACTGATTGTAACTGTGGAGGATGGTGATGAGATTCAGCGTTGAGGTATCTGCCTGTATGAGCGAAAAAAGCTATAAAATCAAAGGAAAAAGAGAAATAAATAACAAGACAACAAACAGTATATAAACCCAACACGAAAGCAGAGGAGGTCAGTTCGGTACGGATTACACAAAGATCAAAGCTGCAGACTTGAAAATGACCAGTGGGGCCTGGTAGAAACGTTCTTTTAAGAACAAATGGAATATTGATACACGAGAAAAAACCTGGAAAAATAACATTGTACATAATCTTAATTTATATATATATATATATATATATATATATTTTTTTTTTTTTTTTTTTTTTAAACAGTATATGGGGTTTTGGTCTGCTTGCATAGAAATTAGTTTCTTCCGAATTCTGTGGTAACTAGATATGTAAAATATTGTTAGGTAAACTGCCCTTTTTGAAAGATGCATCAAAAAATTTATAAAATGTAAGGAATTCAATATAATGGACACGTGCCAAATTTCACCCAGATTTGAGTAAGTTTGTTTCACCCGCAATTTTACATATATTACCTTAAAACGAAAACGTTAAAAGTTTGTTTTTAGTTTTACAAAAAAAAGCCAAAGGAATAAAAATTTGTGCTTGATTTATAACGAACAAATCTGGAATCAAGTCGTCAATATTAATACATAAATTCATAAAATAAAAACAAAAGAAAGAAGATTTATTGATTCTACGAAAAAATTACAAAGGAATAAAAATTTGTGCTTGAAGTATAACGAACAAATTTGTAATGAAATTTTCAATATTAATACAGTGTGTCCTTAAATCGAAAAAAAAATCAGCAACACTTTTAACTATTCGTAGCTCCTTATAACTGTTGCGGATTTCTTGAATTGTTAAAGATGCAATAGCATGCGATTTCCATATTATTAAGTAAGTGTTTCTTGTAAACAATTTGTTTTAAACGCCCCCACAAATAAAAATCTAAAACTGTCAAGTCAGTGCTCCTTGGGGGCCATAACACTGGACCATTTCTGCCAATCCATTTGTCTCCAAATTCGCGATTTAGCCAGTCAACAACAATACGAGAATAATGGGCCCGATAGCCATCATGTTGAAAATAAATTGAGCGACGATAGTCAAGAGGTAAATCACTTAAACCATCGCGGAGAAAATCTCTCAACATCTCAGGTATGTGTGCTGATTAACGTTATCATTAAACAAATATGTATAGAAGTAAATATGTAACTGAAAATTATTATTAATTCTATTAAATACCTAAATAAAAAGTTTACCTCGAGTAGGATTTGAACCTACGACCTGTACTTTGCTAGAGTACCGCGCTAACCAACTGCGCTATCGAAGTATGTGTATAGGACTGATGTAAATTCTAAATTTAATTAGATAACAATCAAATAATAATAATTTTTAACTAGCATGTTTTATGTATCCATTATTTTATGATGTCTTCTACAATTTGTGTTATTGTTATGAGCGGATACGTTAATTCTATAATCCACGAACCTCTAAAAAATGTATATTACTTAACCCTGATTTCACTTAATTTAAAATTGTTCTTTATTTGCTTGGGAAAAACACGATTTATTTTGCATGTCCAAAATTGCAGAAGTATTCGTTTGGATTCCCCCCGGTTTCAAAAAAGTAGTTTTAGAAAATTATCAAAAATGTGTGTGAGTGCATGCATGCGCGCTCGGGTGTGTGTTGTGTGTATAATGAATGCTTTAGGGGTGATATCTCAAAAATGTAACGCATGTATTTCAGACCTAATTGTCTAGCCCACAAATTGAGTTTGGTGGCAATTAATAAATAAATGACATCAAGAAACGTACGCTGTTTTGGGGCGAATTACGTAAAATGCATAAAACGTATCAGCCGCTAGTGTATAATTTGTTAATTTGGAATGCACACTAATTCGGTGTAACAAATTAGACTAAGATTGTACTAATATTTTTTTAGACTGGACCTCATAATATGCATAAATTAAACCTATATTTGATTCGCGTCCTTTCAATTATTATTTAATACAAGTCATGAAATAAGTCTAAGTATTAGTTTCCGTAGCGAAGCGGATTAGGGTGAAGTAGTAACCGTAGTAGGATGGTGGTTTAGATTTTAGAATCTGGAATGAGATAAACCTTTTAATTCAATAAACATTTGTATTTAAGAAAACTACAAATATAAAAATGTTACAATTTAAATCTAATAAATATGATTATACTTTACTTTCCATTTACTCGTTTTTCATTTATTGGACTAAAATAATCGAAGGTGGGAAAGTTTTGATAAAAATGTTTCTAGCGCCATACTGAAGTTCTTTATTTGTAGTGTTGGGGGGGGGGGGGGTGCATACTTGAATACTCGAGTCTACAATCAAACTTTATGGATGTACGTACTTCGATTTGCAGCCTCCAGATGTAAAAATTAGTTTTAGTTTTTATGCCATTGGTTACATGCATCAATTGTATAAGAAATTGAGTAACTGTGCATCTAACTTCCACGTTTTCACCTATAATTGTTTTCTTTTTCCACAAATAATTAAAAATTACATATGGAACGGAGTTCTAGCCTGTTTCATCTATCGTTACCATTTTTGTAATATTACTTGGTAATTAACAATATACATAAATGGATTATTTTAATTTTATCCTAATAACACACTAAACAATTATCCTATTGTTTAATCTAAATGACATTGTATTAGGCTGATGCATAAGTAATGGCGTTTTTTTTTTAATTTAAAAGTTGGGTTTGAAATACCTAACAAAATTTTGATTATTCAATATTCAGCTTGTCAGGTAATTAGTAGTTCTGTCATATAGTGTGTTTGCTTTTGTATTTGGTTCTTAATTATTAAAGTTTAACCTTATTATAATGGAATATCAAGTAGACAAACACCAACTTTACCGACGTTATCTTCTTTTTGCGTTTAATCGAGGTGCCAAAGCCAGTGAAGTTGCTCGTGAGATTTGCGATATTGATGGTGAAGACGTAATGCCTTTAGGACGGCGCAAAACTGGATTAAACGTTTCAAAAGCGGCATTTTCGACCTTAATGGTATGAATCGATGAAGGGCGATTGAATCAACTTCTTCATGAAAATTCTCGCCAATCAACTAGGGAGTTGGCCCAGGAAATTGAATGTGACCAATCAACGATATGTCGACATCTGAAATCCATAGGAAAGGTTCAGAAACTCGGCGCATGCGTTCCTCATGGTTTTAGCGAGAACTACAAAAATCAACGTTCCACAATTTACGCTAGATTGCTCGCTCGGAACCGTGCTACTCATGGTCACAATCAGAGGTTCCTCTATCGAATCGTTACTGGCGACGATAAATTGTGTTTGTATGTGAATATGAAGCAGAGAAAGCAGTGACCAAGTCCCAATGAACAAGCGACGCCTAAAGCGAAACAAGCTCTTCCCCATCGAAAGACGGTGTTATGCGTTTGGTGGGACTGGGAAGGTATCATTCACTATGAATTTCTCGGACGTAACCAAACAGTCAATGCAGAGCTATATGTTGAACAAATGCATCGCCTCTACGAAGCTATTCGGGAAAAACGACCCCATCGGCAGCATGACCTTCTTCTTCATCACGACAACGATCGTCCTCACATTGCTAATATGACAAAGACAGGAATTCAAACGTTTGGTTTGAATTACGGACTTGGTTGGATCATTTTTTTGAGTCAAGGCCAAACGATTTTTACCGTAGAGGTATCGAGAAACTTGTTGAACGCTGGGAGGAAATCGTTAATAATAACAGAGAATATATAATTGATTAATAGGTTGTAAATTTTTGTAGTAAAGAATATATTTTTTTAAAATAAAAAACGCCATTACTTATGCATCAACTGATAACCTAACGCTCTCTTTTAATGGATCATTGATAACTATTAATTTGTGCTTTTTTTTTTAAATTAAATACATATCTTTAATAAATTACAAATAAGGAAATTTTTTTTAAATAGTTTGATAAAATAGCAAACACCGACAAACACGTAAAATGCACGTGGTTGGTATTTTATTAGATAATACTCGACTGAGATAAACCGAAAAGCTGTTATCTATTTGTGGTTTTTATTTTTTATTTACTTTACATAGAATGCACTCAAACAACGCGTTTTATTCTGTGTGTTATTTACATAATTTAAATCAAAATAATATTGTAGGCTACAGTGCAAACAACTGATTTTTTTAAATTGTGGTTAGCTTGGGAAACATTTTAAATTAGTTAATTATTGTTAATGCTAATCGTTAAACCTTAAGCCGCGTTCTCACCATATAACATGTTTATGAAACTTTTGCTTTAAAACAATTATTTTGAAACTTCAGGGTTTCAAAACATGTTTTATAACATTTGGTTTCGAACCATTTCACAAAGAGTACCAGAATATGTTTTGGTCATCATGGCGTCTCCAAGCGAGGATGTTATTGTGGCAGCTGCAGTTAGGTGGTGTTGAGTTTAAACAACAAGAAAATTCCAGAAAAGAGACGATTTTGGGTTCGTCCGTCGTTACAAGCCAGAAAAAAGTAGAGTAGCAGTGACCTCTTGAGTGATCTTCAACGTGATGACCGAGATTTGTTAGCTGGAGAACTTGGATCTAACGGTGGTTTTAAAAACTTTCTTAGAATGGCAAGCCAGGATTTTGAGTGCTTCATTACTTCTATTGGTAGGCGCATTGAAAGAAGAGACACGTCTTTTAGAGATGCCATTCCGGTAAAGAGAGAGTGGCCGTAACATAAAGATTTCTAGAGTACTTGCAAAATCTCATGATCCTGCGCAAATAGACCAAAATATTGTTCTGACGTCACCAACTATAATACAGACCAACCTGAAAATATCGTTGTTATTTTTACACGTGCTTGAATTTTTCGGTTGTTTGTATTTAAATTTGACTTTGTTATTAGAATAATCAGTTTTTTTGAAGGCTACAGCAGCTTATTTACTGTGCGACTGTAAGTAGAAATACCCAAATTTCACATTTATTTTACTGATTATTAAAACTGTTTGTAGGTTTTAACCGAAATCGTGGACCTGCAGCTTTTTCTTTGTACAAGTAGTTCGTTATTTAATTAAAATTCTAGCTGAAGACACTTTCATTTTGATCTTAAAATTGTTTATATTAATTCCTTTCATTTTAAATTTGTATTCAATTTGAATTTATGTATAATATTTAATAGGATGCTTCAAATTAAAAAAAGGAAATGGTGTGCGTAGGGGAGACTGGGGGAATACCGCGCGCTTAAGCAAAGTAACTTATTAAATATTCTCCTTTATTACTCGATTTTATCTAAAGGAGTGCCAATACAATACACGGACTATTGCAACATTTAAAATCTGTCATTTTTTTTTGTAATACCCATTAACAAATAAAAACAAAAATCATCGCTTGCGCGGCATTACCCGGGCATTTGGGTAATACCGCGCATGCTCTGGGGGAATTGTGAAGTCAAGTGTTCCAATGCATTTTAACTAAATCTGCATTGTCCACAAAATACAGGTAATTGAAAAATAATCAATAATCACAAAAAAATCAAAATCAATTGTTAGGAACAGTAGTTACACAGGTAAGATTTCTCTTTTTCTTTTCCACTACAAGCGGCATGTGACCGCTTGGAGTATGAATTGCAACGGTACCAGATCTCGTTGTTCCTTCCGAACTCTCCGCAGACTAAATAGATGTCGTCTTCATGGGTTGGGGTAAGATCAACTTCGTCTAAGTCATCATCATCACAAATCTCGCTTTCGGAATAACTCTCAGGTTCAGTGTCGCCTTCATTAAATTTAATATTGCGAATGTGTTTTAGTTTTTTGATGACCTTTTTTCCTTTCAAAACTCTTGAAACTTTTTTTTTTCACTACATTTACTTCTTTCTTCTCCCGTTTCTGTTTTCTCTTTTCTTCCATAGCTTCCAGTTCTGATTTAAGTGGAGTAGTTGTCAAAATCTTCGAATGTTGTTTAGGGCGTGATTTAGTTTTGAAGCTGGGTAATGGTGCTAACTTTTGCATCATAGACCTTGGTGAAGATGTGGTGCATTTTATGTTTGATGGTCCAGGTTGAGGTTCAGCTTGTATATCTTTCGCAATATTCTCTACTTGTCAATTTTCGTTTTCATCTTGGACCGACTCTTCCATAGAAACTGGCATCTCTACGATATTTTCAGTTTCTTCAAGTTGAATAAAATCATCATCAGTAAATTTTTCCGGATCCAATGGCCAAATTCCCACGGCTTTGAATCCAGATACCCCTTTTCTGTAGTAGCGGCTCTCATATATGATTTATTAAAAATTAAAGCCAAATCGTAATGTGTGATATTTTGGAGCACATGAATCCGTAAATATAAATTACATTCTTTGTTCAAAGCATTTTTTAATGATCCGAAAAACGCCAGATCGAGTGGCTGCAACATATGTGATGTATTCATCGGAAGTGATACCATTATTATACAATTACTTTTACAAAAATTATATCCATCTAGAGATATATGACTGGTGTGATTGTCCAATATAAGTAAAACAGGATCATCCAGTGATGTTTTTACACATTTTTTGAAGTAGTGCAGCCATTCCTTGAACAAAGTTTCGTTGATACATCCGATTTTCGAACATTTGTAGATTGCCCCAGGAGGACCGTATTTTTCTAAATGAGGAGTCATGCGAGCTCTAGGATAAACGAACATAGGGGACACGCAGTGACCAACTGCACTAACGGCACAAACTACTGTAACGTTCTTTCTCCTCTCCCATGAAATAACTGAATCCACTTGCTTCTGACCTTTCGGTGCTAAAATCTTTGAAGGCTTTTGAACGGTTGAAATACCCGTTTCTCAAAGACTCTGCTAAGATTTTCAAAGAATTTTGCCACCGCAGCCTTATTGAATGCTTCTACCCTATTTAAACTAGTGCCTTCGGGTTTTCTAAGCGCAATTCGTGGATTTCGATGTAAAAACAGTTCTAGCCAGTTTTCCCCAGTTACTTTTTTGTCTACACGGAATCGATGTTTGATTTTATTCTGCTCAGCAAAATGATAAGCTAGGCGTCGAAGTTCTAGAGGTGAAATTCCGTGAAATACATTGGCCAGTTTGATAACATGTTCAACCAATGCTTTCTCCTGATCCTCAGTGAATGTAGCTTTCCGACCCAACTTACTTTTATTATAGTTTTTTCCTCGAATTGTCTCTCAGCGTAGATTCAGGTGTGTCAAAGAATCTTCCTACTTCTCTTACAGCCCTGATTCTACGGCTTCAATGGCAGCTTTAAGTGTGTCTGCTGACCATTTTCTTCTCTCTGAGGTCCGTCGGTATGTTCTGGGCATTATGAACTAAAAAGATGCCTACAGCTATTAAAAAAGGAAACAAAATAATCATACATGGGGTAATACCGCGCAGCGTGGCATTACCCCGTTGTTTATGCGCGGTATTCCCCCGAGTAACATCTTCCAATCTAAAAATTTACATCATGAAAAGTACTTACATTTTATTGGTGATCACTTGGGGTAACACTTATTTACACACTAGCAAGTGGGCAGAAAATGTATTGTCTTTAAATATACATAGTAACTCATTGTTTTCAACCGATTAATTTATGTAAAAGATAGATCAGAATCCCATTTGGTACAAATACGCTCACTGTCAACTTACGACTAGCGGCCATTACTCAAAACTTGTGGCGCACGCATCATATGTCAATTGTAACATTTTGCGACGTACGCCGGTGTATTCTTGGTTAAAGTTTTTTCAAAAATGCACTGCAATGCGCGGTATTCCCCCGGCTTCCCCGATAAGGGCCCAGCTCATGTCTGGTAACCCAATTTCAACAGAAAGCTCTGACATTTTATATTGTAAACAGTTATTTATCACCATGTGTTAATGAACGTCTGTTTAAATTATATTTATGATTTGTATGATTGTTCACACTGATAGCCTTTTGAATAAATATTATCTTCACAAATTATTTGTAGTTCATAAAGATCACATGCGTTTCTATGTTTCAATGAACGCATCTTCATTCATGTTTACATATTTTATAACGAAAATATTTGTCTCATGTGCAATGTAACTTAACGCACAATCTATTTTAAACTTGGCGCCTGCATGCTAGCCTGATGTTTTTGAGTTGTACTGAAAACACTGTTTGGGCGTCCTTTTCTATAGCTTTCTCACTCCCGGCAGTGCGCAGTTCGCGGATCATGAGATTTGACAAGTACTCTAGCTACTGGAGACTCATATAGGAGTTTAAGTTATCTTTTTAAAGTGACACCTTCATCCATCAGTGACATCGTACCAGAAGTATGTGTTTGATTTGATTGACATATTACAAGACTTTATAAGGGTAAGTAATTAATACTTTACAAGAAATATTTTTTCTATTTGTTTAATTTCACAAGAGTATTACGATGCAAAGTTATTCAGTACATAGTTGAAAAAAATCGCAAAACTGAATTAAAAACCTTAAGAAACTTTTTGATCTCTAGCAACAATAGCAAAACTGTTTTAGGAAGATAAACTGATTGTTTATTTTTCTATTTTAACCTAAATTGAGAAACGTATTTGTCAGATGCTCTGTACTTTCTATATTTAATGGAGATATGTTGGATACTTGTGTGGATGATTGGCTACATTGTGTTGATTCTTGAATGAGATAGGTTGTCGATGCTTCTGCAGGTGATTCTTGAGGTAAATGCATTTGGCAGCGGTTTTCGGTCGATGGAATGTGGTGTGAGTAACCTAATGTAGTAGTTGACGCTCCGGATGATACGAATGCTGTGGAATGGCCAAGTGGAAAATCATAATGTCCCAGTTCGATATTGAACAGAATTTTGTTCATCTGAAACTTTGAGTAACTTGCATCCACTTTGCTTAATTTACGAAGCGATATAGCCACATTTTCTCCAAAAATGTCGTACTCGTCTCTTTTCTTATTGATAAACTGTTTCATAATTCCATAAACTTCCTCCGCCATAGCATGTGACTTATTCTTATTTTCTCTCTCTCTAGCAGAAGAGGGTTTGGAACGCGTAGATGTTGCTGTAAAAGATGTGGAATTATCTTGCTACGTTTGATATATATTTATATCATTGTCGCTTTCAAGTTCATGCTCTTATTGCATCTGAAAAAGAGAGAAACTTGCAATTCATTCAATGGGCCTACACTTTTTATGTTTATTATTACAATGCATTTACAAAAATGTATGGCATGGTATTCATGACGTTTATTATTTCCTCTTTCAGATGTCATGCAAGCCTGAAAAATGGGTTGTGATTGCGGAAGATTTTCAGCAGAAATGGAATTTTCCGAACTGTGTGGAGAGTATTGATGGGAAACATTTCGCATTACAAGCGCCTATTGGAAGTTCAAGTGAATTCTTTAATTACAAAGGATTTTTTAGTATTGTGCTAATAGCTGTTATTGCCGCAACCTATTGTTTCGCCTACGTTAATGTTGGTTGTCAAGGACGACTTTGCAAACTGCCACTTCAGAAAAATGGTCGACATGTCACAGTTAAACTTACCTATAGCTCGAGAATTGCCTGGAAGGGAAAATCTTACTCTATTTGTATTTATTGCTGATGATGCATTTCCGTTGCTGCCACAGATAATGAAACCATGTGCTGGTGTTCATGCTAAAGGTTCAAAGGAACGTATATATAACGGAAGACTAAGTAGAGCTAGAATTGTTGTTCAAATCGTTTTTGGCCTTCTGTCCGTGGTTTTCAGAGTATTTAGGACCAGTATTTAGAACCAGAAAAAGCACCAAAAATAGTGCTTACACGTGTATTTCTCCACAACTTCATGCGTAAAAGTGATTCATCAGAAAGGTACAATCCCCCTTGAACTTACGACTTTGAACAGTTTGGTGAAATGATACCTGGAGCATGGAGAGTTGAAGGATTACCAACAGGTGCATTCCTTAGATTCAAAAAAGTAGCCAGAAAACCAAGTACTCTTGCAAAACAATATCAAAATGAATTTAATTCATACTTTGTGAGTGGCATAGGCAAAGTTCCATGGCAGTACAATTACTAGATATGGCAACTGCTATACATATTGCTAACATACATTTGTTTTACATTCATATATTCATATAAATACTTCTCAAATAAAAGTAATAAACTATAACATGAGTTAATTAGTGATACATATCGTCCATAAACTCGTTGTCAACAGCATTGTGGTCATCGGAGTGGATTCCTCCTTCAATGGTAGGAGCAACTTCCATTTCTTCTTTTTTCTATCTCACCTACTGCGACTGCAAACACTTTGTCCAACGCACGCCACGTATCATGCTTCTTATTTCTATTTTTATAATCTTCTGCGGTCGGGTCCCACAACAATTTACAATCTTTATAGATTTCAATAAGTTGATACACATGTCTCCACTCCATTGCACTGAACAAATCGCACTAACTGAATGCAGACGATGAATTGACGGGTGACAGCACTGGCTCTTTTATCCCACGTGCGTGTTTTATAACATGTTACAGTTTCTAAGTGGAATTTCAACATGTTTTAAAACAAGTTACAGATTTTCTTTCATCTTTACCGACACAAGACGGGAACCGGGCAACGCGCCGGCTTTAAAACATTTTTCCTTTCAATGTGTAATAAGTTACAAAACTCTGTTTTACAACACATTGTTTTACAGCACAATGTTTTAAAACACAGTGTTTAGAACATGTTGCATAGTGAGAACGCGGCTTTACAAGTTTACAATTCGAGAAAATTTTGTAGGTTAGAATTACATTTACGCTACAAAACAGAAAAGTGGTTAGATATTCAGTCAAACTCGATTTGTATAGATTTTGGAGGAAGTATATAAAATAGCATTTATTAGGAATTAGCTATAACATAGTCTATAAAACTAGTGCTTATCCACTACAGTGACATGTGTCTTTGCTAACCATAAGGTAATTTGTATGAAACTGTTTTTTTCTATTTTAATCTTAATCCGATTGAAATCAAATAGAAAGAATAGAACAATTTTCATTATGTCAAAGGTAAATCAATGATTGTAGTAATCGCTTTTAAATATAACTAACACGATACATTGGATGAATTTTAGAAAGAGTTCCAAATAGGCCATTTGCCAATTACAGGGTAGTTCATTCGTGTGTTCGTATTTCGTAGCTTCTCTATGCGTTAGTCATATATTTCGATTAAACGCGCTAAACGCATATTTTAACTACTTTCAGTAACTCACTTTTCGAAAATATATTAAACTATACAGGGAGCTCCGAACGTGTGGCGTGATTCAGTTCTTTTTTTATGAATCTTTGAAATTTTTTTAATTGCGCATTTTGGTTATTTTCATAAAACTAATATCGATATATGAATGCATAAGTTCTTGATCTGTAAATCTCCAGCCGGTAGGAAGTTAATAAAAAGATCAGCAATATTAAGTGCATATTGGTGCATATTTAGCGAGAAGTTACTTTTCAGCAATAAATGATAACGAAACTTATTTCAAACATGATAGAAGCAAATGTTATTAACTAATCAAAGAATATACTTCGTAAAGTATAACTTAAGCAAACATAAATTATTACATATTTTATGTGTATACGCTACAAAATGTTGTTACATATTTTTTAATACAGAGTATTGTTATTGTCTTTGCTTGCATAAGGGTACGGTTGTAGTGATGTTTTTTTGGTATGGAGCGACGGTTCGCTGTAGATATCGTGTCTCATTTTTTATGGGTTTCAGGGTACCTCTGTAATTGTGAAACATTAATTTTTTTTATGTATCATGTATCTTGTAACAGGTGCCTGAGAAATTTCAAATTTCGCGTTAGTTATATGTAATTTTCTAAATTGAGAAATGATTGTTGGTTATTTGTATGTGAATGTGTTTGATATTGAGATGACAGGCTTGAATTTATTTCTATAAGTTATGTACATATTTAATTAGAAAGCAATTAAAGTAAACGCGGCAATACGCAAATGCATAAATGCGTTGCAGGAAGAGGGATGAGAAGATGCTGTCAAAGTGACTTGCATTTTTTAATAAGGAGTGTTAGTTAGAAAGTTGTTGTTGCCTCTGCATAAGTGACCACGTAATAGTCACGCTGCTCTATAAATTGAGAACATACAATAAATAAAAGTCATCGTGTAATAGTAAAGAAGTAAGAACACCTTTGTTATTAAAATAAATAAAGACCAAGTAAAATAAAGTGCAAACTGCAAATATTGTCAAGTTGGTGATGATAAAAAAGGTGTTGTAATAATTGAAAATCGCGTTTTTGTGCGTACCGAAAGTCGTCCACGATTGTGTTTGAATATTGAACGATAAATATAAAATAGCGACTATCGATCTAGTGTAATAAATCCATATATAAAGAACAATAACCAGAAAGCTTGGATAATTAAAAGCTCTGCTGTTTGTAATTTGCTAGCGGTTTATTGTTGGTTGCGGTTCTTGGTGAAACTTGAACGATTACGTGATAATTAAAAACTATAAATATATCCAGCAATTCCTAAGAAAAGTAATCAATTGTTGGAAAGAAAATTGAAATCGTATTAATTCACAACAAAGGTCAAAACAAGATGTTGGGAGAACAAAGGAAACAAGGCGCCTGAAGTCCGCATCACCGGCATACCAACAAAACATCCTACGTGAGGCCTCCGAAAGTGACTTGTAAGATTTTTAACTGTGTAAATAAAAGAAACGTTTGTGTGTTTTATTTTTCTTTGAATTTGAATATCAATATTGAACGGAAAACATTCGATTCGCTCTTGATAAAAAATTATTGTAGCATATTAGTTATTAAGAATATTAAAAATAATAATAGGATTGATTTTATATATTACTGTAAGCAAAGCATTCATGCATTTTCCGAGTTTTGATTAATTAAATAGGTATAATGTTTAAATTATAAGTTTTTGTTATGAACGAATAAAGGTAAATATGTAATTAAAAATTATTATTAATTTTATTAATAATAATAATAACAGGTCGTAGGTTCAAATCCTACTAGAGGTAAACTTTTTATTTATGTATTTAATAAAATTAATAATAATTTTTAGGTATAATGTTTGATTTGTTTTTATTATTAACTATTACGAATACTAAAAGCTCATACAAATACTGAATTTATAATAATAAAGGGAGTAAATTCATTATAATTAAATTTTGCGTATAATTACGAAAATCAATTTGAATATCATTTCGGTAATTGATAACAGTAATCATCTCTTTTAATAAGTGAGCTAGCCGGCGCATCTCGATATGACAGGAATTTGCTGAAACAAATGTTAAGGTTCATTCACTCAAACTGTAACTAAATAGCAAGCAAAGCAAAATTTAACTCTTGAAACATATCTTTACAAATTGAAAAAACCCAAATTAAATTAAAAGGTAATCATTTCACATTTCCACAAGAACAACATAAATTTTTATTAAAGGATTTTGAAAATATTCGAAATTGTAAAAGAACCCTCAAATTTTATTCTTTGGAGCGAGTGTAAACAAACAAAAAGAGTAGATCCAAGTTTACGCCCGTTGCAGATCCAAGTTTACGCCCGTTGCAGATCCAAGTTTACGCCCGTTGCAATATCTCTGCCTTTTTTTGTGACAGTAGAACTTTTTTCCAGGAATAAAAATAAACAATTTCAAATTTATTTCAACAAATTTGTTGGCAAAACAAAATATTGCTGTTGTAGTATTTTGACAACAATATTATGTGAATAGATTTTCTTTAAAATAATTCCCTGAGTTTAAAGAGCTCCAGGTAGGCGTATAAACCTTTGGCCCAACCTAAAGTCTATAAATTTTGGCCACCACTTCAAACAAACACTTTTTACGTTTCGACCGAATACAATGAATCATCATTGGTTTTTGGACATCAAAAAATTCAACTAAAACATTTCCTACGAACATTAATGTACAAAAAAGAATTGGTCTAAATCTACTTTATCGAATTTTTCCTAAGCAAGCTGTTTTAAAACTATCGTGATTTGTACAAACTGTCGATGTTTGGAAGACAAACTAACTATTTTTTAATTTGATTGAAAATGCCGTAGATGTAATAATTACTTTTAAAAGTTTGAAACTGAAGGTCAAATACTTTATCTGAAATTATAACTCGATTACACTTGTCTAAAATCAAAATAAAAAAAATAACTGGCTACATTTCAAGGATCGTGCAACAGATTAGATTGCTAGTGAACTATTTTAATATAAAAAAAACAAAAGAAATAAAAATATTTTTATTTGATGTACAGGGTTCAACACCTCTTCCAATACGGTGATGGTGCATTAAAAGTGCGTTTCCCTAAAAATTGTGTAATTTAAAAACGGGAGGGATGTACATTTTTGTTCGCTCTTATATGATTACTATAAACCCTTGTAATATAACAAGTAAAAACAGCGTTCAACATCCCCTTCGATACGATGATGGTGCATTAAGAGCCCTTTTTCTTAAAAATTGCGTAATTTCAAAACGGGAGGTATGTACATTTTTGTTGCCGATAATATTATTGCCAGTGAACCCTTCTAATATAAAAAATTAATGAAATAAAAATATTTGATTACAACAGGGTTCAACGCCCCTTACAATACCGTGATGGTGTACTAAGATCGCGTTTTTTTAAAAACTGCGTAATTTTAAAACGGGAATATTGTTCGCTCTTATATGATTGTTAGCAAACCCTTCTCACATAAATAGTTACAAAGGTAAAAAAAAGTATCTGATATCTATCAGCGTTGAGCATCCCCGTCTATACGCTGATGATGCGTTAAGAGCGCGCTTTCTTAAAAAATACATAATTTGAAAACGGGGATATGCACATTTTGATTCGATCTTATACAATTGCGATTGAACCCTATTTTGTTTTTTTTAGCTTCAATTTTAGTCACAGTACAAAGTAGTTTTTAAAATTATGAAAAAACCAACACCGCCAAAGTTACCTTTATTTTCACGCCTTTTGACCCCCTAATCGTTTATTAAATAGTTTTGGTATATACGATAGGGTTAAGTACGTTCTTTATACCCAAAAGGTTAAATTCGTTCCACAATTTACTGAAAAAAGTTTATGTTTTGCATGTTTATAAAACATTTGTTAACATTCCAGTTGCTGTAATTGATTCTTGGCCAATTCTTCCTACGTGATGTGAATAGTGTGTTAACCACATCACGTTATTTTTGAAATGTTCTGACGAAGTTCGTATCTACACAAAAGGGTGTATTCACGAAGTGTATTCAAACGTATCAAATTTGCTTAATCTGAATGAAGTTATTGGTTTACAACTTTTGAATTCAAAATGTGATAATAAAATAATATTGTTTTAAATAATGTAGCATCCCCCAGGTACCCTATCTTGAAAAGTGTAATTTGAACCTATTTGCAATAATGTGAATTCAAGATTTATCTTGACTGACAATAATGTTACTATTGCTCAAATTAATTGCTTGCGTTACACTGACTTTCCTGGCAATAATTAAAATATTTGAATTTATTTACAAGTCTGATATTTAATTTCTCGCAAACATCAAATCTGATCAAAAGAATTGGTCGTCTAGTGGTAGGTACGTTGTGCTATTTGAATTAGATAGGCTGGATGAGGTTAGGTGTTGCATCATGTGGGCCGGGTAAACAATGAAACTACTCAAATTAAGCGCAATGCGCAATGATAGTTCAACCCGTTAATGTGCTATTGTGGGAAAGAACCACCAATAAAACCCACTTTATTCATAAATAAGTAATTGCACAAGTATATTAATAAATCAAATAACAAAAAAAAACAATAAACGGGTTAAATATATAACAAAACACCATTAAATCAGGTTAAAGTGCGTACAAAATTATAACATTAAGAGAAAAATAAATAAAAAGCAGTTTAGCTACACATAAACACAATAAAAAAAACAATGTAATCACCCCCAAAATTGTATCATAAATAAATCAGAATAAAAATTGTAATACCAAACACGTGGCCCTTTTACAACCAATCATGCCGGTCTTTAGGTAAATAAGCACATAAAACAATGAGACAAACTACAAATTGCATAGGTGATAATATGCAAGGGCAAAGAAAAAAATAGACAAGGAATTTACACGTAAACCATTGTTTAGTGACTACTAAAGCACAAAATACATACGTAACATTACAACAAATTACATATAAAGAGAAATCCGTTCGCAGGCAAACAATTCTACTTAAACAAACTGACGCAAAAAAACTCGTTAAAACAAAGTCTTGCAAGGGTAAGTTGTAAATAGATCATAACATCGTAACCGATACATAAGACGCTATTGAGTGCTTTACAGAAATACAACACCCCTTTCTCGGGTAACCCATTCATCTATACAACAATAAAAATAAAATTCGAGGTGTTTAATCTGGAACCGGGAGTATGTACCCACTTCGCAATTGCCTCTTACAATTAATAACCAAGCGGTCTCCTGTACCCGTTCGCCAGTCCCACCTCTACACTAATATAAATCTAAACAACAAACAAAATTCCTAATTCACCCAAATACAGGAGTGAGGGAGCACTGTACTGTCTTTTATTTTAGCAGATTTCAGCTTAATGAGCCCGCGTGCGAATGAGATACCTTTGCAAAGCAATGTTTGATTTTTAATACATTACATAGGCTTGTAAAATTATTTGCTGCGAGCTTTCATTTATATAAAAATACCTACTTACACTTGTATATATTCCCTTTAGTTAAACACCAATACGACGAGTTAAGATACGCGGTTTAAAACTCGACTAATTGAAGGTTAATTTTTGTAAAACCTTGCATTAAAACATACACTAAAAGAAAAGAACGAATTAGCGTTTTAGTTTTGCTAAAAGGTACACGACAAAATATTCATAGATCGAACGGTTTACAACGGGAGTTTCTAATTAAAATAATAAAAGCAATCCTGCTCGATCAAAATTTCAACAGCAACTATCTTTCCCTCCTATTTCAAAACTAACTATATCTTCTCCCGAAAAACCTCTCCCGTTTTCCAAAAGTAATAAAAAAACAATTACGTTGGAACAGTTTCATATAAATTATTGAACATCTTAATTTTAAAAATATGTATTCGTCAGTAACAAGCCCTACATTTAGGTCTCAAGTTTCAACCTACCAAACAAAGACCGTTTTGGATTTGCGCTGTGTTCCGCAGTAATGAATTATTGAATCAGTGAAATTTTTACATTGTATAGAAATTTTCAACAATTCGTCACGTCAGTTTCGGCAGAACACCTGTTTGTACCCTAATGTATGTTTCCTTTTTCTGTTCAACCTTTACTCAAATATCAATTACATACATTCCCACATTTCTTATATAAAGCAAAAAATAAAATATTCCGAAAACATTCGCAAATTACGACGCATTATCAAGATGTTAAAAATCCACTAATTATCTTTTCTATCGCGGTAACAATGGCGATTTGACAAACGTTTATTACAGTAATAAAATTTTTGCGGTCCACTACCTACACGAAGGTGCTAATCTATCGTCAAGTTTGGAAAGGTATTGGCGACAGGGTCTCCTGCAAGATTGCATCGCTAATAGCTTTCTTTAATTTGAGTAGTGTGTTAACCATGTCAACGTCATTCTCGGAATGTTTTAACGAAGATCTATCGATGAATGTACTTCGGATCAAGTTTTGTGAATATTGGGGGGCTTTCGTCAATGGATTCAACTTGAGTGGTCTGCCATGACAGCATCATTTGCAGAATGTGCTAACCAAGAACGATCCATTAAGGTACATCCGGTCAGGTTTTGGCAAGATTGTGGGGGGGGGACTATCGTGAAAATGACCCCTCCCCCCGATTTTTTTCTTTAATACCTTTGCTTGGAGAGATATGCAAACAAAAAATCAAAGTGTGCCAAAATGTGAAATCAATGCGTAAACTAATAAAATGTACAATGTATAATTATGCTAATGGTGGGAGGCTAATTTCACGAGGGTATTAAATCCATTTTCATAAATATACAAATTTTACGTGCTAACACTTTATTCCATGATATAACCTAATACATTCGCTTTTTAAACCCTGTGACACTATCGGTTGGCGTTCTGGCCTAAACAACGCCCAGTTGTATTCGGAAGTAATGGTAAAGACGATAGAAGCGCTAAAAGCAAAGACGTACGTAATGTTTTTACCGCTATTTATTTTTCACAACCCAATCCTTTAAGCATCCTATATTTTTATTGGTCACGTTAACCCTATCTAAAGAAATCCACAAAAAAAAATCGTGTCATTGACACGGTCCTAATAATGTATTATGTATACAGTATAATACGAAGTAGTGTAAAATATTGTAACAGAGACAAATGCGTTTTGTTTTCATTTTAAATTTTCATGTTAGATCCCTTAATAAAATTGCTAGAATCCAAAATTTAATTTCTATCCAATAATAATAGTAATATAGCTTATCCAACGAAATTTTCGATGCACGTCATTAATTTATGTAAGTATTTTTTGGAGTTATGGGGACATACGAAATAGTAACATGAATAATTTGTTGGAACTAGCTAAATAAATTGATGACGTGCATCGAAAATTTCGTTGGATAAACTATACCTACATTACATGCCTATGAAAAAATTCTGGGTCAAATTTTTAGATCATCTATTTTGGTTCCTATGTAATTGATTATTAAAAGATACAAATTTAAAAAATTTTCCCTAAGAAGCCTGTAACTCCGGAACAAAAAGCTTTCGGTGGAAGAAATTATAATGGATCAACGTTGATGTCTTAAATTTCAAATGTATTAACCCAGCATTCCATAATGTATATAGCATTGTATTACTCGACTATTAGTACCGGTTTTGTTCGATTGAGAAGTTTAACCTGCAAGAAAACTTCACTTTTGCATACAATTTCAGTTTTCCTCTGAATAGAAAGAAGTCTCATAAATATTCATATAGTACAGTTACGTAACCTGGGTATAATCAATCATCTTTGGAAGTAAATATGGAAAAGTTTACTATACGGGAAACTTTTATGTTTATGACGCAATTTAACTTCATTTCAGGCAACGCTTAGTTAAATTGAAATAGAAAATTTGGTTATCGAAAAAAATTGACACTTTATTTATATTTATTGGTTCCCATAGCTTAATGGTATCGTACATTTAAATATAGTATGTAAATTAAATGTTATTGTTTGTTTTCATTAATTAAAGTTAAGTAAATAAGTTTCAGTGTTTATTTATTAAAATTAATGACAGAGTACGTGTCGGAATGCATTAAAATAATTTTTATTCTTACTTATGGCTCGGCTCACAAATAATCTATTGTAATCATGTCCGTTGCACTCTAGATAACATAATAGGGTAGGATATACCCTAACTACTATGGGATACAGGAGTCCATTAAAAAGATGATTTATACCATTCGAGTTTTACGTCACCCTCTATACAAAACGTCAAAAACCTTCAATTTACCTAACGAAGAATAATCTAATGACTCAGGGTCGGAGTGGCGATATTTGAAAGAGTGCCCACGTCGCACATGCGTCGGCATTATAATTCGTATTTAAAACGCGATTCGACGGGCCACAGTAGAACAGTATACAAGTTACCGGCACGTGTGAGAGTAATAAAAAAGAATTTTACCGTATGGATTTTCATTCGCATAATTGTATTAGGAGGGATAGCAGATGATTCGATTCGAGGGTCAGAAAGTCAGAATTAGACAGTCACAGAAATTCTCTAAGGAGTACTTGTTATATTTGACGCAATTTAACAACTTAGTAGATGAACCATTTCGAGAATTGAGCAGTGAGTGGAGTGACGGAAAACAAGAACCGGAGGATACTTCTGGGGAAGACATTCATGAAGATGTGGAACGTGAAATTGCGTGTAATCTGTCACAGATAGCACCAATTCCTTACATTTTTCTGAAAATCAACAAGGACAAACGCCTATTAACAAACTATATAAAGTACATAGGTTAGTGATGTACGCTATTTAAACTCTAAAGAAAACACCTGACGATAGCCGGAGCTATCCTGTAATGGCGTAAAACACTGTCGTTTCGCTACTACATTCCGTATAAACGGCACAAGTACGGTGCATTTACTCATTAGATCGAAACGTCCAAACCTGTACGGTAGCAGTTGAGGATAAGGAGTTACGGGACATGCCGCCAACGTTATGCTTCGTCTTGTTATGTAGTCTATATATGGAGTACGTATACAAATAGTTGCACCCGCGGAACATCTTTCACAACAAAATACGTTTTGCACAGCTACTTTGCGTAGTGTTAGAAAAGAAACTCCAAGCGATGTTCTAAAAGCGAAACTAAAACCAGGTGACGAGGGACAAAGGAGAGGTCCTTTATCTTTCCATAGAGCATGAAAATATTTTAGTAGACGTAAGATTCAGAACGGGTAAAAAAACAAAAGCCTTTTCCAATTATTTACCCACCTCACAGAAAGACCATAAGAGTGTATAAAAACTTGGAATCCATATTATTATATAACTCGTTTGTGCTGTACAATCAACACTCCTCACCTAAAATCTCATTTTTGGATTTTGGGCAAAGTACAATTGAGGAATTGTTGCCAGAAAAATCTTCTCTTGAGGTTAACGCTACCATTCACGTTGCTCCCAATTGTGAGATAGGACAAAAATGCGTAACAGATGTCTGTGCTGGTTACAAGGGAGCATACGAAAAGATTCCCAATACTATTGAGCTACGTGTCCGGACAAACCAGGGCTAGAAACTATATTTTGAATAATTTCATAAATTGCCGCGATTTGTACAGTTTTTTTTTCGTGTGATTTACGAATCAGTCTGTATATTTTCGCTTATGTTTTATCTATATTGTTTAGAATGTTTTTTTTAGTTTCTTTTCGACTGAGTAGCAAAATCAGCCGCTTAGTTAGTGCCCGTGCCGCAACGTATGGGCGTTGCTTTTATTTGGAAAAAAAAGTTAAATTTAAGCAATATAGTACATTAATGAATTTCAATGTCACTTGACACATTTAAACCAAAGGGTTTGCACAAATGAATTATTAACATATTTTTTTATAACTGTCGTTATCGAAGGTAAGTATTTTAATTAAAAGCGGCTATAAATTTGAAACTACTCGCTGGAATACATTAAACATACGAGGGCTGTTCTCGTTCCATTAAAGTAACACAATTTATGGTTGAAAAACATTAATTTATAATTGTACTCTTCTCTACAGTCATTATATTTTTGCGTCCATGAAAACCATTCTGCAAAGCATTTTTTCCAATCTTTCTGTGCTGGATTATTTATTTCACATTTAAATGCACCATTCGCTTCTTCAGCCGATGTAAAACGTTAGGTGTCAGGTCTGGACTATATGGAGAAAGACTCATTATTTCAACATTTTGATAATTGAAATACTCGATCGTTCGAGCAGCAGTGTGGGGCCGAGTGTTATCATTATGCAAGATTATCCTTCCTCTTCAGCGGTTCTCGCGAACATTTGGAATACTTTGAGACAAACAATCGTTGAGCATGATTCGGTATTAACAGTACGGATACAGTGGCAACATGTTCAGTAATTCTAAACAAATATGGTGACCAATTTTTTATTTCGATTTTTTGACGAACATATTTATTGGAACCGCCTCATCCTCAACGACCCAACTACCGATTATTTCTTTTTGCCAGGATCATAGCAGTACACCCAAGCTTCATAGCCTGCTATGATGTGTACTAGATGAGGCGATCTATTGTCAAAGCGATCTGGTGCAGATCTGCACTACTTCACACGGTCTTATTTTTGAACTAATGTCACATTGTGGGGAATCCAACAGGAACAAATTTTTGTGTAGCATGGGTTAATTGTTTTCACTCCAATCTTTAGGGTTGCTTGAATACTCCTTACAGTAACACGACGGTCCTTTTCAATCATGTTCCAAACAATATTCTTGTGGCCGTTTTTAGCTTAGGAACTCGTAGACTGCCATTTAAAATAAGTCGACCACCGATTTATTGTAGCTAAAGAACACGACTTGTCACCAACTCACTGAATAACTAAAATTAGTTACTTATTGACCGAACACTCCATTGATTTAATCAAACCATTCTTTACCGCTTAAGACATGTTAAATTCTATGGTTTGTTCTGCAAAGGATGACTTTAAACTTATGTAATTTAAATATGTTCAAGTATGTTTGCAACTGTTACTCTCATAAACTTGTAAATAACTAGCTTAGAATATAAAACAAAATATCATAGCCTGCTAGATAGGCTCACTTGAAAGAGAGCACTCCTCGTATATCGGGCGTCACATTTTGTTGGTATCTGTGTAATATCTCAGTTATTAAAAAAGAACGGAATTTTACACTTGGGGAAAATTAATATGGCCACAAAGGGTCTATAAATGAGATGTATTATCGATATTTAGTTACTCTTGTGTATTTCAAGCCTTCATCAAATTTTGCATTTTAGTTGTAAGTAACCAGACTAGATATTTTTCAGTTTTTTATACAACCTTCCAGGAATTAATACAATAACGGAACTGTAAAAACTGAAAAACTTGCATGTACTGAAAAATGTAAACATTGTTTACTTTCTGAAATTTTCATTATAATTGCTTCATAAAACGTTTTTTTTTTAATTTCATCTTAACTGTTTAAAGTAAACTCTCCAAAAACAAACCTATAAGCTTAAATGAACCGTAGCTCTTGTTTGGTTTGTTTCGGGGGGGTTAATTTACATAAATGTGTGCCCATAACGTTTAAAATTAATTAAAAATTTTAGAAATAAATACAAATCCAAACAAATCTTTTTGGATTCAAATAAATCATATTTAAACCAAAACGTGTTAGACGATCAAGTCGCGCTAGCTGTCGAATATGCTTATTAAAATAAGCAGGGTACCAAACTAACTCAATGGTAAGCAGGTCGTCATAATATGTAAATTAGTTCAAAAATGGCTTCAAAGATTCACACTTAGCATATATTAACTTATCAAAATCGATAATAAAAGTCCAAAGGCGCAACTAAAAATAAAACTTATTTCCAGAAATAAATATAGACAAAGTCCTTTTCCATGTAATTGCAGAACATGAAAATAATAGCCTAAATGGTTAAGAAGGTAACTCATATTAAAATGTAAGTTTTTAGTGTTCACCTGAAATTTAACAAGGGTGGTCAGGTTTACATTAATAAGGTTGGTAGTTTTAATTAATGCCACAATTACTAAATAATCGCTCAACCATAAATACGTAAAATATTACATTTAATCGTAACGTTATCTGATGTTTGTACAAGATAGTAATATTTGATAAAGTTTTATTTTCTTTCCGACTTCCTAAAATATACGGTTTAAATCTCAACAGTACTCGTAAATTTACGTAAATGTTGTTACGTAGAAATCTTTCAAACCGTACCAAACTTACTGCAACAAAGGCTTCTGGTAGTCTCAAAAAAGATAAATTAGTGATATATCGGTAGCTCGGTCAAACTAGAGGTGGTATAGGTATTTGACGATGACGAAATCACAGGTAAAAGAGATAACGGACGCCAGCTAAAATACAAGACCTAGTAAGGGAAGAATTTAGTGGACCTCAACTATAATTCTATATATTGGATTTAAACTACACTTCATATAGTTATCAAAATTCACAAAGTGATTATAACAACCCCACACCGAGCTCTGAAATTATATTCTTATTATATTATATTAAATAAGTGTATAATCTGATTGAATGCTTGCGTTGTTCACCAACAAATCTAGTTAATTTAAAAGAGAAATGAAAAAAGACTTGTCACAAAAAAAATTACTTAAACGCAATACCTATTTCTGCATGAAAATTATTCTCACCCTGTGCAACAATCACAGAAATTGAATTAACTAAAAATATCAATAGCTAGCTTGAAGTTAGCCATTAGCATTGTTTGTGCTTCTTTGCACCGAGAATTGAAATTAAATAAGCATAAAGTAAAGCTAAATTGATTCTAAATGAGTACTGGCAACATTTATCGTAAAACTAAAAATAATTTAGTTAATTGTGAAATAACACTGTATTTGAGTACGTTTCTAGCCAGCAATGTTCGTGTACACACATTACAGTAGCGTATTTGACCAAAATCAAAATTAATATGAGATTGCGTAGATGACGATGAGTGCTAACGTAACACTAAAATATCATAAAATAGTAACAATATAGTTGTAAAAGTTACGGCTTCTATTTGTTGCTACACCGTCTTAAATATTGTAATCATATAACCGTGCTCATCTATTCCATTCTTAAATTTAATGAACCGTAATATCTGAGCAATCACATCATACAATGTGACTTAAATTTCAGAAACATTGATCGATAAGGTCAGACAATTGCTTAGAGTTAATTTTTAAGGATATACGTAGCAGTTTTAGAGAGAGTACTCCAGCAATTCATTTGTTACAAGCATTAAATAAAAGCAGCGAAAGAAAAAGGTTTCAAATAATTTTTCACTCAGCTTTAGTAGTAGTGAGTTCAATCGGACAGCGGGTGTTTCGTATTCAAGGTATGACCCCTCCTACCGGACCACGTTCTTGTGTGTAATCAAACGGTGAATAATCAATTTAAGCAACTTTTCACTGCACATCAATTAAAGAAAAATGTAAACCTTATCGGAACAGGTATCAATTCTTGAACCCCCAGTTAATTGCCTCTGAATCGAGGTTAGGTCAGTATAATCAAAGGAGTCTTTGATACCCCGAGACCACTTTCGTGTTCTATACCACTAAGAATATTTTCGCTGATAGATAATGTAACCTACCGAATTTCCAGTTTGAAAATGTTTCCCCCAGTAACTCTAATGATTGTTAAGTTGATATGAATATTATAGTATAAATGGCACCATTAATCATCTAAATCTAGAAATGTTCATATCCAAGAAAGTCTCGATGGGGGTATCAATCCAGTAATTATAACATTTCCAATGTTCCGACCATCTTGTTGATAGAGCGTCGAAAACCAAGGTTTATTTAGCCTGTTGATACACTCCTTGAGTGAAGTGATTACCAAGCATTGTAACATGTATGTAAATCAGAAAACGATAATTTCCAAAACCATTACCAAAACTTACGTCAATGAATGAAAAAAATTTTTTAAAGAGACATTTTTAAATACGAATTTTTAGGGCAACTATAAATCATGATTGCATTAAATCAGCAAATGTAAGAGAAAGTTAATTTTTATGAATATAATAAAACTCTATATGTAAATAAATACACACGAAGTAAATAATAACTTTCTGAAGATAATTGAAAATCAAAGCAAACATTTTTAAAATTATGGTACGCGATGTGCTCATTGATATTAATTAAATTCAAAACAATAAACAAAAAATCCTTAATTAAATTTAGAACGTGTAAGTTCATAATTTTAAAACATTAAATAATTGAATAATACTTTTGTATAATTCCCACAATTAGGACACCCTTTAATATTTGTTATGTGCATCAACTCGGCTTAATAATTTCTCGAGTTGTCAAATGTTCAAATATACGCAAATTTGAGTGTTTAAACTTCGACCCCTCATTCACAATTACCTTGGTAATTAAAAACAACAAATAAACTGTAAATATTTTTCAAGTACTATTTAAATCGATTACCCTGAAATAAACTACTTACTAGATTATTTTTGCAATAAGAAAAATATCTAAACACTTAATACATATATTAAAAAAAAATGAAATGTTGAATAATTAATTACACTTGTCTACCAATGATGGTTTATCATCTAACATATTTCCTGTTCTATCATGCATAACATATCTATATAATACATTAGCGGATGAATATAAAACCTTGAAAAACACGCAAAGGTCCTATTAGGCGGATAATTAATGTGTTGGACATTCGTCCACCACATAAACAATATTCAAAGTTAAAATTCTTACGTTATAGTTTATATCCAATTCAGGTCACTGTGTATACAATATGTTTTCGGCTCCAACAACACTTTGGTTAAAATCCTTATCTTGTGAGTTTTTCAATGGTGTATTTTTCCATCTATATTGTATATAAATTTATGCGTTCGATAACAATTACAATTATCGTCCTCAGTAAATGGTAATATTTGTAAGGGTGTTCCGATTTGTTATCTTCAAGGTAGTTTAATAATGTTTAATTTATTAAGAATCTAGTTATTAGATTCCATTGTAGGCTTTATACGTTTATCAAATGTTTATCAGGCCTATGTTTGCGTTTTCGTATTTCAAAAATTTGTTTTAAGTAATTCTTAGAGATATTACCATTCACTGGGAACCATAACTTGCCATGTGTCTAACCACCACACGGCACAATACGGGAGAAATGAGTGAGCTCGGCTAAAACTCAATCAAACGGTCCGAAGACCACAGAGCACTCGGATTGCATGAGTGTTTTGGAGGTATCGATAAAGTAGGTTAAATTTAGAATTTGGTTAGTGAGAAAAGAACCGAAATAGGCGCCGCTTGTCACAAGCTTTAAAGAAATAAGCGAAAGAAAATAGGTTCTTATTCCTTGGAAGAGGGAGAGAGCCTGTAAAGCTTGAAATAAGGAGTAATAGGAATAGTAATTAAGTGACAATTCCCTCAACAAACGTAAATTTATTTCTCTCCTTAAATTCCTAACTAAGGAGGCAATAAGTCAAACGTTATGGTATAGTTATATAAATATATGAATGATACATAAAATAAGTTATGCACAGTATATATATTATCCCCAAAACCACAGAAATATAAGTTAAAATGAGATTGACGAGGGCAAGTCGTGAGCTTGTACTTACGCCCACAATAATTTATAATTGATCATTATAATACCAAAACAATAATACCCCTTCCGGCGGACGCAAGATCTTACGTATCTTAGCCTGAAAATACCTAAACTGGAATTGGAAAAGCTTGTTAAGTCCACTTAATGTATCTCGAATAAAAAGAACATTAGTCATTAAGCAATTTAAATTAGAAAAAGAAATTGGTCCGAACAACCATGTCCACAAAACAATCGTGTATATTATATGTGAGAATTACCAAATAGCATTTACATTAGCACGAACTTTTGCGCTAACATTGACATGATTCAATATTACGCGACATAAAAAAAAAGTTACATCTAGTATAAACATAAAAAGTTGCAACACAGCTACTGCGCACTACCACATAAGCAGGAGTACAAAATTAATTATCCCCAAATGGGAGGTTATACATGAGCTCCTTCCGGGCGTGGCATATAAAACTAATTTTAACAAAAATTATTCAAAATGTTGATCATTCAGTGTGCGTAAAATCTTAAATAATGGTTTAATTAACATATAGCAGTTCTACATGAACGAAATTGTGTTGAAAATTAGCTGATGTCAGGTATCAAACTATCACCGAACTTATACTACAGTCATTATGTTTAACCAATACTCGTTGACAGAATTAATATAAATGTATTTAATTTCGTTGTAGGCAATGATAACTTGCTGAAGACAATTTAGGTACGAGTTGCATTCTTGGGTGAAAGGTTTGGCAAATACTTGCTAACAGAATTACGGTACGGTACGGTACTTAATTTCGTTGTAGGCGATCGTAATCTGCTGAAGGCAATTTATACATGCGATAAAGGAAAGAGGTAACCTGTGTTTACGAAGGTTTATGTGTTATTCAAGGTAGCCAGGCTTTTACCAGCTTCAATACAAATGTAACTTCAACGATCACGCAATCCCAACTACGCGAGCCACAGCTGGCTGCAGTACATTAGCAGCACAATCCAAATAATAAGCCACAAATGTATACAACGGATAATCTTGTTACATCAATGAAGACAAAACCAGACGTAAACATGAACTCGATGTAATATGGTAACGTAATGGTATGGAACCCTAATTGCTAAAACGAATATAAAGCATTACAACGATGTGTATTCAGTGATAATATGTTACCTCTAAGGTCGAATGCGAGCCTTAGTGTAAATGTTTTAATCAATTTGTTAACTCTATTTCTTTAAAGAAAGATCGTGAAATTCTTTTGTGTTTGAAACCTGAAAGAGAAGTTCTAATTACAAGGTTCACAAGATCTGATACGGCTTACCTAAATGTGTGAATGGAGTGAATTATTTCTATTATATCCGCCTTTAATAGTGATTATATCACTTCTATACAACAAATCAATACTATATTATGAAAATTTTCCAAAAAAATGATGCTTAACATTTGCGAAATAGAAACAGGAAAATTTTCTAGCAATTTCCAAACCTTCCACAGCAATGGCGGTTTTGAAAAAGAAAGCCAAATCCTCAAGAAACAATTTTACAACTTGAAAAATATTATTATCAAATCAATGTTACCACATTAGCCTTTTATCTATTTAGTCAGAATAAACCGTTATTTATACAGTGTATTTATTTAGAAATAGCAAAATAACAGATCCCTTTTCAGAGTTAAGTATACCAATCACCAGAAAGTAATTTTTAATACGTTAAACTAGCGGAACTAAAAACAAGTAAACTTTTGAAATACAAAAGTGAGTATGAGAGAGAAATAATTTTCGTATAAGGTAGAAACGTACACGTTGTAAAAGAAAAGCATAGGTGAAGTAGAAATTAACTACAGTATAGGAATAATGTTGTATATCATTTAATCCATTATACTCATTAGTAAATGCCGTAAATACAGAAATTTTAAGTCATTATAGTAATGAAAATAGATACTAGTAAGCTTAAAGCACATTACTAAATGCTCAAGTCACAGATACTTATTTAAGGTAGCTTTTAGAAACAGTAACCAGATAAATTGCGTCACTCGATCCTATATCGATTTTTGCACGTTACAAACTGTAATTGTTATCGAAACTTTATATAAAATATAACTGGAAAAATACACCATTAAAGAAATCTTAAAGATAAGTATTTTAATTCTAAATAAAATATAACAAGTGTAGTAATGTATTGTAGTGTGCAGTTTGAGGATCTTCTCCTTCAGCGCTTGGATATGATTGTTGTTGGATGTAAATGTTCTCTCATGCCAGTTGGCACCATTGTTGTGCATGTTGTTGATATAGCCAGGGGTAGTAGTTGGTTGGGTGAATGTGCCCTGTGGTCTGGTGTGCCTGTTGATGCTCAAGTGGATCTATAAAAGAAAAAAAAAACAAGTATTCGACACGTATGTCGTACTGTAGTAACTGGGTATCTACAGTACGGTTGCCTTGTTGGTAACCCAACACGTGAAACGCTGTTGGAAAAACGGTATGGTTAAACAGAACATATGAATATCGATACTGTATACTTAACCTTGGGCACCAATTTTCGAATCTTCGCGTTAGACCTTTGTGTGATTGCCCGAAAAGGGCAACCACCCCTTGACCGTGCGTAAGGATCACTCCCCACAGGGCAGTCGCAGTTATAGTCTGAACTAGTGCCGCTGACACCTTGCGGACGACAGGTAGGGCTATTTCTATATTGACAACTTTGAGGAAGCTCTATATGGGGTCGGACCCTAAGGCGGGCCGGGCCAGGCCGTGGGGGTACCGACTCCGGCGGAAGCCGCTTTCAGTACTCCCGCGCTCGGGTGTAACTGACACCGGTCCGGGTTGAAGAAGGTTCCCTAGTCGGCGGTGTCCTCTTTTGTCGCTGTGGTGCTTCCCTCTTCTTTCGCTGTGGAGTCGCGGGAACTTCGGGCATCCCCTGTAGCTAGCGGGGTAATCCCCACCACATTTAACACATTTGACCCAGTCTGTTCGGAGTTTTGCGCACTTTACACAGCGTGCCGCCGCCCTGCAGCAACAATATGCGTGGTGGAAACCCTGACACCGGCGGCACTGCCCGATGCCAGTTTTCCACCGCAGGTCCTCTACGGTGACAGGGTGGCGAGCGACATACTTCACCTCTCGGATCTTTTCGTGGCCGTTTTCTGTCGATAGGTGTACCAGCACAAGGGGTAATGATTCATCAAGAGATTACATTAATACTCCGTACCACACCCTATCCTTAGGTCTAGTTTTTCGAGTAGGGCAGGCTGGATCCGGATTCCCTCGCTGCCTCTGACGAAAGATTACTGGAAGCACTTCTCTGGCGTCTGCTGCGGTGTGCGTTGTTGTCTACTCCATTGCTGCTGGGTAGTCGATGTACTCCTCCAGTGGCTGGAAAGTGTTGTCCGTCAGGGACGGCGTTGGCTGACGGGCTGTCGGAGTTTTCCTCTGCCTCTTCTGCTTGACGAAGTCATCGGAGCTGGCTCAACCGGGGCGGGCATTTTCTTCGTTTCTTCCTTGAGCAGTGTCGGTGGTGGTGGACGTGGACGGAACCGCTCGCTGGACCTCTACTAGCGGGGCGACGTCTTCTGGCGGTGCTGGATTCGTCTTCATGGTCCGCCTCATCTTTTGTGTTGTGACGGCCCGTGATGCGTCGCTGCTAGCTCGGTGAAACGGCAGCCACGGTATCGCTTCCTGCGGGGTTGACGGCGGATCTGAGTGTTCCTCCATTCATCAGTGGTAGGCGCACAAACATTCCTCCCTATTGCACGACTCACCTATTGTAAAAACGACGTTAACGCTTTTTTTTTAAATTGACAATTCGTCTATGACTTTCTTGAGTACTTCTCAATTCGGGATGGTAACTTCGAATGATGACTTTTTTCCTAATCCATTCTGTTATACGATACTCATCTCCTAGATGGACTGTTCGGAAACGACACAAACGATGTCTTTTAATTATAGAAATATTGTCGTAAGTTAAATTAATCGACTCGTAAGAGTTTGGAAGTTATGAATTTTTACCTTCCAACCTACATATACATATGTAGGTATAGAAGGTTATGCAATCGACTTTGTTTTTCACTATCGCCAAATCGACTTATTAGCTCATTTTACAACGTTTGGCCAAGTTCCGTCTAGATCGGTCATCATGTCTCGATGACTGTGTGTGTATGTGTCTATCTGTGTGGATGCATGTTAGTATCCACGATAACTCCAGAACGAAAATACCTACGTACTTAAAATTTTGTATTTAAGCTTTTCATTTGGCTTAGAGCTGATTAGATTTTGGGAGAAATCCAGCGACGGAGGGGGGGGGGGTTATTAGGAGTAGTTTTTTTGTTTTTATCAAATATGTCTAAAATACCTGCATATTTCAAAGATATAAAAATACCTAGACATAGACCTTAAACATACCGATTAATTATGTTCTATACAATTTTTTGATGTGACGCGTAATTTAGCAGCAAAAAAATTCCTAAAGTAGAATTTAAGCGTTAGTTAAAATTTTTTCAATATCTGAATAATTCATTTTATAAGAAAAAGTGCAAACATATTTTTTAAAGAAAATTTAATTTTGCATAACTTTTCTTCATAAGCTTTCTTAATATAACGCAAGGTACGTCTAAAAACTAATTAAATATGAACGAAATTGGTTAAACTGTATTATTGATATCTTATGGAGGCGGACGGCTTTGGAATTTTTTTTATAACGTCTGGATGTCTATTAACCTCTGTCTGACATCAAGTTTTAAACCTCTGTTTGGCATAGATAATTTTTGTTTTTACAATATTGCCTATTTTCGTAATGAACTTATTGTAAAAGAGGTTGCATAATTATCATTAAAAAATGTTATTAAAATTACTTAATTTCTTTTCATTTCCATTTTGTAGGTCGGAAGGTCGCGTGGTGTTCCACACCAGATATTTTTCTAAAGTAGATGCAGATAAGAATGTAAACATCATTATTACACATAATTAGAACAAATTCTTGAAATATCTTTGCGATTTCACTGTTTCATATTTCATGAATTTGTTTTAACACCTTAAAAAATTCTAGATTTGACACTACCAAGGATGATAACTGTAAGTATTATCGAAACGTATAGACTTATCTAAATATAAATGTAAAAATACATCATTAAACCCAAAAGCTAACTACATTAATTAGATGCGGATAAATTATTAAATGTATGTAAGTAATAAATGTGTATTATAATATAATTAAACTTTTCGATTTTTTTCTTTGTATAGAAATTATATTTGTACAAAATGAATAGCCGTTACTTTATTGATTCTAGCCCTATCCATATTTGTGTTTGTGTATTATTTCACACTGGTATATTTGTTGAAAGTTCTCAATTAGAAAATTTGCACAAAGATACAATATGTGTTTAATAACAGTCAGTATGAGTGAACATATTTTAATTTGACGTATTTACCGATACAATCAAATACCATTGATACATTTGCTTGAAAATATGTATTTACTTAAAATATATGACTATAGAATGTTATGTATTATTCGCAAATCTATTTTTATTCAAATAATAATTTGTGAATCCGAGTCATTTCCACGTGCTCCAAAACATCTATTTTCATTCAATTGGTGTGTCGGCGTTTTTCAGAAATCGATATTATACAACCGCTTTTAAAACTCCGGCGCGCTGAAGCATCTTGTGTGATGGTGGGTATTATAACGCCTACAGTTATGAACTGCTTCTCAAACTACATTTTTCAGTTCGCAATTGTTGACATTTATTGTATAGCAAATGTCAAATACTATACTAAAGTTTACACAAAATCGTTTCATCAAATTACCATGAATTACAAAAAAATTATTCCACAAATGGAGAAGACCTTATTATATCAGCTCAGTTTAAAAATAAATACCCAGTGTAGGTTTTTCTGATTGAGTTTTTACAAGGTTGTCGACAAATACAAAAGTCATAATATTACAACACGTTTCTCTATGTGTTAATGTTCTGCCGAATACACTAACATGTAATGTATTTTTAATTGTATACCACCCACTTATAGTTAAAATTGAAAGTAAGAATTACATTTAAGGCAACTGCGTTTTAAGTACTCGTACTTATATAGGGATTAGGCGCGTGTGGTTAATTTAGGTTATTTCACGTGCTATTTTTAACTATTTGTTTATGGCAAAGGAATTGAAAAGAAATTGCTATAATTATTGTGGTTCACGTACTGCATAAATTATGGTCTTTACAAATGGTGTACTTAAATTGTTTATATTTTTTTTATTTACATCAGTGATTACCTACATTATATTATTTATCTTATGAATTATGTTAATGATAAAGGGGAATTTTTTATTAATGTTTGTTGTTCAAAACTATATTCTATTATTTACCGTAAGAGAATAGATAAAATCTTGTAAAAATGTATAATTTTAAACAGATTTAGTGTGACAACGGATCAAATTGCCTCATAAAACCTATTAACACCTTAAGCGCCATTTGTATCAATACGGATACAGAGACTCTTATACCAGTGGGCTACCTGTATCCGAGTTGATACATCGACTTACTTTTATCTTCTGCTAGCTGTGTTTAAAACGATGCAACGGAGCAACATATTCAAATAGGGAAGTTGTACAGCATGGCCCATGAGACCAAAAATATGTTTTGGCTAATAACTTTTTAGTAAATTTGGTGAAAAAAATATACAGATATTTTCATATAAATTTTTTTATTATCAAACTTTTTCTGTTTACATAAAAAAAATTAATTTTCTTAAAGATACAAGACAGTCATTTTTAAATAATACATTTATTCTGAAAACAAAATATATTAACAAAAAAATAATTCAACTTGCCAAATATTAATATTTTTCCGATTTGTGGGTAGAAAAGAAACATAGCAGGCAATAACATTTTTCGCAACTCGTACATTTGGTATGAGTTTCTGAAGCTTTAGATTGAGCGTAACGCCAATAATAATCTTTTTTGAGATTCTCGTAGCATCCTACGCATCTGCTTCTTTTGGCATCATGTACCAAGGTATGATTTTCATCGGTGTGTCTGGAGTTCGGGTGTTTGTGGGCAGATTAATAACTGTGAAACTACCATTTCTTTGTATTTGGTTATTGACATTCTTTTCTTGGTTACTTTTTTATGTAAACAATAGGCATTTATCAAACCAGTTCCAGTACGCAATTCTACCGCTAGCTTACGGTACCATTTAACTCCATTTCTGAGACATGTCGAGTAAACTTTCAGATGGTCGGAAAGGTCTATAAATGATTTACATTTATTATAGTCTGTTATTATTGCTGGTTTTTCCAAGTCTTCCCCTCTCCTTTTCACAATGGTCGTTGAAGCGTCGTGCTTAGTCGATATCACTAGTACATCCTTCTTGTCCCGTATTACTTTGCGAACTAACAATTTGGTGTTTTTTTAGTTTAGCTTTTATAATATGTGCTGGGTTAATTTTCCTCCTGGAGCGCAAAGTCCCTACCAAATATGTTTTTCTTATCTGAAGCTGTGTGCAAAGGATATACTGCTGTAGTAATTATCTGTGTAAATAGTCCTTTCCTTATCAAGCAAATTTTCTGATAACTTCAAAACAATTTTAGAAGCACCTGAGAGACTTTGGTCACCAATACTATCCTTTCCACAGTAAACTGACAAATTGTAAGTATAACCTCCATTCACACAGAGTTTGTAAAGTTTGATACCAAATCTATGACGCTTATTTGGTATTATATTGTTTAAAACTTAGTCGGCCTCGAAATGGTACTAATGTCTCGTCAATGCAAATATCTTCATATGGTGCGTAGGCATATTGAAAACGTTCGACTAACTTATTTATAATAGGTGTGATTTTATATAGCCGGTCTCCTGGCGCAGGATTTGAATTATCACAAAAATGCCACGTCCTAAGTAATATTTTAAACCGGTTTCTCGAAATGATAAGACTTTGTTTTGGTACTATATATATTATTTGTAGACCAGTAGTCGCGTATCTGAGGCAGGCGAACGAGTCCCATCCACAATATTGTCGCAATAAAGATTTTCATTTCATAGTAATTCGTATCAACCCAACTTTTTATTTGAGAATGTGGTAAATTGTTGTCATGTGATTTGAGGCTTTGAGCGTATCTGTTTGTTTCTGTGACCATGAGATCTACTACTATCTGTTAGAAATATTTTATAAGTCTACCTCTTTGTTATTTTCATAGTTTGCTGATATATCTTCTCTTACACCTGAAATATCTTCTAAGAACGGAAAGTCTTTCAATTTAGAACGCTGGGGGGTACCCCAAATAAGTTTATCTTCTTGGTTATCAGTCACCGATTCGCTCTCAGACTGTAATTTATACTTTCCAATAACTTCGTCTAATGATTGGTCGATTTTTCCTATAATGAATAAAAACGAATGAATTCTTTTGTTACATTGGCAAAAGGTTTAAAACTTACCAGAATTTGAAGGTGTATCTTTAGTAATTGCATTTCCTCCACTCGTTTTAGTAAATTTGCTTGTTTTTCGTTTTTTTAGGGATATCGTTAACTACAGCTCTCTTCCGACGATTCACGCTCGTATTCAGACTCACTGTCCTCAAACGGTTCACCTTCTTCAGAAAAATTAATTTCTTCCAATAATTTCATGAGTGCTGCCTGCCGTTTTTCATAAGACATTTTATCAAAGAAAATGCTACACTACTACACAAACGCGACCCAATAAATATTACAAATTAAATGTATACTGACTTCCATAAAAATTGCAACACCTAGAATTTATTCAACGATTTTATCAACGATGTCTTTCATTAGAACAAACAAACGATTAAAATTTGAAAACAAAAGAACAAAAACAAAATGTTTTTTTCAATAATGAGTTGCTCCGCACTCATTTAGACGGCGTGGGATGCTATCAATCAAGTGATCTATAGCCGCTTGTGGTATATCAATCCAAGCTTCTTGAATCCGTAGCCGGAGATAGTGTAAGTTATCTGGAGGGTGTGGTAAATTACCCAGTCGCCTACCGATCTCATCCTATACATGTTCAATGGGCGACAAATCAGACGACCGAGCAGGCCATGGGAGGACGGCAATGTTAGCTTCTTCCAAAAAACGTGTTGTAGCCCTTGCAGTATGAGGGCGCGCATTATTCTGTTGGAAAATGGGATTTTCCAGCCCTTGAAGATATGGAAGCGCAATGGGTTTCACCACATTGGCAATACAACCAGGGACGTTTGCCATCAATGAAGACCAAGGGTGATCTGCTACCGTAACATATTGCACCCCATATCATCACGCCTTGTGCGAGGGATGTGTTGCGTGCCACAAAAAATGTTGGATTTTTACATTCTCCACGCATCCGTTTGACCCTCCTACGACCATCGCGGGCCCACAAGCAAAATCGGGACTCGTCTCTAAACACAATTCGATACCATTCTTGCGCCCAATTCACTCTTTCGTTGCTCCACCCAATTCGCTCTTTCGTTGCTCCATTCTAACCTGCGTAGACGGTGAAGTGGTCTAAGAGGAAGACATAAAAATGGACGATATGAACGCAGCCGATAAGACCTTATCCGGCGATAAACAGATGACATTGACATTCTGGGTCCTATACTTCTCAACCAATCATTTACAATCGATCGAGTTGTTGAAAATCTGTCTATTGTGGCCATAAGTCTTAAGCGACGTCCTTCGCGATCTGTAGTCCTGCGGGGACGTCCAGATCCAGGGCGACGTTATTGCACCGCTTCCTCGGACCATTTGGACCAACATCTCAACACCGTTGTAACTTTTCGGTTTACACGACGAGCAATTTCTCTTAGCGAAAGTCCGGACTCTCGCTTGCCAATAATACGGCTACGTTCAAAATCAGTCAATTGCGAAAAATGTTGTTGTTGACGTACTCTTGGCATTGTTCCCAAGTTCAGAACGAAATTGTGAACAAACAATTGATAGTTAATTACACACTGACGAGCTAGATTTTATTCAAATTTTAATCGTTTGTTTGTTCTAATGAAAGACATCGTTAACGAAAATTTCAATAAAATCGTTCAACAAATTCTAGGTGTTGCAATTTTTATGGAAGTCAGTATATATCCTTCCGAACACCTACTTCGACTGAGTAAACAATGGTGTGGATGCATGATGCAATCGCGCCAAAACACGGTTCCACACGAATATACATGTATCAGATAGAATACAAGTGGCCAAAGGCTACTTTTTATCCCTGTGGGCCGCATGTATTTAAACAGATACACTATTTTTTCTCAAAAAAATATTATATGTTTGGAAAAAATTATAGTCGGATAGTTAAATAAGATACTTTTAATTGAAAAAAATAACATTTAACCCGGTGGCCACAATCAAAAATTTTTTTTATAGTGGTGGCGCTTAACGTGTTAATTATTAAGGGCATTGGTTAACTTGTATATGGGAGAACGTCGTCCCTAATTTAAATATATAAAATTCAATAAAAAAGATTATACTGATTCAAGAAGGCCAAAATTTTAAAATTGTTTTTGCAATGTTATTATTTAACAAAAATACTTTTACAGTTTTATGTTTATGCTTATCTTCTGAAATTACCACACACAGTAAAATAATATAACAGATTAGTTAGTTCAATTTCATAACAATTATATTTAATTTTCTTTACAGTTTGAATTGAATTTCATTATGTTACGTTTTTTTCAACAATGCATAGGCAAGTTTATTAGAGTTTAATTATAATTTTCTATATTTATGATGTCTATGTTATTTATATAAGTTCATAAAAGGTATCGGGCATGTTATGAAACGGAATTTTTGCTTACTGGAATGTTTTCAATATCCTTATTCACATCAATACGTACAATTTTAACATTTAAAACGAATAGTAACTCGTTTGCTCTTCTGTAACAAATTATGTTATTTTAATATTTCAAAAAATGCTTGAGAAAGGATCAGCGACCTTCTAGGGGCGGGCAATTCGGACATTTCTCCGGGTCTCCAAAATTTGAGGGCAGCAAGTGTGAGAAAAACATTGACGTTAAATAGTCAATTAATAAAATATTTCACATATTAATTTTTTCATTCGCTGAAAGCTTGCAGTGTATAGCGAGCGTATTTGTACTGTTTGTGTCTAAAGGCTAAAACGATTCTTGTTGATTCTAAATAAAACAATCATAAAAGAGCGGTATGTTTAATTAAAAAACCGCTTTGACGGGAAAATCGAAGGAAAATAACATTAATTTAAATTGGATATTTACAGATTTCCCAGATATGAAAGATACGATGGTGATTCATTTTTTAAAACATTTATTTCACATTAAATAGTAAGAGTTGATTATGAACTTATAAAAATGTAGTAAATTTTTATAATTTCGAAAAAGAAACATTTTATAAATCATTTTGTTAATAAATTAACATTACCTTTGTAAAGGACTTTGCTTGGACTTACGGCTTCATTACACATTCCTAGTACGTCGGTGATGATAACAAGCCGAAGTTCATAACATTTACTTCAGTTCGATTTCTTAATTTTTAAAGGTACGTACATCTATAATTAAGCTTTTGTTTACTTTGATAGATACTTGTTTATCGCAAAATCCATTATTGAATCGAAACAATGAAGGCGTCTTTAAATATTCACCGAACAAAGGTTCGGTATATGAATTCGTTAAATCTGTGTGTCTATGTGTGTGCGTGCGCGTGTGTAGAGTTCGCTCCAAGACTAAATAACAATTGCGCAGAAATCAATTTTGTCCCGAGTGTCAATACACTATCTAACCAAAAAACATTAGCACTCTTCATACAGCGTTTGAGGTGTCCACATTTATTCCACAAGTTGTTACTAACTAGTTTTCATCTTTTAGTTTTATATTTTATGTGTGTTGGTTGCGATAGTAAAAAACAGTCTTTCTTAAGACTTTTCAAAGAAAAGGTTGTAATTCGGTATGTAAAAATTAAATCAAACATCAATTATACTGACCATGCACTTTTTTAAATTGCAGATCTTCTATATTAAACACCAGTTCATTCAACCAGTATTTAGCAATTAATCACCAAATTGAAGATTTGTAAGTACTTTTTGATATGAAAAAGATATTCATAATTACTAGTTTCCATAACCTCAATTGCATTACGTGATAATTTTCAATTAATTTAATTACTACCGTTTTCAAATTTGAGTAAGTGTTTATTAATAAATATACTCTTTTTGTTTGTAGGTTACGAATGAATAACCAAAAAGTCGTTCATAGCCAAGCCCGAAAAATTTTCAACAATGTTTTCCAGTTTATGAAAAAAGAAAAAGAAGAGGGATTAACAATACCTCTATCCCAATTACGTGAACGTGTTGCTGAAGCTATTGGTGTGAGTAAGTACTGTGAGGAGAATTATTAAAGAAGAGAGAAGCACACCCGAAACAAGTAAACCCGGCAGTAGTAAATTTTCTTGACCAAGAAAAACTGTTACTCAACCCAAGCCAAAGTCAATATTCGATGGATTCGATGAAGAGATCATAAGGAAAGTCATATACCCCTTTATTAATGCCCAAAAATGTGCTCCAACTATAAGTAAAGTGTTAGAGGAAGTAAAAAGTGCGGGTGTTGAATTTGAAGGAATGAAAATTTCATTTTGGAAAGCATTGAGAAACCTACGATTTCGTTGGAAGAAAACTGTAGATAATAGGAAAGTATTGGTGGAAAAAATGGACATTCGAGCGAAACGAGTAGAGTACCTTCGACATTTAAAGAAATATAAAGAAGAGAGAAGATATTTTGTGTATAGTGATGAAACTTATTTACATAGTTCTCATGCAGTTCCAAAAACATGGGACGATGGAAAAAATGTTTAAAGGCTCCCATTAGTAAAGGTCAACGATTAATTATTGTTCATTGTCGTGGCAAATGCTCTTTTAATATTTAAATCGGGGCAAAAAACTGGAGATTACCATGATGACATGAACCACAGCAATTACATGAAATGGATGAAAGAAAAAGTAATACTGAATTTACCAAAAAATTGTGTTTCTGTTGTTGATAATGCATCGTATCATAACGTTAGTACACAAGCCCTACCAACATCAAGCTGGAAAAAAGATGAAATGCAAAAATGGGTATCTGAGAGGGGCATATTTTACGAGCCACGTGCACTAAAAGTTGAATTATATGAGAGAATTAAACAGCACAAACCACAACAGAAAGTATATATTTTAGATAAGCTATTAGCTGAAAATAGACATGTTGTTCATCGCCTCCCTCTTTATCATCCGGAATTAAATACCATAGAAAAAATATGGGCTATTGTGAAAAATCGAATAGCAGCAAGAAATGTTACGTTTAAAATGGAGGATGTTAGAAGATTGGCAGATGAAGAATTTGAAAAAATTACACCTGGAAACTGGAAAAAAGTGTGTGAACATGTGGAACAACTGTAAAGTGATTATTTTCAAAAAAAAGTGGTATTGGATGTTCCTGAACTCGTAATAAGTATTAACAATGACACTGACGAATCTGATTTGTGGTTGTCGTCCGATGATGAAGATTTAGGTTGTGAACCGTTGCAATAGTATTAAGCAATTAAATTGAGTTTCTAATAACAAATTGTCATCAATCGAAATTCATTTATATGATGTAAATGTTGTACGAGGATTTCAGCAAGTAGCAGTAGACAGTAACCATTTTTAACGAACCTTTTCCAGAAAAGTAATACTATCTAGCATTTATAAACCAACTTTGTTATGATGTAGATGATGATGATGTAAGAAGTGGGTTACAAAAAATTAGATAACTCGCAGTAATTTTGTTTTCCCATTGATCATTGAAATAGATGCATTATGTACAACAAAAGTATTCAACAATTTTTTCAGATATTCTATTTCACTTTCAAGCAAGTAACGTTCGGTTTTGATGTGCTTTCTATTGATATAATTTCATAAGTAAATGCAATCACGCTGTGCTTTTTCAAGGGAATCCCCATTTGGATACAAATAACACTTATTCCCCTAAAAATGAGGTAAAAAGTTTTGTCCTTTTTTGTTACGTTTACATATCTAAGCATCAAATAACGACAAATGAACGTGGTTGATATTTCGGAAGATCACAGTCTACGAAAGATTACCTACTATTAAACCTAAAATAAAACATTATTAGAATGAAACTAAAACCAGCTACCTAGTACCTACCTAATTATAGCTTAAAAAACAGCAAAAATTGTTGGCATAATAAACATAACCCCAAATGTGAATCACCTATACTATTGCTATATACACAACTGTAGAATTAATTCTGATACTAAGTCAATGAAGCCTAGCTTTTATGTGATAAGGAATATTGAAAATCTGACTTCAGATTCTGAAAGAGGATCCAAAAGTAATGAGGGGTCGCCATTTGTATCAAAAGCGGTCACCCATGATCGGTAAATTATTAAATGTACATATATATATATATATATATATATATATATATTATCGATTTTTGGATTAATTAAATACCTTCATTGTAAACAGTTTGTCTTTAAAATAATTCTTGCGTGTACATTATTCTTTTGAGGTCGCCAACACTAAGTTGTCTTTTCTTTCGGGGTTAAACCGCGTATGTTAACGATTTGTGTCTGTGATCAATTAAGGGAATATGTATTCCAGTCTAAGTATGTATTTTTATCTAACTGAAAGCTCGCAGCAAATCATTTAGCAGCCTAGATAACACATTAAATACGAAACATTGTCTTGCGAAGGTATCTTATTCGTACGCGGACTCATTAAGCTGAAATCTGCTAAAGTAAAAGGACAGTACAGGGCCCTCTCACTCTGGTATTTGTGCGAATTAGCATTGTTGGTTGTTGGTTATATTTATAATTGTGTAGAGGGGGCTGGTGAATGGGTATATGATACCGCTGGTTACTAATTGTAAAAGGCAATTGCCAGTAGGTACACACTCCCAGGCCAGACCATTAAATACCTCGAATTTTTATTTCTATTGTTTTTATTTGTGGTATAGATGAATGTGTAACCTGAGAGAGGAGCACTGTATTTTTCTAACGCACTCAAACTTATATATCGGTCACGATGTTAGTGATCTATTCATAACTTACCCTTGTAAGGCTTTGTTTTAATGAGGTTTTTTCTCAGTTTGTTTAAGTAGAATTATTTGCCTGCGAGCTGATTTGTCTTTGTATCTGCTTTATTGTAATTTGATTTATGTATTCTGTGCTTTGGTGATCACTAAACAATTGGGCACGGGTAAATTCCTGGTCTATTTTTATTTTCTTTTGTTCTTGCCTTTACCTTATTATCACCTGTACAAATTTTACTGTTGTATTTTATATGTACTGTAATTTGGTTTATTTTTTTATGTGCTTATTTACTTAAAGACCGGCATGATTGGCTGTGTAACTAAACTGCTTTTTATTCATATTCTCTTAATGTTATAATTTCGTACGCACTTTAACCTGATTTAATGGTAGTTTGTTGTATATTTAGCCCATTCATTGTCTTTTTTTGTGTTGATTTATTATGTACTTGTGTAATTACTTATTTATGAATAAAGTGGGTCTTATTTGTGGTTCTTTCCCACAATAGTATATTAACGGGCTGAACCACCGCTGCGCAACGTTCGGTGATTTTAATTTGAGTAGTTCCAGCTTATCTAATTTAGATAGCACAACGTACTTACCGCTAGACGGCCACTTCGTTTGGTCAGATTTGAGGTTTGCGAGTAATTAAATATCAGACTTGTAAATAAATTCTAAGGTTTTAATTATTGCCCGGAAAGTCAAAGTAAGGCAGGCAATTAATTTGAGTAAGCGTGACATTATGAATTTGCATTTTTGCAAACAAGTTCAAATTATGCTTTTCAAAATAGGGTACCTGGGGATGCTAATATATATATATATATATATATATATATATATATATATATATATATATATATATATATATATATATATATATATATGTATATACACAATGGCATTCGCGAAAGTACTGTTGATGCTTCAAAGTTACATGTTTCGTAGGATTTGGGAAAGTTTTCGTTTTGGAAACCTTTGCCAAATTTTAAAGGGCAACACGCGTCGAAGAATGAAGGCTTGTATTGAAAATGAAGGATTTTGTCTTAATTATTAAACTATGATTAGATAGTATTATTTTGTTATATGTGTTTCGTGTTTACTTGTAGTTAAATCGTTAACTGTTGTAATGCTAATAATAATAAATAATAAATATAAAAGTTAGAAATAAATCGATTTTTTAAATTTAATTTCTATTTTTATCGTTGGTAAAAGAAAACGAATTTGGTAAGTTCAAAAACAGTTTATCATTTTTTATTGAAAAACTGTCACTATTATATTAATTCGATTTTTAGCGGTACTTGTGCCTCTCAATGACCTATAGAGTTAAAGCATATTTAAATCACAATTAATGGGAAATTATATGCCAAATAAGGTGTTTTTATTTTATCAATTAGGACGCTTTTTAATTTCAATTACATCCTTGATAATACGATTTCATAAATATTCCTCTTTCGATAGTAGTGTTTTGAATTAATATGGAAAAAAACAAGCACCGTGTTATCAGGGAAATAATGAAATCAAAACAATTTCGAATTTCATTGTTACTTGTATTTCTTCTAATCAGTCTAATTATATCCTAGGTTAATTGATTTTTTATTTTGTGCGACAATATCATTTTATTATGTAATTCCATTATAATGCAATAAAAATCAGATCATTTGTTTGGTTTTATAAATACACATGTATTCAAATTCATTAAAAATATAAAAAATATAATTCTTCTTTTTATATAACAGATTTTCAAGTCAGTTTCGAACCAGGCATTACGTATTTTCATAAGAATTCTTTCATTAACAAACTGGTTGTTTCAGAGATTATCTACGTACCTGTAAAATAATAGTAAATTTATCTAACTGTTACAATACGTTCTTAGTTATTTCTAACATTTAAAGGGTGTCCAAAACTTCTACGTTAGATCGCCTCGGGGGGTGGGCTTTTTCATTGACGTCGGGTGTACCTTAGATCTTCGCAATTAGGGAATATAATTTTATTTTAGTAAATATTAGGTAGATCTTTGAGAAATGAAATATTATTAAACCTCTTTGAAAATGACAAATCAGAACACCCTCCAACGAACGAAGGCTGATAATGAAAAATATAACGATCATATTTTACTGAATCAATGAAATATTCTTCAAATTTGAATGTATATGTATACGTATTGCATTGTTTCAAAGAAACGCGTTTTATAATAATATATTTCAATAACTAAACTGAATTAAATCAAGAATAATAACACTGTTTTTAATGACTATTTATAATTTGCTGAAATATCTGTTATAAAACATATATACAAATAACACTTAACTTTCTTTATGTTGACAGGATATTTAGAACAAAGATATTATTTATTTTTACTTTTTATTTTATAGTTTACATATCGTCGACATTTTAGCATAAATTTGTATAGGTACATGAATTTATGTGATGAAGAGAAAGTATTACGAGACTGGCTAGTACTCTCTTTCACAAAACTGTGTTTACTGCTCCTGTTGCAACATTTTCAGTCATATAGTTAGTTCTCGTTCAAAGGAGGGACTTAAAAGTTGAAAGTACCTGGTCGAAACTGTAAAAGAACATGAAATTTCAAAAAATCATATTCAGGTTCAAAAATCATGGCTAGTAATCAACCAATGTGTGTTAAAGCTGTACATGGGGCAGCGCAAATGATTAATACCGAAACAAACCATTGAGAGAGAGAGATAGATCATTTATTAACACCATAATTTGGTACAGCGCACAGTGTAAAAAAAACAACATAAATAAAAAATAGTACAATGCAGTAACATAAACATAAATGTAGTAAAACATATACATATGTATAAATAAACATTGGAACGAGATGCTTCTAAAAATCGTAGCAGTTCTTGGTAAAAGTTGTCTGAGTACAATAACAGTGATTTCTTAAAAATAGTTGAGATGCTATCTGAATGTGATGCCATTATCGAAGAGTAAGTCTGTAAAATGCTCCAAAAAGAAGAGACTAAAAAACACTATCTTAGGAAATATACAGGACGAGATAGTCTGCTGAATCATAGTGTACAGTCTCATATTATTGATGAAATAAAAAATTTCAAATATTTTTCTATAATTTTAGACTGTCCTCCTGACATTAATAAGTTAGAGCAAATTACTCCTGTAATCAATAAATTTGGCGCAACCGTTGGAATTAAGATTAATGAAATTATAATTCGAAAAATTGACAGGTTTAAATTTGCAGGATATCGGAGAACAGGGATATAACCAGTGGTCTAATAAGAGGAGCGATAAATCATGGGTGCAATCTACAATTAAACAGTATAATTCGAGAGCATTCTCTATACGTTCCGTATAGTAGCCACTCTCAGACTGATTAATGATATGGCAATAGCAACCTTGGAAACCGCTAATTTCTGCAACGTGGTCCAAACAATTACTTATTTATTTCGACACCTCTAATTTGAAGGTATAATATACTGGGTGTTTAGCCTTGCAATTTCACAAATCTGCAAATATTCAGAAAACTAGATAAAAAATACAGCGTGTTCAATTTAACAAAGAATAAATTTGATATAACCCTGTATAGTAAAAATAGTTTTTTTTAATATAGTATTTTACAGCTTTCATACTGTACCAAAAAATCATTCAAATGTTTAGCACTGTCTTCTAAAACCGTCGTATAATAATAATAATAATAATAATAATAATAATAATAATAATAATAATAATGTTTATGTACGACCACGAACCAAGGACTGCTTATAACACAGTTTTGCGGCTATAAATTACCTCTTATTGTACCAGTGAAATAAAATTACATTATTTTACTAGTAAAATAAAGTTACTTTATTTTACTATTATGTCAGATTTTGACGGTTTCAAATAAATACGTACAACAGTCATAAAAGTGTCATTGAATTAATTTGTTTCGTTAAGCCAAATTTAGCAGTCGAATATAAAGCTCTGTATGCATCTCGTCCATATAAGGCTTTATTGAACTCGTTTACTAAATAGCTATTATTCACGTTAATATGCAATAAGCACGCACGTTTCTCAAATAATGTACAAAAATTAAACAACAAACTATTCAAAGCAAACATGACAATAGCACAGTAAAACTAGCAAATAGAATATATCGTACAGGAACACATTAGTGACTAGAAATTTTATTACCCAAAATTAATCAATCGAATAGTATGCTTTCCGAATTATGTGCCTTTTTATCACAGTTTTAAAGGTATTTTTTAGTGATTTGGCAGAAGATTATCTGGGATTGATAGTGATGATGTCTTTGAGTTTTTGATAATGTACAGTATTCTGTTCTTATTTCATTTTCTATAACGAGTATTATAATCTGATTGCAATGTGAAGTTACCGTAATTGTCTTTTGTATGAATTGATACATTCAAAGGATAAACATGCATGTTAATGTTAGGATGTTGAGTTTGATAAAAGAAGATGAACAGCCCTCTAGGGAATTAATTATGCGAATAGCTCTTCTTTACATAGCGAATACTTCCGTAGCTGAAGTGCCATTACCCCAAATTAGTACCCCATAATAGATGATTGAATGAACAAGCGCAAAGCAGACAGTTACTAATGTAGATTTAGAAACATTGCCGGACAAACGGCGTAATACAAATATATTGCTACTATTTTTTTGCAGATTTTACCAACGTGTTCTGCCAATTTCAATGTAGAGTCTAGGTATAATCCCAAAAATTTTACCGAACTTGAATCTTTGTAAGCATGTGGTTTTAACGAAATTACTAGCTTTTCAGTTTTTTCTTGTAATTAATACTTAGTTCATTAGCCTTAAACCATGTCGTAGCAATAGCAATCAGTTCGTCTGATGTAGAATTGCTGAAACTACTTTTAGTAATTTTGGGAAAGTATACTGAACGTCAAAAAAATCCGGCCACCAAAAATTTAACACATTTTTAAAAGTGGTTATCTCTTGAACCACTCATTTGATTTTGATGATTTTTCTGTGAATTCAGGTAAATTCTTCTGTAGCAATACTGTGGTTGAAATTTTGATGTAGAGTTAAATTTTAAAATATACCGGGTGCATAAATGTGAAGATGTTTTTTACCCGAAATTTGAAACACCCTGTAGGTCGTAGCAACTACAACACGGGGTGTCAGCTGGTGTCAAAATGTAGCCCCTTGCTTTATGAACATTTTGGTTTTTTATTCACGTTATTACCTCTGTTATTAAAGAATTACATGCTTTTAAAGGAAACCCTTCAAACGCAGTGGTCACATTTCCGCCCCCACCATCACATATCCGCCATGGTAACTGAGGCGTTCTGAAATTGTACAGTCGACAAATTTTTCGTTTCTACGCCTCCATACTCGCTCTCGACCATTAGGAGATCGCAGACAAAAACGCGAAAAGGACGTTATTCCATAGCTGCATCGCCCAATTCACATGAAAACGCGCAAATTCCAGACGATGTTTTGGAAGCAGATGGTAGGTCTCCTTGAAAACAAGTCACTTTCTCGAAGTCTTCGTTGTATTGTGCTTTCACTGACTTCAACTCCACGCACAGTTCGCATCAAATGTTGGTTTTGAACTGCTGTAGTTCTACCACTCCTTAACGTATGCAGGCAAATAAAGTGGTCATGAATTGCATTTGTCTTCCGTTTTCTGCCTGAACCAACCCGCTGGCGTAATTTCCTGTTTCCATATACCGATTCCCGGCATCTTGGACTGGTACACCCAACGTATTAGCCACATAACGTTGACTTTGGCCATCCTCAATTAACGCTACAATACGCGCAATATGAGTTGAATTTAAGGACATTTTTCAATTAACAAGATTTGACAACTGTTACTTTGACATCTGACATTTCCATTCCTTTAAAAGTGTGTAACTTCTTTAATAACAGAGGTAATAACGTAAATAAAAAAGCAAAATGTTCATAAACCAAGGGGCTACATTTTGACACCAGTTGACACCCCCTGTTGTAGTTGATGCATCCTACAGGGTGTTTCAAATTTCGGGTAAAAAACATCTTTACATTTATGCACCTCCTATAATTTCAAACTTAACTCTACGTCAAAATTTCAACCACAGTATTGTTACAGAAGAATTGGCATGCAGTTCACAAAAAAATCACCAAAATCAAATGAGTGGTTCGAGAGATAACCACTTTTGAAAATGTGTAAAATTTTTGGTGGCTGGATTTTTTTGACGGTCAGTGTATTTGATGACAAAGTTAGATTGAACAATTTAGTGAGTGTATAAACTAACTGATTAATATTACTAGGTGGATCAAAAATTTGGAATAATCCTGCTTATATCTGTTGAACCATATTATCATTAGACGTCTATCAAAATTTCAATCTTTTCTGTTTACGCATTTACAAGTTACAGCAGTGAGAAGCAACCAATCTCGTTGTTTTTTTTTAATGGAAAAATCTTAGTTTCGTGTTCTGATTAAACACTATTATTTACTCAAGACAACGATAACGGAGGCCAAAGCCAAGCTAGATAAGTATTGTCTGCACCGTCGATGAAGATAATTCAAAAATGGTTCTCTGACATTCGTTGTGGTCGTACAAGCACCGATGACGCTGAACGATCTGGACGCCCAAAAGACGTCAGTACACCAGAAAACGTGGAAAAAATCCATGATATTATGTTGAACGACCCCAAAGTGAAATTGAGGGAGCTAGCTGAGACCACAAAGATGTCGTATGGCAGTGTGTTCAATTTCATACATGACAGTTTGGGTATGAAGAAGCTCTGCGCGATATGGGTGCGCCGCGTTTGTTAACAGTGGACCAAAAACGAATTCGTGTTATGACTTCCCAGCAGAATTTGGCGATGTTTACGCGAAATCCAAGGGAGTTTTTGCACCGATTCATAACCATGGATGCATTTCTACACACCAGAGTCTATGCAACAGTCGAATGAGTTTCTCCGGGTGAAAGTGCTTCGAAGCGTCCAAAAACGCAACAATGCACGGGAAAGGTTATGTCCTCCGTATTTGGGATGCACATGGAGTAATATTCATGGAATATCTTGAAAAAGGCAAAACCATAACTAGGACATATTATTCATCATTATTGGTTTGCTTGAAAATTGAAATCGCAGAAAAACGGCGGCTTTTGAAAAAGAAAAAAATTCTCAATCATCACGACAATGCGCCTGCTCATTCATCGTTAGTTGCGCAAGCAAAATTGTACGAAATGGGATTTGAACTGGTTCCTCAGCCACCGTCTTCGCCAGACCTGACCCCCAGCGACTCCTATCTGTTTCCAAACCTGAGGAGATGGCTCACCGGTAAGCGATTTTACTTAAATGAGGAACTCGTAGACGAACCTGAAGCGTATTTTGGAGAGCTTCCGAAGGACTATTTTGTGAATGGGATAAAAAGGTTAGAAAATCGTTGAACTCGCTGTATCGGCTTAAAAGGAATGCATGTTGAAAAAGAAAACCGAATTTTTAACGCGTGTGTTACTTCACAGTGTGATACTTTTTTTTTGGAATATTCTGTATAGTCAACATTAATTTTAAAATTTGTCCTTTAAAACCTCCATATTGTACCAAAAAATCATTCAAATACTGTGTATTGGGGTAGAATCAATTTTTTTTATTTATTCAATGCCTGTAATTTTTCATTTCTGCTATGTTAATGAGGTAAATTCAGTATTCACAAAACAATATACTGTAAAAGTTTTGTTAATGTTAAATAAAAATTTTTTATCGGTGTTTTCGAGTTCTATCTTCAGGACTAAGATTAATTTAGAATGAGAGCAGTCAAATCAGTTGATACTAGTATATTAAAACACAAGATCATGTCACTCTATTGGCGCACGTATCCAGGTTGGATAAGTGCGCCATGTGACTTTATGAAACGTGTATTTTACGCAATTTTTTTCTATTGAGGAAAATATTTTAAAAATATCAACAAAATTTGCATCAAAGCTGACTAAATTCATTGGATATAATTTTTTAGATGTTTTGGTTGGGAATACTCAAATGTCATAGAATAATGTCGTAGTTTAATTTCACAACTTAAGAATGTTGGATAATAATGTTATTTATATTCATGCTGTTACAGCGCAATGTCGCTGTTCGTCGTTCAAGTATCAAAGAAGACGTCCATCAGATAATAATGAGTTGTATTCCATTGAATTATCTAATAAAAAATTAAAACATAGTGTATACTTTTGCAAAATATGAAAAAAGTGATATATTTGTTTTAAAAAATAGTTTAAAAATTATAAAACCATACCTATGTATACATATTATTCTTTAAAATTTTCCTTTCTAAGGTAATTAAATATGTATTTTTCAATAAATTTAATAGATTTCCTTAAAATAACAACGCTCCTAACATTAACTTTTTAACTTTCTGTCGAAGTTTACGCATGTTATAATTTTTGATTAAATATCTAACCCAGATCTAACCAACTGACATATCAAAATATTATTACACCAGAAAAGTTTCCAGAAACGATGCTTCTAAGAAGCTTCTAAACGCATTACACACGGTGCGTTTAAGAGTCCTTAGACACACCGAATTAGAAAAACATTAATATACCTTTTTAAAAATTGGTAAAGTTAGTCCGAAATAAATAGATTTTGTGGTTCGGACGATCTTATTGTTTAACTGTGACGATCTCAAAATAAATATATGATCTATTAATAAAATAATTTAATATGAGTCTATATAGGTAAATAAAAAAAAATTTGAAATTCAATCTGACTAAAAACCTGTACGCTATCAATTTATCAACGTTCCTATTTTTTAGTTTGTCTAAAGAGGTCTTTTGGGAGTAGGAAACGGCACATTGCGTGCTTGAGAAGTCTTTTTTTTGTATTGAAATCGTGGTTTGTTTAACACGAAGCTACAAAATACGAATCGGAAACGATTTTCATTTTGATACAAATTAAATTTAAGCGATGTTAGGTTTTTAGGGTTACGAATGTGCACACTTTACATCAAATTGTTTTTCCGAATCACTTGCTTGGTTAACACATATGTAGTGATTGAAAATAAGCCTAAATACACAGATCAAGTTGCAACAGTTCGATTTCAATTTCTGCTCGAAAAAAAATGTTTATAATAATAATAAGCAAAGGAGTAAAATTTGTTCCCATGAATTGGATTTTATGAACTGAAAATTAAATAATGTATAATAATAATAATATACATTAGGAAATGGATAAATGGAACATTTGTAATTTTGATAGCAGCTTAGTTAGCTCTATGTATAGATGACCTAGTCACCCTTCTCCCACCAATAGGTAGAAGGTGATCTACTTTAACGTTTTGATAAGAATTAACGATTTAAACGTAAGTATTGGTGAAAAGTTACGAACTCAGGACGTTATCGTAAATCATATTGATTATCTAAGCATAGCATGCAGTTTTTATGACGAGCATCGAATTGTGCGAGAGAAAATATTAGTTTTGTATATTTGGTAAAATTCTTTCTGCACTAACTAGACCATTCGCTAGTTGATTTTTTAGAATTCTTCTTACCTTTTTTCTGCTCATTGGTGGCAAATTCCCGGGATATGCCTCATTAAAAACCATACAAGTGCTGTTTCTAATATTGCAACGTCCGTGAATAAATAATAAATTTAAAATATCAGCATTTAAATATGCATTATGTTCCATTTCACCAAACACCAAATTAAAATGGCACTGAAAAAAAACTAACTACAAATATCTGGTGACAGCTTAGTTGTTTGTTTTGGAGCTTAGCTAAGAATTTCAGTCATCCTCGCAAGAAATTACATGATTTCAGTTGATTGCACAAAAAACAAGAGATAACTCAAAAAGTTGAAGAGGATCTTTAGAAAGAGAATAAAATTTTTTGTCAGGATATTAAAAAACATACAGTGTTCTATTTGAAAAAACTAACTTATGAAGGTTTACATTTAACTACACTCGGCATTAAATTTCTATCACCCACTTTGAAAGTATGTACTATTAAATACGCATAGTTTTTAACTAGTTACAGTTTCTTTTATTTATTTTTTTTGAAAAAGAATAAATATTTTAATACCTAAAGCTAATCGCTTTAGGAATAGGGAAACTTTAAGAAAGTCCAAGTAAACGTTACGTAGAATACAGAATTGTAATAATATTCAGGGTGTTCCATTAAAATTACGAATATGACGCGAACTTCCGGTATAACCGGAAGTGTTACGTGAACGCCATTATTTTACTTGAATAGGGCGTACCCCTGAACACGGTTACTCAAATTTTCAAAATTCCAATCGTAGTAGTCTCTGAAATAAGTATAATGGGCCGTCACCGTGAGACAATATATACAGACGCCCCTAAGAACTTAACTGGAACTGGGAACCCTGTATGTGTGTCGGTAAGAGATAGAGTTTAGGTTAAATGGAAGAAAAGTTGAGCAATTTGGACATTTTTCAACTGACGAAATTCCGAACCGTTCCGAAATTATGCCACAAAAAAAACATTTAAACTGAATTTTATTCATAAATGGGAGAACGGGCTGACCAGGGTGTTTCAGAATAGGTGCTTAAAACTCTTTCGGCAAACCTATTTAAAAGGTAATACTTAACCATGCGTGAATTGTGGGCAGGTGCATCATCCCGCTCAAATCAACAATCGCGTGCTTCGGCTAAGGATAAATTATCAAGAGCGTCTTCCAAAGCAGTTTCTAGTAAATTTAAGTAACGTTGTTAAATTTTGATTAGAAAAAAAGACCGATTATCCTTCTTCCTAAAATCCCAACCCCCTATATTGGGCAAAACGGTGTTGATGTCGTGATTCTTTGCATAATTTTGGATTTTCTTGTGAACTCTAATGAACGTTTTTTCTATTAAATATCCCATTTTTTGAAACCGTACTTTCATCAGACCATACTATGTGGAAAGGAAATTATTATTCTGATGGCTTTTACTTGTGTAAGTCCTGGTCAAATTCTGTATTTCTACGGATGAAATTTTGGCTTCTTTAGATTAAAGTGTGCTGTTGATTTTGATATGCACACATTATCCTGAATTTTCCGAGTTGATATTTCGGGATTTTCAGTAACTGATAACAATACATTGTTTTCATATTCCTCATTATTCGTTTTTTTTTTCGAGATAGCACGGGTTTTTTAAAAGCACCGTATTCTTTATGGCTAGTTACTAACTTACTAAATGTTCTTATATTTGGCAGCTACCTTTCGGGATACTTATTCATACATACGCTCCGCTGTAATGCAATTTTGATTGCTTAAGATGTAACACGATATTATGTCAAACTTTTTTCCATTTGAACATCCCATTTCCATGTTTTATTAATCAATTAACTACTAACGGAAAATTAATAAATAAAGTAATTGTCAAGTGGAGACAAAAATTTAATTCAATTAAACAATTCATAGTATTTGTTTTCCTAACCCTCCTTTTCTAATGTCAGACAGAGGTTAATAGACATCTAGATGCTAACTTAAAAATTAAAAGAATTGAAATGGTTTTAATTATAATTTTTTTAGGGTAACTATGCAACCTCTTTCATACATTCCGAAAACAGGCAACATTGTAAAAAAAAAACAATAATCTATGTCAGAATGGCGTTTAAAACTTCATGTCAGATAGAGATAAATAGATACATGTTAACTTAAAAGAAATTCCAAAACCTGCCGCTTCTATTAGATATCAATAATACAGTTTAACGATTTTCATTCATATTTAATTAATTTTTAGACTTTGCGTTATATTAAGAAACTTTATAAAGAAAAGTTATGTAAAATTAATTTTTCTTTAAAAAATATGTCTACACTTTTTCGTATAAAATTAATCGTTATTCAGATATTTAAAAAATTTGAACTAACACTTAAATTCTTCCTTAGAATTTTTTGCTGCTAAATTACGCGTCGTATCAAAAAATTGCATAGAACATACTTAATATATATGGTTAAGGTCTTTATCTAGATAATTTGATATCTTTGAAATACGTAGCTGTTTAGCGATAGTGAAAAAAAGGTCGATTACATAACCTTCTATACCTACATGTGTATATGTAGGTTGGAAGGTAAAAATTAAACCATACAGTGTGATACATGCTTGAATGCAGAATAAAAAGCTCTTCTAATATTATGTTTAAAAAAATCAAGACCGTATTAAAGAAACCAAGTTGATGACGGTTACTCGGAAACGAAACGTCGGATTCCTATTTGCTGCATGCCATGTTAAAGAACGTTAAAAAGTACCTGTAGAAGGTTCTCTTACTTTTTATTTAACATCAACCATGAAGTAACAATTTGTCAAAAACGAAATCTTTTGTCGCATAACTGCGAAACGGTTCGGAATTTCGTCAGTTTAAACTCCAAAATGCCCAACTAGTCTCCTATTTAACCGAAACTCTATCTTACCGTTTCCGAAATCCTTATAGTGGCCCTCCTTATCTTGGACACAGTCACCAACACACACACACACACACACACACACACACACACACACACACACACACACACACACACACACACACACACACACACACACACTATATATATATATATATATATATATATATATATATATATATATATATATATATATATATATAGACACACACACACGTGAACAAAAAACGTACTTACCCCTGCTTCAAGTGTATATTCTACACATAAATTGAAGACGAAAAGTCAGATAAAATTTTTCTCTAAAATGTATGGCTACAAAGTTGAATTTTGAAAATCGTTTTTCGCAAATAACACGAAAACCTTTAGGAATTTGAAAATACTATCCCCAGTGAAAATTTGTTTGGTAATTAATACTTTGTTTAACTTAATAAACTCATTGACAACTATGACTTTTAGTCCACGGCCCACTTACTAAATTTTGGTGCGGTAGTATTTAATTGACCGTGATTGATGAAATTGCAAATAACTTGTAAACCATTCACTGTATCAACTTCAACCAAGAGGACCAAATTTGCACAAAATTGAATAACGGACCCACGGGAACAATGTGAAAACTAATACTTCCAGTCCATTCATAGACAATCCAATCAAACCAGAAAAATCTTCGTCAACAAAGAAATAATTTTCATTGCGGATAGTATTTTGAAATTCCTAAAGGTTTTCGAATTATTTGCGAAAAACGATTTTCAAAATTCAACTTTGAGGGCCTGTTACTTTGTAGCCATACATTTTAGAGAAAAATTTTATCTGACTTTTCGTCTTCAATTTATCTGTAGAATATACACTTGATGCAGGGGTACGTTTTCTTGTTCACGTTGTATGTATATATATATATATATATATATATATATATATATATATATATATATATATATATATATATATATATATATATATATATATATATATATATATATATATATACAGGGTGGGCCACCACCAACGCGTCGGTCTCTAGCACCCAAACGACTGAATTTTTCAAAATCTGTTTGGGCGAGAATATGTAAGCCTTCTAGGACTACAATCTAAAATTAGTTTGATTTATACAGGGTGATCTGCAAACTTGTTACTTATCAAAGTTATATTATTTTAAATGGAATACCCTCCTTTTTAATTTTTTTTTTTTTTTTTTGAAATGAGGTGTAAAAATAAGTTAGACTTTCATTAGAGTTCCCTATACCTAAACCTTACAGTTTCCGAAATATTTAACATTTTTTGAAAATGTAGGGTTGTCAAAAAATTCAAGTATTTTTCGATTCAGAAAAGATGTGACAATCTAATCTAGGTCATCGTAATAAGGATATTTGGAAGTACGTATTCTGTTGTTTATTGTTTCAAATGATAATTTATAAAATACAAAGAATAACGCGTCAAGTTAATAAACTTCAAAGTTAAATATCTTTGTTATTTTAAATACAACGCCCAAGAAATTTTTATCGGAATGGAATAGTCTTTTGACAATAGTTCGAAATGTATTAGGGTTCCCTATACCTTACTTCAATACTTTTCGAGAAATTAGTGTATTTGTTACATTTTTAGAAATTACGCCATTAACTCATGTCGATCAGTTAAAATTCTTTGATTTATAAACATTTCTGTCATATTGACGTATTTCAAAATACGACAGTGTTTGTAACTATTGATGATTTTTTCATTACAATGAAATATTCAGTGCAAGAAAGAGTGGATATGGTGTTGAGCATAGGAGAATGCCATGAAAATTGTCTTTTGGCTTCCAGGGTTTATGCCCAAAAGTACCCTGATCGCAACCATCCTGATACGAGAGCTTTTGAAAGGCTTTTACAAACATTTCGAGCCACAGGTAACACTGCCTATCCAAAACCTAATAAAAGTAAACCGGTAACTGGCAATGAAGATGAGTTTTTAGTATTAGGATCTATCGCTGAAAATTCCCACACTAGTACTAGAGTAATTGCTAGACAAACAGATTTATGTAGAGGAAGTGTGAGAAGAGTTCTCAAAAAACACAAATTTCATGCTTATCACATAGAAATTCATCAAAATTTGTATGGCAATGACTTTCAACAACGAATAGATTTCTGTTTGTGGGCAATTGAAAAAATAGGGGATCAACAAGATTTTTTTAATTTCTTTTTGTTTACTGATGAATCAACATTTCACAACAACGGTTTGGTAAATAGACATAATTTTCACTATTATGATACCGAGAATAGGCATGCTTTTAATAGGGTTGACCGCCAAAATCGTTGGAGCATAAACGTATGGGCAGGAATTATTGGAGATCAGGTAATTGGACCATACTTTTTCAATGGTCATTTAAATGGTAAAAAATTTTTGAGATTTTTAAAGCGAGACTTTTGGACACTTCTCGAAAACGTTCCGTTGAACATTAGAGGGAATATGTGTCTACAATTAGATGGTGCACCGGCACACTTTGATCGTAGAGTTAGAAATTATTCAACTAGGAAATTTGTTAATAAATGGATTGGAAGGAACGGACCTTGTCATTGGCCACCAAGATCGCCTTGTCTTACCCCAATGGATTACTTTTTATGGGGATATATTAAAAATATTGTTTACAATATTCCTGCTACTACTGCAGACAATATGAAAGAGAGAATTAGAAATGCGGTGGACACAATTACTCCAGATATATTATGAAAAGTCAGACAAAATTTGGAAGAAAGAATTAGACTATGCATTCAAGAAGACGGTCATCAGTTTGAACATTTACTGTAGTGACAAATCCAGCAGTATGCTCTCGGTGCATAATGTAAAACGGTCTTTTTCAAGACCAGCAACCGTATAACGTTGATAACCTTAATAAACCAAAAACCGTTTAACACATTTGTATCCTTTGTAAATCATACAATTCTAACTGATCGACATGAGTTAATCGCGTAATTTCTAAAAATGTAACAAATACACTAATTTCTCGAAAAGTATGGAAGTAAGGTATAGGGAACCCTAATACAGTTCGAACTATTGTCAAAAGACTATTCCATTCCGATAAAAATTTCTTGGGCGTTGTATTTAAAATAACAAAGATATTTAACTTTGAGGTTTGTTAACTTTACGCGTTATTCTTTGTATTTTATAAATTATGATTTGAAACAATAAACAACAGAATACGTACTTCCAAATATCCTTATTACGATGACCTAGATTAGATTGTCCCATCTTTTCTGAATCGAAAAATACGTGAATTTTTTGACAACCCTACATTTTCAAAAAATGTTAAATATTTCGGAAACTGTAAGGTTTAGGTATAGGGAACTCGAATGAAAGTCTACCTTATTTTTACACCTTATTTCAAAAAAAAAAATTTTAAATAATATAACTTTGATAAGTAACAAGTTTGTAGATCACCCTGTATAAATCAAACTAATTTTAGATTGTAGTCCTAGAAGGCTTACATATTCTCGCCCAAACAGATTTTGAAAAAATTTAGTCGTTTGGGTGCTAGAGACCGACCCGATGGTGGTGGCCCACCCTGTATATATATATATATATATATATATATATATATATATATATATATATATATATATATTGTAACGTGTAAACGATATCGGATACTTTCTGATCGATTCTATAAATTTTCTCTGATAATTATTACTGTTTGGAAAAACAAAATTTATGTGTACCCTGAATCGTTATTTACTTAAGTTTACTCTTTAATTATTTCTCTACATTAATGATTTAACTTTTCTGTATTTACTGCCTTTACCATTTGTTGTAATGGATTAAATGATTTTCTTGAATTGCGTTTTTCGTTTGTATTTCATAACAAACATTCTTAAAATAAACCTGCTATTGCCTCTTTTTTATGTACGTCTTCCTCTATCTCTGAAACGATTTAAATAAAAATCCTATTTGGAATTTTTCTTTATCTTGATGTTTTCCTCATCTTCACATTTGCAGATCGAAATAGAGGACCAGTGGCGTACGCTATAAAGTACATGAAATCAAATTTTCTTGTTTATCTTGAAAACGTGTATATTGAGTTGACAAATATGGAAATGAAAACAAAATTCGAGTACATCCAGTGGCGTAGAAGTTGAACCAGAAAAACCCTTTTAACCTGGCCGTACCTCCACCACTGCATCGAATAATTGAGTATCGCGAGCATCAGTGTATGACTCGTGTGGAGTGTGGGTAATGTAATAATATCAGATTGTCTGTGTGTATAGCTCCTGAGAAATTAAAAGAAAACGTCCCTTTTTCGAAACGTTTATGGATATTTAAAATTATTTTTAAAAAGAATACAAATTTCTACCTAATATAAATTATTTATTGATGTTTCAGTTATAATTAATCGACAACCTAATCATTTGGATTTACGCTATTTAGTCGTTAGTTCTAATTCCATACATATGATAGTTATTGGACTCATGTTTAAAATTAACTACGACCTTCAACAGTTTATATGAATGAATTAGTTACTTGTGATTTTTACTTAGCTATATAAGTAATTATTATTTAAGAAAGAATATTTTAACCATAGTACCTATTTTAGTTTAATATTTACACACTATGGTTGTTACGGATTATTTATTATTTGTATTAACTAAATCGGTGTACTTATTTTACCCAACGGTTGTATATAATTTCCGTGCATCCGCCTATTAAATCTTTCTGCCTTTTTTTTTTGTAGAATTACCGTTCACGATGATTCTAAATGAATTATAGATTTACATACAATGTACATTGCTCATTACGGTGGACATAAATCCTAATTAAATGGTGGCTTAATTTTTGTTGAGTTGCGTTACTGCATAGGGTATTTATCCGGTCAGTGTTTAAACTGTTTACAATCTCCAACACTTGCAAAATGACTAATTACACTAATTAATCGGTTATTTGTTGTAGCGGAAAATGTGAATCGCTACACATGTTTGGTTCCTATTTTGGTTTTAAAACTTGTTTATTCCTTATTATTAGTTCTGACAATTTATATTATTTCTGTAGATTTCCATAAAATAAGTTTTGGTTTTCTATATCATGGCAATTTTTTGCTCTAAATTGTTTCCATTTTTCATTTTTTCCTGCGTTAACTACTTTTATTGCTTTTACTTTTTTTGTTTATATATGTCCTAGTTCTCGAATTTTTTGTGTTTAGATATTTTAACCGTGCTTTTCTCTCTTATCATGTGCAAACCCAATTTTAAACATGGGTACTAATTTTGCTTTTGTTAGAAGTGTGGTTAAAATTTTGTATAAATATCTTAACAAATAATAGGTTGATCTGCGCATTCACAAACCCACCTTTTAATGTAAATACTAGCTTTACTTTTATTAGAAGTACCTGTGTTTACGATTTCGTATAAATACCTCAACAAAAATAGTTGATCCAGGGCAGTCCGAACTTCGGTATCGAACGTAAGCCCATTCCTAGCGTTAGAGCCTTTGCGATTTTTATTGCACTCTAAAGCAACTTTCAAAAAAGAACTTAACGTTTTATACTTTCGCACTGGCACCGTAGTCTTCGCCGTTTCTACGTTATGATTGTCACTACTCCGCATACAGTCGACACAAAGATGCGGATTTCGTCCAGGAAAGAAGCACTACAACCAGCCAGCAGGAGCCAAACCATCAAGGACACCGGGAGAGTCACATGAGCTGCAGCAAGGAACCACACCGGTTAAGATGTATTAATCAATAAATAATTTTAAAATAAATTTTTGTTTTTATTTTTTATTTATTAGTACTAACAAAGCCCTCCATTCAATCGGACTCTCAACTTCCAAGCCTTAATCCAGCGGGGTGAGGCTGCACCTCGGTGAGAGTTCGCTCTCCATAACACGACCATTTCTGACCCCCCTTTTTTTTCAAACACCCGTACTAACCCGCCATGGTAAAACATGGCAAACCGGGCCTCCGGGCTACGGTCTTCCTTGCTCCTTCCCCGTCGCCGAGTTCCCCGCCACCTAGATCCACTACACCACCTCCTTCCGTATCCTTTGCGGTAGCCGCCGCATCCCCTTCTACGCTAGTGAAGGCATCTTCTATGCCCTCTATTGCCTCTTCCTGCATCCCACCCGCAGTCAAACCCGCTCACCCCGCCTTTGAAGCACCCAACCCTTTTACTTCCCGGTCTGCTTCCGATTCAAAACCTAACCCTACCGCTAGACCCTTTCCTAAACCTTCTGCTACCTATACTTCCACTTCCCGTTATTGCATTCTCCATATCCCGGGAAGATTCAACACCCAAAAATCCTTTTTTCAAGCCCTCGTCTCTCTCTCCGACTCTCCTGGTTGAACATTAAGCTCAATCACAACCGGACCTGCTTGTTGGAAACGGGCGAGGCCCTGCCATTTACGATGCAGCGAACTATACAGCATCACTGCGGTAAGCCGGCATTGCCGCTGCTGCAGCTACCAGGTACTCGAACGCCCACTCCCTCGACAAACCCCAACGTTAAACCCCTGTCATTTTCATGCGTCATCCGTGACGTGGACAAGGACATCCTTCCCGAAGAGATCCTTACCTCCATTGACCTGCCTAAAATAACAAAAGCAATCCGGATTATATCCAAAACCACTAACGCTCCTACTTCCTTTATCCGGCTAATTACCCCTTCACAATCCACCCTCAACGACCTCCTTTCTAACGATGTCTATCTTTTCGGTAAACACTATCCTTGCGAACAATCCCGTATCCCTAACCCTACTCTCAAATACTGCTCCACTTGCACGCAGGTGAGGCATATTTTCAAGGAATGTCCTACCCGCACCCTCCGTTGCCCGACTTGTGGTGAAAGCCACAAAGCCTCGTCCTATACCCGCGTGAATACACCAATGTGTAACAACTGCGTTGGACCTCACGCTACCTAGTCCTTTTCCTGCGCGACTCGTACGATTCCTACCACCGCGGCGGCGACTGCCGTACCCAAACCGCACTCTCCTTCCACGTCAGACACCGTGGATGACCACAAATCCAAACCCCCTATTTCCATTCCCGATTACATCGCCTCCCTTACCCTCACCTTAATGCAACTGTTACCTGAGCGTAGGACCGACATAGCGAAAGCTGTCGACATTACGTCCAGAGAGTATTTGAAACGCCGCACCAAGATCAACTTTGTTGGAAATGGTATAGCTATCACTACCCACAACATCCTATCCTAATCCTACACCATAACCCCTCACCCTAATCCCTCTCCCTCGCCCTAAGTACAATGGATCTCATATGGGTACAATTAATGCAAGGGGTGTCCGTAGGAAGTGCCCCCACATTAAGAATCTATTAGTCACAAATAAAATACAAGTCCTTGCAATCACAGAAACAAAACTAACCACCCGTTGTACCCTTTACTTTGCCTCCTATAATTCGTTCCTTCCATTTAGCGCCCACAATAGTTTGCGAGGCCCTCATAATACAAATTTAATTTCCTGCCACCCTTATCCTCTTCCGCCGCACCTGCAGCATCTGGATTGTGTTGCAGCAACGGTGCACTTCCCCCTTCTCGTCACCTTTTTTTGTTATTACAATCCTCCAGAAGAAGCCATTTCCAATGACCTAGACCACACCTCCGCCCTACCCAACGCTATCCTCCTAGGAAATCTTAATACCCGACATGTCCAATTCGGAGATTCCACGACCAATAGAAACGGTATCAGCCTAGCTCACAGTACTCTTACTCTACCATTGTTCCGGATAAGGAACACCAATCCTCTATAATCACATTATATGCACTGAGTCACTAATTCAGCGTCCTCCGATTGCCACTTAGGTGAAACCGTCACATTGGACCACCTCCCCCTTCTTGTTAAAACATCCCTCGGCCCCGTCCCTCCCCACCTCCCACATTATCCGTAGAAATTTTCAAAATCTCCGATTGGAATGTATTTGGCGAATACATCTCAAATAATCTTCAGGCGAACGATATCCACACACCCAACGATGTCGAGAGAGCGACGGACTTCACTTCCCTTATCGCGGAAGCGGCCGAAGCCGCAATTCCCCAAAAATCAATTGATATCTCCCGCAAACCTCTCCCACAATACATCGTAAACTTGATCAAAGTGAAGAGGCGAGTATGTCGCGAATTCCTGAGATCAAGGGACTCCGCTCTCAAGATCGAATATAACCGATTAAACGCCCTAATTCGGCGTGAAACCAACACTTACACAGAAAGAAAATGGGTCCAAGTCACCTACAATCTCAACTATAGAGATGGCAAGAAGTTCTGGCACACCTTCAATATACTCACTAAAAGGAAAACCAAACCCAAGTCTCACCTAACCGATCCTCAGGGTAACTTAATTTCCAACGATTAAGACAAGGCCGAAATTTTTCGCCACCACCTACAACTCGTCTATACTTCACCTAACGATCCCTCGTTCGATGATGACTTTAAAAATCGTCTAGAGGAAGACCCTGAGGATTTCAAAAACTCTGAATTACCGGAGAAAATCCTGGATGATAATGACCCGTTTTTCAGCCTAATGACTCCCACTCAAAGTCTCAACTACTTCCAAAAAGGCAAAATATCCGCTCCCGGACAAGACGGACACAACAGACTTATACTGAGACACATACCACCCCCATCCATCAGGCGCCTAACGTCCATATATAACAAATGCCTCTTCCGTTCGTACTTCCCGACGGTGTGGAAATCCGCCTCTACTGTCATGATTCACAAAAGCTTCTCCGACCTGACAGAACCCTCATCTTAGAGGCCCATCTCTCTCCTTAGCTGCCTAGGAAAATGCTTAGAGCAGATCCTAGCCGGAAGACTGGGAGATCACATAGAATCCAATAACCTCTTACCCGACACCCAGTTCGGCTTTCAACCTAATAGAACCTGTCAGGACCCAATGCTAAAACTCCTCACCGAAACGTCACGAGGATTTAACCACCGCTACTGTAATATCGCCGTATTCTTAGACATAAAGCAGGCCTTTGACAAAGTCTGGCATGCGGCTCTAGTTCACAAAATCCAAGCATTAGGTATCCGCGCGAGCTCACGAAGCTCCTACTGTTGTATCTAACAGATAGGACGGTACGAGTCCGAGTGGGTTAACCCCGCAAACAGGCGTACCCCAGGGTTCTGCCTTAGCACCTATACTATACCTTATCTTCGCCAATGATATCACCAGTGTAAGAATGCTCGGAGTATCCCTGGCACAGTCTGCCGACGACACTGCCTTCTGGGCAGCTAATCGGTCAACCAAGAACGCCTCCAACAGTATGTCCAGTACCCTATGGAACTTCTCCAATTTGGCCAACCAATGGAGAGTCTCCATAAACCCCACCAAAACCCAAAAGCCATTCTATTCCGATACCCTAACTATACCTGACACAAATGACTCTCCAAAAACGAAGTAAACATTTCCCTGCAAGGGGAAAGATTACCGATACTTGACGACATAACATACCTAGGAGTTACATTTACAACTAAAATCCATAGCCTCATGTGAAAGCCGAGTCCTACGGAGAATACACCGATTACACTATTGAACACCTAACGAACTCACCATACAACACGCTAACATCACACCTATCACACAACGCCTCAAAACACTGCAAACAAACTACACACATCGTAGGATATTCGGCGAAACAGAAGCTACCAAAAACATTCTCCGCATTCCACATACGCCCCTTACCCACATCCAGTACCTAAGAACCCACAGGAGAAAACCAAAAAATAAATTCAAGCACCCTCCAACTATCCTGACCCAGAACATCGAAAACCTCCCCGAAGAATTCGAAGAACTCCTTGATGACATCCCATATGCCCTGAGATAAAATCGAAGATGACCACTGCAACGACCAAGGAATCGAACCAATACACACCACGCACCTCATATACACACCACATATACACCTCCAATCCAAACAACAATAAGATAATATTATATTAATAATATTTACTTTTTTTTGCAACCACTTACACCACACACGACATTGTATGCACGTATACAATATACACAATAATATAACCCCACTAACTCACAAAAGACCTAGGACTGAAGAGGAAGCAGACTCCTGAACAGTCCACAGGAATAAGCATTAAGAATAAACAATACTATCAGCGGAAGCTCAAAAACATTTTTATTTATTTTATGTGTACTGCGAAACGGTAAACGAGCAATTCCCAAAAATAGCAGGAGTTTGGTAAATAAATGTCAGTGGATTATCTTTGAACAATTTTAAGCGGTCTCCATTGATTAATTTTAAAATATAGGATGTGGATGTCCAAGGCCAATTTTGATTACGTAATAGAATAGTTAAAATCCATTTTATATACACTGTGCTAACTATGTTACGTCTGCAACATATTTCAGTGTACAAAATTCCATTTTAACCGCAACATATAATAAATATTATTTTTGTATTATTTTGTAAAACATGTTTGTAATATTTATCTATCTATAATTTATTCTGAATGGATTTAATGAAGAAAGTAATAATATAAATTGTTTTATAAAATAATTTGTCCATTATAGTTAAAACTTTGAGATTTATTGGAGAGCGACGTGCCTGGATTACGTTAACCACATTTAGTGAAGAAATCAGTGATATAAACTGTTTTGTAAAATATTGTGTTTAATAAAGTGAATTTTTTTGTGATTTTCAAGCGCACGTTCGTATAAATGTGCACAGGCCATGATTTATCCTAATTCATAAAATAATTAGCATGAGTAGTTTGTATTTTAAAGCTTACTTTAGTTGTATTTTTATGTAGATTCGAAATCTGTAAAATGTTTTAAAATCAATTTTGTCCATTAAGTTGATATTGAGCAATAAACAAGCGCGCACGTATAAACACATAAGTTAAGCTTTAACCTTCATTAATAAATTAATTAGTTGAGGTTGATTGTACTTCAAATTTGATTTTGGTTTCATTTCGCATGTAAACTTTTTAAAAGTCGAAACTATTTTAAAATAAATGTTTTCCATTAACGTTGAATATTGCCGATTCTTCCCATATACGGCATAGCTGCGATAAATGTAACTGAAATTGTAACTGCAATGTCAATACGTTTTTTTTTAATAATGTTTCAACAAGGTGTATTAATTATTACTTAGTATTTTTTTATTGATTTGCTGCGTTTTAAAGTAGTTTTACTCGAAATAAAAATCCGTGGATAAAATTCGTGGATAACTTCACGTCAGTAATTCATACAGGTAAATGATCTGGTAACTGAAATTTCACGCATGGGATTGAACCTTTATTTTATTTAGTCCATGTTTTAAGCGTATAAACACATAATATTAATATATTTTATTTTCGTCAGAATATATCGTCGTTTGAATGCAGAACTATTGTGTGTCACAAAAACCAACTTTTATAGGAGAACGTTTTTTTTTGCAAGTAAACTTTGTTTATTGATTAATTTATTTTAAATTTGAGTTTAGAGTTACAAAAAGGTTTCTTTAATGGAAGCCGTCCTAAACTGTTAAATGGTTTGTCTTTTTAAACAAAAAATACTGGACATGGGCTACTAGAACAGTTTTCATAAAGGTATTCTGTCAGACTTATGGACTTAGTCTGATATGTTGAATAAGTCCCACTAATTGTGATAATACAAGAATTCAAAAAATAATAGTGACGCCAAAAATGCAAAAACTGATTATTAAAAGTTCTTAGACATTAACAAATAAACTAAAACTACATACTTTTCCCCAAATTTACAAGGAATACAAAATTCTTCGAAAAGTAACAAACTATAAAAAACTATTGAAAATTAAAATTCGGTTCCATAATCATTCTGTTAAGTTTACAATAAAATCAGCGCAAGAAAAATTCACACTTAAAAATGTAGAAAATTAAAGTTTCGTTTCTTAGTCCGTTGGTTTATCTTCACTATCGAAATTTCTGGTTTGTCTAGTAGTATATGGCAAGTTCTTAAAAAAGTCATGATACTGACTAGTGATAACCTTTTTATCACAAAGAAACGTTAGGTTTTCATACTTCTTCTTGGTTAGTGATATTTTCTCAAAATAAAGTTGTTTTAAATCTGTATTTTCAATATCACATTGAATTATCTTTCGTCCCTTCTGTGTCAAATTAATTTTTTTGTAATGCGGTGTATCACATTCGTATTTAAAAAGCAAACAATTGGGAAAATTTGGATTTATTTCAATAATTCTTATTTTTAGCCAACTCACTTTTTCGTTCGTTTGATCCTTATCCCAGTTTTGTAAGTTTTTCAAATAAAAAAATGTTTTCTTGGACAAGTTCTTTCACAAAATAAGGTCGCTTTTTTCTAGCTGTTCTGACGAGGGTATACCATCAACCGGGTGTATAAATTGGTATGGATCTGGAAGCCTTCTCCATGACTCTGTGTGCTGAATCTCCTTCATTCTGTGTATGACCCCGTTCCATAAAACTGTGGCAAATTGTAATTTTTATTTTTGTGATAAGTAATTATAGAGTGAAAACAGAAATTTATTCCGGTTCTGTCGGGCACAATTATCGGAGTACAATGAAAATCCTGTAACTCCTTTGCTTATCTAGTCCATCATAAATAATAAGACACTGCTACTTATTTCACACGAACCCCTTTTTGCTATACACTCGTACCACATATAGCAAAAGCAAGCCTTGCTTCCTAAACTATAAACGACGAAATTATAGGTACTCGATTTAAGCTTGTAATAGGCAAGACTAACTTCAGATTTAGGAACCGGTAAAATTTGCTGTAAGTCGAACACAGCAGCACAAAATCTTTTGGCTTGAATCGCTCTTTCCTTATCTAATTTTTTTGCATCCCTGGCAAGATTTTTGTTTCGTAAATGAGCATCGTACTCATTATGCATGTTTTGGTTTTCTTCGACTTCGGAGTTTTGGAGTTTGTGACAAACGCCACACAAGTCTTTTTTTTTGGAGCAAAGCATGACATATTAAACCCGCTGTTAAAGATTTGTCTGTAAATACTTTCGGTGGCTACCACAGAAATATTGTGGCCCTTGCAGTGTTCTTCATAAAGGCAATACATTTTTGAAACATTAAGGGTGGGGGGTAAGTATAATCGTTTACTTTGGTTTCTGCAGTAGTTACTTTCTATGGTCTCAACAGAATTTATATGATCACGGACTGATTGTTGTTTAATGTGTTTCCTATTTTATTAGAAACCGTTTTAACTAGTTGGGCAAAAAAAACGTTTTACAAACCTGGATCTTCTTTTGTAATCTTCTGGTAAATAATAAACAAACGTCAACGCTGTTCTGCTTTGCCCTTCATTAGTTTCTTGTTTACTTTCATTTGTTCTATGCCGACTTCTCATCTTTTTTTTAAACTTAACAAATTTAGCTATAAAGTCTCGTTGCCGGTCAACATCTGCTAGATACCAGTATTCCGTAAATATTATTGTTCTACGGCCAGACTAATCTTCTCTGTGCATTTCATCATGCAATTTGCACACGGGGTTTAACTTGTCTAGATGGTTGGGTTTTTTCTTTCGAAGTTATATATGGCTTTCCACTATTGTTAGACATCTTGATCACATTTCTTCTCCAATTATCTGGGTACGTTGCCTTTTTCTGCTCCTCTTCTCATTTGTCTGTAACTACTCACTTGTAGTCACGTTTGGTGCATGATCTTCGTCATTATGAAGGTTGGAATTAAGGATAATTTGGGTCATTTTCACTAGCGTAAGGATCTTCAGGTGAAGATTGCTCTAAATTTGTCAATAACTGTTGGTACCGGGATGTACAGGGTTGAATATTATGGCAAACGTCAGTGGCGTTAAGATCTTTAGATGGTGTTACTACTACCGAATCTTTCAATTCCTGTTGATTAGGCATACTGAACTGAACTAAATCCTGCTTACTTTTATTGGCAGTTTGGATTGACTTGTATAGTTTTTCTGTTGGGTTGGTGCACAGAAGTCTCTGTTTAAGTAATGCAATTTCATCTGCAGATATCTGATCTTTGTTAAAAAAGGTAATATATTTTTAGATGGAACTATATCGGCAATTGAGTTGTAGTCGTTATAAAGATTATTTCCTTTACTATTTCTAGTTGTTATAGGACCTACAAAAACGTCATATTGTATTAATTTAACAAACAATAAAATATGATATTAGTTCCCCAACGTAAAAATAAAATTTTATAAATTCACAATTGAAATCGTGCTTACTTTTAGTTATATCGGCAACCGAGTTACAGTATTTAACATAATCGTCTCCCTTATTCTACTACACAAAAACATAATTTTTGCTCACAAAAATAAAAGAAAAGGCTTACCTGAATCTTTTTGTGGAAATTGTTAACTTTACCGATTTCTAAAATTACATGTGTTCTTCAGTTAAACATTTTCAAATGTCACTATACTATTCTAAACACTAAGCCTTAATATGCAACTAAAAACTGGTCAGAACTAGTCTATGTCCACTTCTCATAAACTCAAGTTCACTTCACGCATGTGCGAAACTAGCCTATGTCTATTAGCCATAACGACTTGGTATAGTATATCCAATATAGGCTAATTCTGCATTAAATAAAAGTAATTCTACTGACATACATATTTACGATTAACTTATAATCTTACACTTTGCACTTACACTACTTCTGCACCGAATCGGGCATCCTCTATACTGCAGATGTGCAACATAAAGCAAACATGTTAAAATTTTGACTTATGCTAGTTCTGCATTCAAGCTACGATATGTTTACAACACACGTTCTAAATTTCTTTCCAAATATATCGTTTTTTCTGTTGGTAACGCTAAGCCTGAATTGCTGAATTCGTGAGTATTATGCAAGGTGATATTCTTTTTGTTTAAAATAAATAGTTAAAATTTGAGATCTAGAATATTATCGCGACATCAACATTTTTCTTGAAATGTTTCTGGATGGAATAAGTGGGACAAAAGAAATACAAAAAATCATTCTATAAATAGTATTCTTGAATATACAGCCATATAAAGTGAAGCAAATCTCCCTCTTTTATATTTAATGTTAAATCCAGAAACTAACCTATATTCACCTTCATCAAATTCAAAAGTAGGGTTAATTTTTGCTAATCTAGATGAAAATGAAATTAAATATAACGAAAAAGAAATTAAAAAATTAAATATTTAACCCTCCTATTGTGTTTGAGTCAATGTGACCCAATCGTTAATTTATTTAAATATTTCGTTGCCCTGCATTATTTTTATTTCATTACTCTAATAACGGTGTACCTAGATAGATATTAGAAGTTTATGATTAGTTTTTTTTTAATGCATTTGTTACACTCATTGTGTTTGGGTCTATACGACCCGGTGATTTGAGTGGTTCAAATTAGAAGAACGAGAAGCAGATTATTATCATACAGCTCTACCAAGCAAACAACAACCCCGGAAAATATGTGAACTAAATTTAAAAATTTATAGCGGTAAAACGTTCGTCCAATTACCATTAAGAAGTCTCCGACCGTACATTCCCAAACGCAAACAATTGACATTTTGCATTGGCAGGTTATTTTCGTGTTTCTTGAGTATTTATTGTCGATTAAAAAAGTCTTTTTCGAGGCTCTTTTTACTGATTTATGAGAGAAACGGTATGTATTGTGCACATGTATCTTTTAGTATAAAGCTTTAAATAATAAAACGATTATAGACCTTAAAACAGTAAGCATGCTTTTTTAAATATCGATTTACATCGATTTTTCAATATTTAGAGTAGTGTACAATTTTGAAATACGTAGCTACACTTAAATTAAATGAGCATGACAAGTTTTAAAATATCAAATCATGTTGATTTTCAATATTTCGAATTTTTAATTTTGTAGTTGCAAGTTATAAATCAATAATAATAAACGATATGTGCTTATTTTTCCATAAAATCTTGAACATTATTTTAAATTTTAATTATGCATATGTGTTTTGTTTCTATTGTGAATAACACTACACTTTATTTATGTGAATGCTTTAATGCTATTATATTATTTACACTTATGCTGAAACTGTAGAAAGGTTGTCATTTCAAGTAAATACAAGTTAATCAGATAAAGAGGAAGAAAGTTCTGTAGAAGAAGCATTGTAATTTATTAGTCACTTTATATTCAAATGTGATCAGAATGATGTTTTTTCAAGTATTTTACAAATGTTTACAAAACTAAAAATTGTGTAAATTATTTGTAGAAAATGTTATAACTTCAAAACCATCTTATTTGTACTTAAACAATAAATACTTAAATGTTTTTGGTAATTAATTCAATAACATTTGATGTACCTAACATTAAATAAATAAATTTGTTTACAGAATTTTGAATAAGCAATCCATACATTTGATTTAAATTTGCCACCTTAATACTTTTTGTATGGAATGTACCTGTTGGAAAACAGCTCCCTCAGGTACGCCCTCTCAGGGCTTTTGTTTGCTTGGTTGAGCTGTAGACGAATGTATTTTATTAGTTGCCTTCGTTATTTGCGTACCTGTAAACAAGTTTATTTCTGTTGAGACTTGTCTGTGGCTCCGCATATAAATGCAGCCACTGAGCATCTGTGTGTTAGTTTCGTAATAAATATCAAACTTGATGCTATACTCTAATAAGAAATACCTAACAATTGAAATTTATTATTAAAAATATGTAGTGAGAGAGTGCTTAGGGATAGTGAACTTGAGAATCTTTTGTGTGTTTCTGATAGTGATTTAAATGCTTCTGAAGAAGAAGACCATTTGTGCGAAACCGAGATATATAATTTCGAATCGGATGATAAAGTGAAAGCTACGATTTCAGATGAAGCTGACATGGATAATCACGTAACTTCAAAAGATGACAATATAGTATGGAATGACAAGACACATCAATCCGGAAGGTTATCAACAGCAAATATTATTTCGTTGATTCCTGGGCCAACAAAGTATGCTACGTTGCGAATAATTGATATAAAATCCACACTTCTTACATTTCACACCCAAAATTGTCAACCTAATTCTGAAAATATCAAATTTAGAAGGCAAAAGACTTTGTTTCAAGAACTAACATTAGTTGAACTAGAAGCATATTTTGGCTTACTGTTTCTAGCTGGAGTGTATAAATCTCATGGAGAGGCAACAGCCAGTCTGTGGGATGGAAATGTAGGTCGTCCAATATTCAGAACAACGATGTCCCTACAACGATTTCATGTAATTGCACGAATAATTCGCTTTGACGATAAAAAAAACTCGACCACAACGACGCCAAACTGCTAAATTAGCTCCCATACTGGTACCTTTTAGAGGCCGTTGTCTTTTAGACAGTACATCGCGAATAAACCTGCTAAATACGGAGTCAAGATTTGGACTTCATGCAATTCTGTAACTGCTTATGCTTATAACATGCAAGCTTACATGGGGAAAAAGAAGGTGAACCTCCAGAGAGAGGTCAAGGTAAAAGAGTTGTGCTAAATCTTACTTATGGTCTAAAAGGTCACAACGTAACGTGTGGTAATTTTTTTTTTACCTCGTACGATCTGGAGCAGATGCTATTGAAATGAAAAATAACCATGCTTGGCACTATTCGCAAAAATAAGCCTGAATTTTCAGCCGCATTGGTGTGCAACAGGAAAGTTCTTTCTTCAAAATTTTACTTTACCAAGGACCGTCGATAGTTTCCTATATTCCGAAACGGAATAAAAATGTTACGCTCATGAGCACCATGCACCACGATAACGGAGTGTGTAACCGAGATCGTAAAAAGCCGTTTATGATTTTGATTACAAGAAAACTAAAGGTACTGTAGACACGTTAGACAAGTTAATAATATCATACACATGCAGACGGCAAACTAAAAGATGGCCAACGACTATCTTTTACAATACCATGGACGTTTCAGCTTACAACGCTTATGTTCTGTGGTGCGAAGTAACTCCAACCTGGAATGCTGGAAAACTTACAAAACGGCGATTATTTCTTGAAGAACTGGGGAATTCCTTGACCACTCCGTTATTGCAAGGAATAAAACGTCTCCCTCGAACTATTCTTGCAGCTGAAATGGTTATAAAGCCATGTTCTTCAACCAGTAATGCCGAAGTAAGGGAACAATCAACCACAACCAAGCGTAAAAGATGTAATTTTTGTCCCTCTTAAAATGAAAATAAAACTAATATGGTATGTTTGTAATTGCTCAAAATACCTATGTAAAACTCACGTGCATTACTACTGTCAAGACTGTAACAAATAAATGTATATACGTAACTACTACGTTTTTTAGATGTTCTTTACATAACATTTATAATAATATGTAATAAAAATAAAATAACGTAGTAAAATTTAATAAATAATATCTTATTTCTTATTATTATTTACTGTTATATCAATTTAACAACAATAAAACAACTATAGGCTCCCGGGTCATAATGACCCAAACGCAATAAGTGAAACCAGAATTTTAACACAATAGGAGGGTTAATTGATAAAAACAATTCAAAAATTCTAACTATACCTATTAAAACCAAAAGAGAAAGAAAATTTACATATGTCCACGCAAGTGGAGATGTGATGTCCACATGACTGCGCTCCTGGACATCTTTTTTGAGCAAAAGATGATTTTTTAAACAACACGCTTCCTCACAGGGGGATGGGACCTACGGTATGGTCTGGTATAACATACAGCAGGTTTTCAGTTGTTCCAATCCGAATACTGGCGATCTGTATAATATGTATAACTATTAAATAAATATATGGATTAATTACATTTGTACCTAACATTGTTTCTTTTTTGCAGGTGAGTGAATGGTACTTGTCTTAATAGCGAGGTTTGTCTCTTGTTCTTAAGAAGTCCATAGATTGCGGTCTCCAGGTATAGTAAATTAAATATCGTAAGTCTTTGATGTTTTTATATTCTTACATGTCTGATAATGTTCAGGTATAATTCAATTTTGTTTTAGTCTATTATACTCTATAGTAATATGTGACATTAAATGCGACTTAAAAATTAGGATAGTTTTTATCTTGATGAGTGACTGTCAAATTTTTTATTGCAAATTTGAAGATTTTTAAAAAAAGGAAAGGTAGAGGAAGAATGTGTTTTACATTTGAGCGCAGCAAAGCGCAATCATTAAATAAAATTCAATCAAGAATCCGGCTCAGTACCTTCGACGCATAGTCTAAAATGGTTTTGTACGATATTTTAAACCATTGTTCAGTATTAACGCATTTCTTTGTCTTATTAAAATGTTTTGGTTGGTGCAGAAGTCATGTTTATTTCTCACACAATATAATAACTAGTAATTATGTTTACTTCTTTACTCGTACTGCGTGATAAATTCCAAAAATGGTTTAGCGTTTATACAGGGTGTATTTTAAAATCACTAACAAACGAAAACCATAATTGGACAATTACACACTTAATGGACACCCTGCATATACGTAATTCACGCTATTCGACACGAAATATTGTAGCTAAAGTATTTGATTTTAAAAAGTTTTATTTTGTGAATGGACCTATTGGCGCTACATTTTAAAATTATTTTCTTGTTGTACAGGGTGTGCCAATAACACGAAAAGTATCAAAGTTGCTATTTTTTAAATGGAACACCCTGCACATTATTTTATTTTCAGTTTCTATGATGAAAATAAGTGATAGTTTTATTAAGGCTTAACCTACCTAAACCTTATGGTTTTTGAAATATTTAATATTATGTGAAAATGTAGTAACAAATTTAATTCTTAAATTCTAAACTTGTATTCTTTTATTTTCAACCAAATTATGACTGGAGTCTAATAATTGATCAAGTTTTATGTCACCCATGTGGAAACATTTGCTAACTTATACAAGGTGCCTTAAAATTAAGAGTCAATAATTACAATCTTTAAACGGTAGTAACTTATTTAACTTAAATAGGACACCCTGTATCTTATGGCAACAGCAGATGTAAAATTTAATTGTCTATCGAATAGTATTACATATTCCTATGCCTAACTCTTCATATTTTCAAGTAAAATGTACATTTTGTTTGTGCAAACTGAGTTCAAGAAATTTGTAATTTATCAAGTCACCTTATCGTTTTGACAAGTCGTTACTATTGACTGATAGCAGTTTTCAGGTATTTACAAAAGTCTTTAATTGTAATAATTGCATCTGGTAGTGGTAGTAGTATTTTTTGATATTTGTATTATTAGTCTATTTTTAAGAATGCTAGTTTATCCGAAAGAAGAACGTATCGACATGAGTTTTATTCTAGGAAAATCTCTGCAAATCTGCCTCCTGGCATCACGAATTTACGCTGATAGATTTCCCAGAAATCATCCAAGTAAAGCAGCATTCGAAAGACTGTTGAATCAATTTAGACAAACTGGAAGTGTCCTGTATGAAAAACCAAATACAAGCAAACCTGTGACAGAAAACGAAGAGACTCAGTTTGCAGTGCTTGCCTCTGTAACCGAAAATCCACATATTAGTCAAAACCAATTGCCCAAAATATCAACATTATCCAAGCAAGTGTGTCAAGAATTCTTAAGAGATATAATTATCCTTATAAAATTCAGCTTCATCAAGAACTCTCTGAAAACAATTATGGGAAACCAGTCGAATTTTGTATGTGGGTATTAGATACAGTGGTAGAAAATGAAAACTTTTTTAATTTTGTTCTGTTTACTGATAAATGTACATTTCATAACAAAGGAACCGTTAACAGACATAACTTCCACTATTATTCTGATTCCAATCCGCATCAATTTAGGATTATTCATAATCAACCCAGATGGTCAGTGAATGTATGGGGCGGAATAATGGGTCAATATTTAATTGGTCCTTATTTTTTCCAAGAACATTTAAATGGAATGTTTTTACAATTCTTAAGAAATCAGTTTCCAACCTTATTACAAGACATTCCCTTAGACATAAGAAGAACGATGCGGTTTCAAATGGATGGAGCTCCCGCACATTTTCGTCGCGGGGTCCGAGAACATTTAAATCATCATTACCAAAATCTATGGATTGGAAGAAATGGATCTTAACGTTGGCCCCAAGGTTACCCGACAACACCGACGATGGATTTTTTTTATGGGGATACGTAAACGGAATGGTTTATAACACACCTCCAACAACACCAGATGATCTAAAACAGCGCATAAAAGAAGCTTTCCAAGCTGTAAGCCCACGTATGTTGGAAAATGTTGCGGAAAATCTTAAAAAGCGAATACGTTTGTCTTTAGAGACAGACGGTCGTCATTTTGAACATTTGATTAAGTGATTTTTATGTACTACTACTCTTTTATTTTAAACTACTAAACTACTATTACCTACATAATAATTTAGATTATGTTGTAGAACTTGATGACTGTTTCAATTAATTCTGTTTGTCAAAACGCCTTCAATTATAAATTTCTGGAACCCAGTTTGCACAAACAAAAAAATATGAAAAATTATCCATAGGAATATGTAATACTATTCGATAGACAATTAAATTTTACGTGTACTGTTTCCATAAAATACAGGTTGTCCAATATTTAAATTAAATAAGTTACTACCGTTTAAAGATTGTAATTATTGACCCTTAATTTTAAGACACCTTGTATAAGTTAGTAAATGTTTCACACAGGCGACATTAAACTTGATCAATTAGTACGGGCCACTTCCAGTTTGTCTAAATTGTTTCAACAGTCTTTCGAATGCTGCTTTATTTAGATGATTTCTCGGAAACCTCTCAGCGTAAATTCGTGATGCCAGGAGTCAATTTTGCAGAAATTTTCCGAGAATAAAACTCATGTCGATGCGTTCTTCTTTCGGATAAACTAGCATTCTTAAAAATAGACTAATAATACAAATATCAAAAAATACTGCTACCACTACTAGATGCAATTATTACAATTAAAGACTTTTGTAAATCCCTAACAACCGCCATCAGTCAATAGTAACGACTTGTCAAAACGACAAGGTGACTTGATAAATTACAAATTTATTGAACCCAGTTTGCACAAACAAAATGTGCATTTTACTTGAAAATATGAAGAGTTAGCCATAGGAATATGTAATACTATTCGATAGACAATTAAATTTTACATCTTCTGTTGCCATAAAATACAGGTTATCCTATTTAAATTAAGTAATTTACTACCGTTTAAAGATTGTAATTATTAACCCTTAATTTTAAGACACCTGGTATAAGTTAGTAAATGTTGCACACGGGCGACATAAAACTTGATCAATTAGTAGACTCCAGTCGTAATTTGGTTGAAAATAAAAAAAATACAAGTTGAGAAATTAAGCATTAAATTTGTTACTACATTTTCACAAAATATTAAATATTTCAAGAACCACAAGGTTTAGGTAGGTTAAGCCTTAATAAAACTCACATTTATTTTCATCATAGAAACCGAAAATAAAATAATATACAGGGTGTTCCATTTATAAAATAGCAACTTTGATACTTTTCGTGTTTTTGGCAGACCCTGTATAACATGAAAATAATTTTAAAATGAAGCGTCAATAGGTCCCTATCCATTCATAAAATAAAACATTTTTAAAATCAAATACTTTAGCTATAAATACTTCGTGTCGAATAGCGTGAATAACCCTGTATAATTGCAATGTGTTGATTTTTTTTTGGAGAGAGAAAATCCGTGGTTAGATGTCCTACAATTAGTTGTTAAACTAACAATAAAGAGGTGAAATGATATCGATTTCCATCCAGTCCTTGCCAAACCAAGATGTTAGATAATGTTTCCCTCGGTTTGCAGTAAAAAGAAATGTAATTCAAGGGTCAGACACTAAATTTCTGAGTCTAATTCCCTTTGTAATCTTTACACTACGTCTCTCGAGATAATGTAATCCCTGAATGTTATTTTCTCGTTTAACAAAATACGTGAATGCCATTCAGTCGTAGCTTTATAAAATGTGAAAATTTAAATAGCGTAATTAATAATGAACTCTAATAATCTTATTTGTTACTGGATTAACGAAAGTTTCTAATTTTAACAGTGAATCATTACGAACAATTTATTAGTTCATTAAAAATCTGTGTTTTAATTAAGGCGTTAAGTAATATTTTATTATACACTGACCAGAATAACTTTTTTACTGTTATCTACGTATAGAAAATAAAACTATGAAACACGATACGAAGTTTACATTTAATCAACTTTAAAGAAAACAATCTAAAGTGCACTGCCCTTATAATTACGTGTGTAAACAATGTTTAGTGGCTATTAGAAAGAAGTAATACAGGTTTCTAAAGATTATCGCTGAAGGAGTTTTGCCAATCACATTTAAAATGTTTCCTTATGCTGCTTTATTTCCACGAATTTAGATTCTCTTTTGTAAATTTAATTGATTTTGAATTTACTGCAATGTGAGGCGTTTACCGGCTATTCGTAATAAAAATTGCGAAAACAATTAAAATTGTTTGGTCATTTTCCAATGTACTTAATGTGTAAATTTATGGAGTATTTGGTTAAACGGTAATTTACCACATCGTAAAATTCTAGTTATTGCGGTGGACAAATTAAATGTTTATTACGAACACCAAGGAAACGATTAACTATTAAATCAGGAAAAAAAGATTCCGGGCTGGGTCGCCTTGAACAATTTTTTTTTCAGAAAGTTGTCAATATTGTCAATTGCGGTCTTTATGGGAACTTATGACATGTTTTATGTGTTTTTCTTTATTACTTGATATACAAACTGGAGGATCAAAATGCTAAGGACTATAAATACCATATCAATTTTATTATTTTGGCTCCATTAACATTTACTTTATAACTTCCGAAAGAGCATAAACGTACCACTGATAAACGACAATGTTTTATATTTTTTCGTTTTCTTATTTCCATCTGTTTTTACTAACGCTCATTGAAAATTTGTGTTGAAATTATGATCAAAAAAATAAAACTCTTTAAGGGCGGTCCGACCGGGAATTTTTTTTTTCAATTTTTGGGTTTTAATTGCTTATTATTCTCTGAAATCTCCCCTTTACAACCATTGACACTAAGAATAAAAAAAATATTTGCCTTTCAAAAAGCGATGAAAAGACTTGATATAGCCCGTGCTCGTTGAAAAAAAATCCGACACGCCAGAAGTTTGGGAAAAAGGAAGTTAGAAGACTTATATGAGGATGAGGAGGACCAGGACAACCCATCCTACAGTTCTGGGCATTACTAGTATAACTATTCTTGTAAGTATGCTTACTGTTTGTTCACCCCTTACTGCTTTTTGACAATTTTGATGCTGTAGCCAATACTAATAAAAATATCATTACCAAATTTTTTTTTATATTTTTGACAACAATTACTAGTTCTGTACGGAAAAGTTTTACAAAATTTACATTCTAGACTGAGAAAAAAATTTGTTATAATTATTTTTTCATTAAAATTGTAAGTACTCTTTAAACAAAATTTTAAAATATATTATTTTTATTTTATTTTGAAAACCCTCCGTACGGAACTAGATAAAGAGCCAACCTTCAAAATAAAAAAAATTGAAGTTGTTACCTCCTAGTTTTTGAGATATCATGCATAAAGTTAACATTGAGTTTATATGCGGATCGGACTGCCCTTAAGACATTCAGTAAAAACTCTGTTTGAATTAGTGCTAAATGAAATTAAAAATTTAATCTCAATATTCATAATTGATTTTAATGTATCTTTTGGGTTTTTCAACGGTGTATGTTTGTATTTACGTTTATTCAAATCTAATCGTTTCGATTACATTTACAATTATCCTCCTCAGTACTAGTATAGTCTTTTAGAGTTGATGTTGAAGCAATTTTATGAAATGAAAATTGAAAATGCAAACTTAACCCTATTATTAATATAACAGTTTGATAAACCTATAAAACCAACTATGGAATACAATTTTAGTAAAGAATAACTAGATTCTTAATAAATGAAATATTATTAAATTGCCTTGAAGAACAAGATCACCCTCTAACGGTCGAAGGCTAACAGTCAAAATGTCATAAACAAAGAGCAATTGATTTAAAATCATATCATTGCAATTCTCAGTAAATGTATAAATTTGAATTTCAAATTTCAAGCTTAAAAATATTTTAATACAATGTATTATTTTGAAAAGCAAAAATAATATTAAAATATAACATAACTTAAAATATGTACATTAGGGCGGAACGAAACAGTCAACTTTTGATTTTTAATTTGTAATAGCGCCGAAAAGTTTCCTTTTAGTGTATATAAGATAAATTAAAAATATTAAACATATTAGAGTACGTGTTGAGGTGCCGCAAGGACGGCAAAGTTTTTGGAAGATTTTTGCGTGTCTCGATTATGAAATAAAAAGTTGTAAATAGACGTTATAATATGAATAGAAAAATAAAAGCAATTTTACTATTGGCATCCAGGATCCTCAGTCATCGACGGAGCGGATGAATATAGTGATTTGCTTGAAGTTGAACTGCCTAATTACTAACCTCAAAACTGCTTCAGAGAAGGATCCCTGAAGTATGTGACACTTTAGTTCTCAAAATAGAACAATTATGGTCAAGAGCTTATTTTCCCGTTGTTTCTAGCAAAAGAATTTTACAAATGATAAAAGCTTATCATGCTAAATACAGGAATTTATTAAGGTCTAAAAGCAGAAAACGATCAAATAAGTTTAACTGTAACCTCGAAAAATTTAGAGAAGAAGCCGAACGTTTATGTGATATTGCTGCCTGTAAGTGTGTAAACTTTAATTACTTGTACTTGTATAAAAGAAAGAAAAGTAACCGTTATGGAACAAGAGTTTCTGAACGATCAACAGGAAAACGGTTGTAGGTAATATTCATATGGCTACCACTAGCGCTTTGAGGAAGAAAGAAGTAAGAAAAAGTAAAGAACTGCAGATAATACTTAAGTTTAATCAAGAACGGACAAAAATACTAGTGCATCAGAAATGGTTGCTGGCGACAATGACAGCGCTGAAAATAGTAGCATGTTCTTTACCAGAAGAGGCAAACCAACCATGTCCTTCAAATATACAGGAAGAGGTAAATCTACCAGGCCCTTTTAAACTGAAAGAACAGAAAAGCACTCAAATGCGTATTAAATTGCCATCTGTATCTTCATTGCTGACCGTATCGGAATATCAGATAGAGCTGCTGCAACTATAGCTAGTGCTGCTTTACAGGACTGTGGTGTAATCACAGAAGAAGAGAAAATCAATGTAATAACAGGATGAAAATTAAAAGAGCAAGATCTACAAACTGAAGAGATTTCAGTAATGACAGAGGTTATAATCAGATAACCGAAAATGGGATTATTTTTGATGGAAGAAAAGACAAAACAATTGTTCAAGAAAAGAAAGGAAGTAAGTTCTACAAAAAAGTTATTTCAGAAGAGCACGTTTTTACTATTAGAGGAACGAAACTCAGAGTTTTTAGGTCACATAACACATAAATTTGGCACCGGAAGAGACATAGCAGACAGGATACTAGATAGAGAACACAACAAACAACTTTTCTGCTATTGGATGTGATCGAACCATTGTAAACACTGGACATAATAATGGTGTGATTTGTTCCACGGTAATAATCAATTTATTGCGGACTATTTATTGCGGGCGCCTATGAATAACAGTTTTTTGATAGCAGCTCCAATTATTATTGTCTGCACAGTAATTTTTAATAAATAATTAATGTTTATTGTCAACATACCATACATGAAATTGTATGCGTGATCATAAATGCGCTTACTCAATTCGCCATCGCATATCATCGTTATGTAAGGTGATCAATCAGCAGTTATATTGCTTTTCTGAATAGCTATGTTTTTCTTCTTGGACTACCTTTTTAATTTCAAGAAACAGATATTTTTACCAGGTCTAAATAAACAAATAGCACAGTGTGTTTTCGATGCTGAAAAAGGCACCTCTAGTGCATCTAAAAACACTTCGTGTTATTGTGCCCTAAATTTTAATTTTTTTTCCTAAAAATAGGGTCTCTATGTACAGAAAGATGAATGTCAGTGGTACACCCCTACCTTGGCTGCATCTTGAATTTTAAATTGCATTTTAATGACCGATCTAATCTTAATGGGTTTTGTAATGACAGTGTTAATTGAATATTAATGGCATATAGTTTAATGGCATCGTCTTCTTTTTGTGATAATTTTTTAACCCATGCTTTTATCACATCTTCTTTGCTGGCCACCTTTTGGCCCAGTTTTAATTGCCTTTTAATTATTGGTTTTGTCTGCCTCTTTTCCGGCAGCTTTTTCAATCTGCTTCTTGAAATCTATCCCCTATTTGTATCATCTTGTTAGATTAGATTTTGATTCCCTGACGCAGGTTGCATATATCTCAATGGTGTCCAGTTTTTGCGTACTTGTACAAAGTCTCAAATATATTTCGTTAAAATATTTATTCATTACAAGACGTTTGTAATTTATACAAAAAATTTCTTCTAAAATCAGATAAGATAAAGCTAGATATGTGTTTCTTTAAAACATGGTATACACATCTTTGGCTGTTTAGGGCAGTCTTTGCTGCAAGTGCAAATCATCTTTACTCTCTTTATTGCTAGCTAAGTACGCTCTTGATTTTTAGGCTTCTATACCTTTATCTATTATTCCATCGGAATATATACCCGCGTCAGGTGAAAATTGGGGAAAACTCGTGAGCCATAAGTGAAAGGTGCTTTGGAAGGTAACATCTAATTGTTTCACAAGATGGGTTCTGTTAACGTATACTACACATTGGCGCTACAAGCCCTATGCTAACTTCTAATTACACAATAAGGTTAACCTCACCTGTTTGAAATAGGACCCTGTCGGTGGAAATGAGGCCTAGTGGTTACAAGTGGGACGAAAAATAGAGAGTCCCGGAAAAATTCCATGACTTTTGATATTGCGTCATTAAAGGTGAAAGTTAAACCACTAGCTAACACTATATCCTGTATTTAAGAAACTGCTCTAATTTGTTTTAGATTATACCACAAGATGGCGCTGCAAACTATCGTGACCTACAATAGGTTGCTAAATTTACTTCTAACCTCAAAAAATATAGATGTTAAACCTTATCAGAGCGCTGAAACCAAATTCAAGGTGCTGAACCAAGATGTTGAATTCAGTCAAAAGGCCTTCAGAAACAAGAAACAACCAAGACGGCGGAACACGGAAACCAGATGACTGAAATCCAAAAAGACACACGCAACCAAGGCTGCGGAATACGGAAACAAGTAGGCGACAAAGCCAAAAGCAACTTCAGGGAAGAAAAGAGACGGTTGAAAAAATATACATGTAAAAGTCTCTGCAAAAGGAGACAAGTTCGGACCTTAAGCAAAAAAAGCATACAGAAACAAGATGGCAAAACACGCAAGCAAGATGGCGACACACGGAAGCTGCGCCCTTTGAGATATGCAACCCTCAGCAGGGGGGATGAAAATGTAATCTGGAAAGATGATAAAGATCGAACCCGACAAAAAAGAACTATTAAGAAGATAGTCCAAGATATGGTCACAAAGAGGAAGTCTGCTGGTGAAAATTAAAATTAGTTCGGTCATTAAAAATGCAATTAAGGCCCATTAAAAATGAATTATAATTTCAAGATGGTGGTCTGTGCGTATGGAGAGTACTATTCTAATTTCGGAAAAATAATGAAAATTAATTTATAAATTTAAGTACGTTTTATTTTAAGACGAAAAGTTTTATGCGCTAGTATAGGGTGACATGTAATTTCCAGATATATTTTTTTAATTTATTTTGTGTATTGTATTATTTGTTTAGTGATATATTTTTATTGTCATAACTGTTGCACAAACATGCCTAGAAGTGCTAAGTGGGCTTCTAAACGAAAGTACAGAGATGGTGGTCGTACCAAGGAGGATGAGAGTGGTGCTACACCTAACATTCCAAAAGTGACTAGTGCATCAAAGAGAAAACTGGCGACTTCTTTTGAAATGTATGAAGAACAAAGCTGTATTGATAAGAACATCATAATGCGGTTCCGATGCAGTTCTTGACGAGGACGCAGAGAGTCGCGTAGCCCTAACCTGTAAATTAGTTCTCCTATGCACAAACTCTGTTTGTAAATCAAGAACTGAGTTTTGGACTTTAGAAAGATTACCAGTTGGAATAAAAACGTTTGAAATCAATTACAGACTTTTTTATGGCCTTCGCAGCATTGGGAAAGGACAAGAAGCTGCAAAAATGCTCCGTGGTATTATGAATCTGCCCCGACTTTGCCTTTTTGTAAGTAAATACACAAATATTCTGAGAGATTCTTTGCATTCTGTGGCTCATAAGTCATTGAATAATGCAGTACAGGAAGCTGTAGATGGAAACTCTGAAGAAAACGTTCCACGGACATTCATATAGCTTTCGATGGTAAATGTCAGAAGCGAGGGTTCGTTTCTAAGAACGCTGTTTGTACTGTAACTAGTATTGACACAAGAAAAGTTTTCGATGTGGAGGTTTTAACAAAGTACTGTAGTGGTTGTGAAGCTATAAAACATAAAGCAGAAAAAAAAACAGTTTTGTGTAAAAAATTATGAAGTGAGCAGTGTAGCTGCCATAGCTGTTTGTCAAAGGTTCGTTGCTACGAGGGGTTCGCTACTTGAAATTCCTTGGTGATGCAGACTCTAGTGTTTTTAGTGCGGTTTGTGACAGTAAGCCATATGGTGACACACTGCTACAAAAGTTGGAGTGTATAGGGCATGTAAAAAAAAGGATGGGTTGTCGATTGCGTAAGCTAAAACAAAGGCTTGGAAGCACACCTGTGTCAGATGGTAAATTTATAAAAGGAGCCGGCAGACTAACAGACACGATTATTGACAGGCTTCAAGACTACTATGGCAATCCAATCAAAATATATTCAGACAATCTAGACAAAATGAAAAAAACCTTTTTTCACAAGCTTTCAACTTACGAAAACTCGACACATTAGCTATGTCCGCCGTCCCCGGGGATACTTGGTGAAGTTCCGGAAAGCTCAATTTGAGGACAAGCCTTATAGCCATAAACCCATTCCTAAAGCCATAATTGAAGTTATAAAACCAACATTTTCTGCTCTAGCCCACCCTGACCTCTTGAGAAAATGCCTTCGTGGCAAGACTCGAAATGTTAATGTCATTTAACAACGGTATATGGTCAAGGGTGCCCAAAAATGTATTTGTTGACAAAAAAACTCTAGCACTAGGAGTATTTGATTCTTTAGTCACCTTCTTAAAGAGCTAGGCTTCAAACATTGCGGTGCACATACTCTGAAAGAACTGAAAGCAGCGGATGAGGCACGTTTGCGAAAAGAGGAACGAGCAACGCAGGTAGCTACCAAGGAAGCAAGGCTCATGAGGGAAGAAAAGAATAGCAGAAGAACAAGGGAATCAAACAGATTATGTCCCAGGTGGATTTTAAAGATAAAATAAAATGTTTTACATTTAATTGATTTCCCGAAAAACTTGTTTTTTTATATTTATGTAGTACCTTTTTCTCAAAAACTGTGAGGGATAGAAAGTTGATTTTTTTGTAAGAACCTGTACGTATTTACTACCTACCTTCTGTGCAAAAACTAACAAACTATCTTCAAAAATCCAAGAATAAAAAAATAATTTGAGAGAAAATATCAAAAAAAGGAAATTATAAAAAAATAATATCTTTCAATTTTTAATTCAAATTAAGAATTTTTCTACAGGAGCTTGACTATATACTAGGAATAATAACCACAAAATCTAGCACTCTATCTCTCTTAGCATTTGAGAAAAAGGTACTTAAAGCACTAAAGTAAGCTTGTCGCTGTATTCGAGAAAAAATTAGGGAGCTTCTTTTCGCTTTTTCTAAATTACAGAAAAATTACGTTAATTTAACATATAACGACAAGACGTTGATGTGCATATAATCAAAACTTAAAAAGAAATGACCAAACGTTTAAAATTTTATTATTGTTTCTTCATTATATTTATTAAATTTAACGGTCCTAATACAGTATAGATGCTTTTCATGTGAAATAGTGCAATATACTTTTTGTGTAGTTTTGGGACGCTGTAAAAATTAAGTTAAGTAGGCAATTTACTTACTACTCAATATTATGTATTCCCAAAAAATATTTAACCACTTTATGACCGCGAGCAATTGTAGCTATTAACAATTAATTCAATTTTCTGGAATTTTGACTTGTCACATAATACTCACCAATTTTACTATAAAGTAGTATAAACAGTTTATAGTCGTTGTCATTAATTTGTGCACAACGAATTCCAATAAACACCCGCCACTGATTTTGACGCAATTTTTTGTTAGAGGTCACTTTTAACAGCTTAATTTGTTTTTTTTTTAACTTCTAAATTAGAATTGTACAAATAAATTTCGTTTTAATCAACTCTGACCATAAGCAAACCTCAACTCTTTGTGACCATGAACCATATTTGTAGTTGTTTTCTGGTTCATTGAATTCTAATTTGGCGAGATACAAAGAATTTAAATCTCTTTCTTGCATTTTCCAAACTTCTCATTATATAATTTTTTACGATTCGTTAGAATCGATTATAGCAGTATATAAATTCATAAATCAAGATGTGCGCACATTATTATAATTAATACTTGGTATTTTACTCCGTCTTTCTTTTATACCTACCTGTGCATAAGTGTGTTATTGTTAAAATGAAAAATTTACATTTAAAATCTTGTTTTCAATTTTTGCACTATTAATTTTGTTAATATTGAAGACCTTGTAAAGTTATCTTAAAAGTTATTTATTATTGCCAAATGTGGGCAACGAACTCTAATTTATAGTACATAAACGTTTTGTAGTATCTCCTCGATAATACAATTTGCTGGAAAATTGCTTTGAAAGTGCACCATAGCGTAACGATCAAGGTCGATTCTAGCCCTCTATTCACTTATAATAAGAATTGATAGATGGTGACATTTTAAATATTCCAAATTAGGAATAAAGGTCACCGGCATTCTAGGACAATCATTTATATAATAATTGTTTCTGACTAAATCTTTGGTTAATATTTTCACACTCAATTACGTTTTTATTTCTGTTTTTAGGGCATTGTATTTTTCATTAGACTAAGACACTAATGTTTAATGAACCCATATCGATTAATGTAAGACATCGGTTACTTTTTTAATATCACCTTTTAAAAATATAGATTTCAGTTAATAAATGCAAGTTTTTATCTATAAGGGCAATTTATCATATAATTTAAATATTTGTGAGGTATTATTAAGAACTGTTGTTTAAAATAATTAGGGCATATTTATATTTACTATCTAAAATGTCTAGAGTTTTATAATACCAATTATTATTTATTAAGACACTTATTTTGTTGGTAGGTTTACACACTTTTACTGTCTGTGCTGGGCAGCTAACGAGGTTTTTACCATACTTTACCTGAGATCGGCTTGTTGCTATAACTACTCATGAATAGTTTTATTTAAGCACATTATTAATATTCCAAACTTGCTAGCCACCTTTAACTTTAGAGTGTAGCATTATTCGGGGGGGAATAGCTAACCTAAGTTCCGTATGTACTTTGTAACTGTGGTCTCGTATTAGTTAAGTTGATCGGCCTATTTCCACAGTTTTTGCTTTTGCAGCGCGACGTTTCGGAAGCGAACTCTCCTTCCGTTAAATCATCAGGCTTAGTCGTGAGGACTGGTTTCGTACTTGAGTCGAATTCATTTACTACGATTTTTTTCCAAACAATTGACTACTTACAAATTCGAACTTAGTACAAATTAAGTTGGACAAAAAAATAAAATGGTTGCATTTTAAGAAAAACTCAAAAAGTTTCATCCCAGGTGCCAAGAATTATAAATGAACCCCTTGTGATACGACAGATGTTAAGCGTGTAATCAAGCTCTTGCCATACTTTGTTAAGAGTGTTCAGGTCGATTGTTTCGATAGCTCTGGTAATCCGTTGTTGGATCTCAGGTATGCTTTCTGGTGGTATATACACTTTATGTTTGATGTATCCTTACGAGAAAAAATCACAGAGGCTGATGTCCGGAGATCTTGGAGGCCAGTTCCAGAGTGTACCATCACTTGGACCTGCACGACCGATTCATCTGCCAGGCAGCCGATTTTGAAGTTCAGTTTTAACATTCAGAATGAAGTTTAGGGATTCTTGTTCTAATTACGGTAGAAGCCATTCCGTCATCATGTCCAAGATTTATTCTATTTATTGTTTGTCCAACAAAGAAAAAAGGTCCGTACACTTTGTTGTAAGTGATAGTACAAAACACATTAACTTCCGGAGTGTCGCGCAAGTGCACGATGTAGGTGTGTGGGTTCTCCGAGCCCCATATTATGACATTATGTCTGTTCACGTTACATAGTTTTAATTTTCCATCAAGGCCTACATGTTCTCACAAAAAGAAAGTCTTAGAACTTTGTCATTTGGTTTTAATGCTTGAACTAGCTGAAGTTTGTAAGGCTTGAAATTTGTACGTTTACGTAAAATTTTCCAAACTGTTGGCTGTGGTATACCAAGCTGTCTGCTGCATTTAACAGTAGATTTCTGTGGACTACGTGTAAAACTTTCCCTTACCTGCTCTACAGCGCCATTGCTTACTGACGGCCTTCCAGTTGATTTCTTTTTACAAATGCACCAATGTCTCTTAAAATTCAAGTACCACTGGCGAATAGGGTGATTGCTAGGAGGATCTTCATTAAATTTAGTTCTCAAGTGACGTTGCACACTAATAACTGATTGGTTGATGTGATAATCCAAAACATAAAATGCATTGACAACAATTGACTTTAACAAACAGCTGATACGTACTTAAATGAATGTAAACAAAACTTTATGAGTTTTTCTTTCCAGTGGTACAAACTGAAATGGCCTTAAAACAGGTTAATCCAGTAATATTTATAATTGAAATCGGGAACATCATTTGTAATAACCCTGTATATATATATATATATATATATATATATATATATATATATATATATATATATATATATATATATATCCGGATGCCCACGAGATCACTTTCCGGCTGCCATTTTTTTATTTATCTATCGATTTAAATGAAACTTGGCAGGGTTGTTACTCTAACCAAACGTCATTTTTCAAGCATTTCCGACTTCCGGTTTCACCGGAAATGACCTTAACTTTTGATTTTTAAATGACACCCCCTGTATATTTTTAGTTTTTCGGATTCTGGAAGTCATTTTACGGCCGATTGCGTAATATTTAAATCGATTTTTTTCCAAATGTAATTTTAAAATTGAATTTTATTTTCTCATCCAGAGTGCCATGACCATCTTAATCATTCTACATACTTAACTCACTTCCAGAAAAATGCAAACTCACTTTTATCTTTGTTAACTTTTTTACTAGAACGTTCTAAACTTTATTTTTGCCGTAGCAAAAAAGAAAGAAAAGGACAGACACAATATGGGCGCGTCTGAGAGTTGTTTTTAAAGCAGCACAATTTTAATGCATTGCTTTGCGTATTTTCCCAATTTTTTCAGTCAACGATTGAACAAAATTTATTTTAAAACAAACAGAGTGTAATAATTTTAAACAGTATTAAAAATAATTAAAAAAAATTAATAACATTAACAATAATACGTATAACATTAACAATAGGTATTAGATTATGAAGTTTGGACCTTTTAACCACCAATTAAATTTTCAAAGTGCTGCCCTTCCACCTCTTGACATTTCTTAACACGAAAAACGTTGTTTTCTACGACATTCCTAAGGATGTCGGGGGTAATGCTAGCAAATGCCGCTCGTATACGGTTTACTAAGATGTTAAGTGTTGTTGGCGGTGTTCGGTAAACAATCTCCTTAATATGGCCCCAAAAAAAAAAAGTCAAGAGGTGTAAGGTCAGGCGAACGAGGAGGCCACCGGATCGGTCCACGGGTAGAGATAACATGATCTCCAAATCGTTCTTCTAAGTAATTTCTCACAACAATAGCGTTGTGAGCCGGCGCACCATCTTGTTGACAATAAAGGTGTTGATTATTTATTTCCAACGGTAATTCCTCCAAAAAAATTTCAATTTCTTGTTGTAAAAATCCAAATATCGTTCTGCATTTAAATGCCCTTGGAAAAGAATCGGTCCCACAATACGAGTGCCAATTATTCCAGCCCATACATTTACTCCAAATATCTCTTGAAAATTACCTTCCATCATTCGGTGTTCATTTATCGTTGACCAATATCTTGTATTTTGCCGGTTGAACATTCCATTATTGGTAAATCTCGACTCGTCAGGATACAAAATAGAATTGGCTAGGCTATTATCGGTATCGTTATGTTCCAAGAACCAGTTGCAATATTCCAGTCTTCTAACAAAATCTCCCTCGTACAAATGTTGGTGAAGCTGGTACTTAAATGATTTGTATCCATGTTTCTTCAAGATCTTTCTTGCTGATTCTGCGCCAATGTCTTAATTCAAAGGCAATTTCCCTTGTGGATGCTGTGGGGTTTTGAATGACATATGCTATTACATTTGCTTCCGTTTGTTCATTAATAATAAAATGTTGTTGCAAATTATCTGGTTCTTGGCGCATTTTTCTTATAAGGTAGATAATGTATTGTCTTGTAGGATGATGAAGACGCTTAGGATATTCTTGCCGATAAACTCGTTCGGTTTCCGCTGCATTTTTGGCACATTGTCCATACATAATAAGTATATCAACCTGCTCACTCTTGGTAAACATTTTTGTTAATTTTATAATTAAACTAAGTACAAACTTTAATTTAATTTTTAAGTAAAATATTAGATTTATGTTAATAAACAACAACCTTTATTATTACCTGTTAAACTTTTAAATTTACCATAGTGTTTTCATGGCAACCTAGCCACCTATTATTTTCATGGCAACTCTGATGTGCTGTGACATAGGAAGTGTATTTTATTAATGAGTAAGACGTAAATATAAAAATAAAAATGTTTTAAATCGAAAATGGGTAAAAATGACACAACGTGTTATACGTCATTAAATTCGTTTTAAAATACTGCATTTAGTAGTTTTATGAAAGTGGTATGCTTCCATTTAATTTTTTTGAGCTACGGCAGAAATAAAGTTTAGAACGTTCTAGTAAAAAAGTTAACAAAGATAAAAGTGAGTTTGCATTTTTCTGGAAGTGAGTTAAGTATATAGAATGATTTTAAGATGCTCATGGCACTCTGGATGAGAAAATAAAATTCAATTTTAAAATTACATTTGGAAAAAAATCGATTTAAATATTACGCAATCGGCCATAAAATGACCTCCAGAATCCGAAAAACTAAAAATATACAGGGGGTGTCATTTAAAAATCAAAAGTTAAGGTCATTTCCGGTGAAACCAGAAGTCGGAAATGCTTGTCAAAAATTCCTAAAGATGACGTTTGGTTAGAGTAACAACCCTGCCAAGTTTCATTTAAATCGATAGATAAATAAAAAAATGGCAGCCGGAAAGTGACCTCGTAGGCATCCGGTATATACAGGGTTATTACAAATGATGTTCCCGATTTCAATTATAAATATTACTGGATTAACCTGTTTTAAGGCCATATATATATATATATATATATATATATATATATATATATATATATGTAGCGTCCCCCAGATACCCTATCTTGAAAAGTGTAATTTGAACTTATTTGCAAGAATGCAAATTCAAGAACAAAACAATCGCAAAGTGATTTATCTTGACTTTACTGACAATAATGATACTATTACTCAAATTAATTGCTTGCCTTACATGGACTTTCCTGACAATAATTAAAAGATTAGAATTTATTTGCAAGTCCGATATTTAATTATTCGCAAACCTCAAACCTGATCAAACAAAGTGGCCGTCTAGTGGTAGGTACGCTGTGCTATTTGAATTAGATAGGCTGAATGAGGTAAGTGTTGCATCATGAGGGGCAGGTAAACAATGGATGTCCACTGAGCCCAAGCTTGTTCGCGGTATACACAGGAGACCTAGAGGAGACATTAAGGGGCAACAAGACGGAGGCGCGGTGGTGGGGAACAAGAAAGTGTGGTCGCTGGCATACGCTGATGACATAGTACTGATAGCGAAGAAAAAGAAATGAAGGGGAAGCTAAAAACGATGGACAGATATTTGAAAAGAAAAGATTTGGAAGTAAATGGGAACAAAACGAAGGTAATGGTATTGAGAAAAGGGGGAGGAAAAAGTATGAGTGGAAATGGAAGCAAGAGGAGATACAGGAGGTAAAGGAATTCACCTATTTGGGATACACGATGAGACAAGACAACAAAGATGGGGAGCATATAAAAAACGAGTGAGAAAGGAAAACAAATTAATAAGGCAAGTGTGGAGTGTAGGAGAAATACTGTGCGGAATTGACTTAAAGAAAAGGAAACTATTATTTGAGAAACTAATAAATAGTGTGGTGTTGTATGGGTGGAAGTGTGGGGGTGGAAAGAGATAGAAGGATTTCAAGAAAAATACTGGAAGTGTGTACTGGGAGTAGAAAGAGAAACACCGGGATACATTACTAAAGAGGAGGTGCAAGTAGATAAAATAAGGGTGGAAGCGGGAAAGAGAGCATTAATGTATGAGGAGGAAATGTGTAGAAGATCGGAGTGCAAGATTCTACAAGAATGCTGGAAAAAAATAAAAGAAGGAAGAATAAAATATGAACCAGAGAAGAATATTATAAATGAAATGGGTATGCGAAACAAGAAGTGTAGAGAATAAGAAGGGAAGGAGTGATTGTGAGAGAGGGTATAATTAGAAGGGACACGGATGTCCAAAAGCGGGAAGGATGGACGAAGGTGAAATAAGGAAAATATAATTCTAACTATAGAAATATTGAGGGCGAAGGGATACCGGGATATCTTAACGGCGAAGGGAGAAAGGAAAGAAAGAAAACGATAGCGAGATTTAGATGTGGAAACGAAGAAAGGGGTAACAAATATTGCAAAAGGGACGAAGATAGAAAATGTAGATTGTGCGGGGAAGATATGGAAACGATAAATCATATGTTGAAAGAATGCAGGGAGTTAAAGGAAGAGGATAGAACGGCAGAGGATGTACTGAGGAAAAGGGGGGGGGCGGATTGGATGGAAGAAATATGAAAAAGAAGAAGACAGTTAAAGGTGAGGAGGCAAGAGGGAGGAAGCCGGTGCAATTGGAGTAAGGAAAGGAGAGTTAGCAAATAGACAATTTATAGTAAAAAGTGTACACAATATCTTTGCAATATTTGTAAATAAGCAAATAAAGATTATAGTAGCAATAAAACATTTACAATCTGATGACTTTTAAAACCAAAATTTCGAAAAACGAAAGGAAACAAATTATATGAAGTGCTTTTACTTAAACTTGTCACACCCGGTGACACTGTCTGATATCATTTGCCGCATTTACCACATTGCCTTATGTCAGCAATCTTGTCCTCTTCACAGCCATGACAATAACACCCTGTGTACTTTTGTGGAAGTCACACTATTATCTTTAGAGGTAGATTCCTTTAAGGATGCGGCCTCTTTTTGTTTGCGATTGAAGTATTTTTCATAATTTTCTTTTCTTCATTGTTTTATCGAATAGATCTTTTGCGACTGGAGTTCCTCTGTACTTAATGACTTTTCTTCTAACTGTTGGTGTTTTTTCTGCGTTTTAGTTCTTTTTAGCTGAGCAGCGGCTCATTGTTTCCAATACCGTCCGAACCGGGGCTATCATAAACCATGCGGCAGAAACTTCCAGTGAGTCTCATTGGAGATTCCGTTGTCCTGGGGGAATCAGGAGGTTATAAATTTTCTGTATCGAAAGCATAAGGTAGAAACGGCGATGTAGCTTCTGTCGATATAAATGGAGCAAAAACTGTTTCCGGAATAGCCTGACGATTAAATGGATACAAACTGGTTGCTTTAAAGACATTCGTAATGTTACTATGAGTCATGCATTTAAACCAGTCGTTTGAAAAATGCCATTAAATCGTGCCTCAGTGAGCTTTTTGTCTCGATTTTGGTCCAAGAATAACAAAACTTCAGCATCTCAGTAGTGTTTAATTGTGCGTTCTGGCTGGATTCATAAGCTGAGCTTTCCTTTTTGATATTTTAGAATGTCTTGTCATGAACGCCTTGAACCAACCTTTACCAACAAGTTTGGCCTTTTCATTGAAATTATGCTTGATTTGATTTACCTCGCAAAATTTGTGGATCAAGCGACAGAGAATTCGTAGTGTCACAGGCAGCCTGCGGAACTGGTTACCTTTTTCACGAGATCATCTTTCTGGTCATCTCTAAGTATATGTTTTCGACTTGGCGTTTTTGTCAAACTGCCATTCTGTAGATTGGTTTCTAATAGTTCTTCTGAGAACTCAGTATCTCTCCGCAGCTTTATAAATACTCATTCCTTTCTGTACTACTCGGACAGTTGCTATCAGACACGGCGTACTTTCGCCGTGTATCAGGTTGTTTTCTGACCAAAATTCTCGTTTACGGGGAATCGCGATCGTAGGCACTGGAAATAACGCACAATCAAATCATTTAGCTGATACATTGTGGAGTACTTATTTACATGAGTAAAATCTTGAAAGGAATGTACAAGATAGAAAACCAACAGATCCTGATATAAGAAATAGGCGGATAATACGGCCTATGGTTGAATTTAATGACCTTAATGACCACCAACCACGTGTAAAGGAGAAACAAAATAAAATATATATGTGGATCACGATACTTCATTTAAATATTTAAGATTATAATGGTATCTATTAATAGAGAAATGGACTGAAAATTTATATATTTAAAAAAAAATCCTATTTATTCGGTCCGATTTTTATTATTTGCGTCACGTTGCCGGATCATTGCCATTTATGATGCAACGCTGGCCACGGTGAGCTGAGCAGACGTTTTCGAAAATTTGTAGCGTAAAGCAAATATGCGTGTGACCTTGTGCAAGAGTGACAATTACTTAGTTGACGAGTTTCATTACTCGCGGGTACCTTACATATATTTACAAAATTTCCGTTTGCAATCGTAGCGTTCCCCGGGTACTCTATCTTGTAAGTGTAATTTGAACTTATTTCAAGAATGCAAATTCAACAACCAAACAATCGCTAAATGAGTTATCTTGACTTTACTGACAATAATGTTAGTATTACTCAAATTAATTGCTTGCCTTACATAACTTTCCTGACAAGAATCAAAAGATTAGAAACGAAGTGGCCGTCTAGTGGTAGGTACGCTGTGCTATTTGAATTAGATAGGCTGGATGAGGTAAGTGTTGCATCATGAGGGGCAGGTAAACAATGAAACTACTCAAATTAAAATTAACGAGCTTTGCGCAATGGTGGTTCAACCCGTTAATATAATATTGTGGGAAAGAACCACCAATAAAACCCACCTTATTCATAAATAAGAATTAGCACAAACATTAATAAATCAAATAACACAAGAAGACAATGAAACACCTTTAAATCAAGTTAAAGTGCGCACAAAATTATAACATTAAGAGAAAAATAAATACAGATAGACACAAAAAAACCATGTAGTCACTCCTACAACCGTGTTATAAATAATCAGAATAAAAATCGCGATACCAAACATGTGACCCTTTAAAACCAATCATGTCGGTCTTTAAGTAAATAAGCACATAAAACAATAAGGCAAATTACGGTACATATAAAATACAGCAACAGTAAAATTGCACAAGTGATAATAAGGTAAAGGCAAGGACAAAAAAAATAGACAAGGAATTTACACATACACAATTGTTTAGTGACTACTAAAGCATAAAATACATAGGTACAGTTACAAGAAATTACATATAAAGAGAAATTAGTTCGCAGGCAATATTCTACTTAACAAACTGACAAAAAACTCATCAAAACAAAGCCTTACAAGGGTAAGTGACAAATAGATCACAACATCGTGACCGATATATGTTTGAATGCGTTAGACAAATACAACGCCCCTTTCTCAGGTTACACATTCATCTATACAACAATAAAAATAAAATTCGAGGTGTTTAATGGTTATCGGCACCCGGGAGTGCGTACCCACTGGGAAATTGCCTTTTACAATTAATAACCCAGCGGCATCATGTACCCGTTCACCTGCCCACCTCTACACAAATATAAATATAAACAACAAACAACAATGCTAATTCACACAAATACAAGAGTGAGGGAGGCCTGTACTGTCTTTTATTTTAGCAGATTTCAGCTTTATGAGCCCGCATGCGAATAAGATACCTTTTCAAGGCAATGCTCGATTTTTAATAGGTTATATAGGCCTGTAGAATTATTTGCTGCCAGCCTTAATTTATATAAAAATACCTACTTACACTTGAATGTCCTTTAATTGATCACATACACAAATCGTTAACATACGCGGTTTAACTTCAAAAAAGGTGACTGTTATTTATAGATTAATATTTGAAAAACACATTACAACTAATACCCGAAAGAAAAAACAAATTAGTGTTGGCTAATTTAAAAGAAAATGTACACGCACGAAATATTTTAAAGACAAACTATTTACAATGGGAGTTTCTAATTAAAAACCAATCAAAGCGTCCGGCTCAATCAAAATTTCAACAGCAACTCCTTCCCCTCTGGATTCCACTAACCATGTCTACTCCCGAAAATCAACCACCGTCTTTGAAAAGTGATAGAAAAACAAGAAACATTAATTTACGTTGGAACAGTTTCATACTCGTGTCTCAATGATTCTGGAAAAGTTGTGCCCCTAGTCAACTCTTCTTCATACGCTATGAAACCAATTCATTTTCGGTACAAGCTCTAGGAATCGATCATCAGTAGGCTTAATCTCAATAAGGCGACTGGCCCAGATGGTATCCCAGCTATTGTCTTAAAGAAATGTTCCCCGAACTAGTACCAGTCTTATCTAAGCTCTATATGATCTCTATGTCTTCTGGGGAATTCCCTTCATCATGGAAGTTAGCAAATGTTCAACCTATCCCCAAAAAGGCGATAAGACCGATCCCTCAAACTACCGACCAATTGCCATCACTTCCATTTTGTCTAAAATCATGGAAAAAGCCATCAATCAGCAACTGCTCACGTTCCCTGAAACTAACAAACTCCTTAGTGACCACCAATATGGGTTTAAGCAAAGTCGTTCAACAAATGATCTTTCATATGTGACCCAAGTTTGGAACAATACAATAGAGCAGTCCGTAAAACAGTTGTAGTCGCTTTAGATATCTCAAAGGCATTTGACCAAGTTTGGCATAAGTGTTTACTTGCCAAACTCACCTCGTTTGGGTTAAATGATACGCTCATCAACTGGGTTTCTAATTTCTTTGATAAAAGACGAATACGTGTCGTAGTTGATGGCTTTTTTCAAAAGAAGTTAGCATTAACGCGGGCGTACCACAGGGATCCGTTATAGCGCCTACACTTTTTCTGCTGTACATAAATGACATTATTTCTTCAACAAGTAACCCCATCCATTGCTTTGCTGACGATAGCACTCTTCACTGTAGTTCATCTCAGTCTACTCGTAGTGATAATCCACCTTCTATGTGAAATCAAGAAATTAAAGCTGAAATGGCAAATTCAATCAACAAAGACATTCAACGTATTCTCGAATGAGGAAGCAATAATCTAGTTAAATTTAATGCTAACAAAATTCAGTGTTGCCTTGTGTCCGCCAAAAAAGATCGATCATTTCCTGTTGTAAGTATGAATGGCTCAGTTCTTAAGTTTTCAGACTCTTATAACCCTGTTGGATATGACTGTATCTTCAAATCTCTCATGGGTTAACCATCTTCTGTCAGCTACCAAAACAGCTGCTCGTAAAATAGTACAGATGTACAAATGTACAGATCTAAGCAGTACTTTACCTCTCGACAACTCCTTCTGCTGTATAAGGCCCAAATACGGCCTCATCTGGAATATAATTCTCACCTCTGGGTTAGTGCTCCCTAATACGCTCTCGATATCGTTGATCGTATTCAAAAGAGAGCGATTAGGCTTATAAATGACCCGTCCTTAACTTCTCACATACAGTCCCTTGAGCATAGAAGGATGGTTTCAGTTCTTTCTTTGTTTTATCGTTATTACAACGGCTATTGTGCTGCTGAATTATATTCTTTGATACCATCTCGGGCTATCTTTGCGAGAAACACTCGGTTCGATCATTTACATCATCAGTATGCAGTACAAATCTCCACTTCGTACCAAACGGGCGCAATCCACATTTTTCTACACGGCTTCTAAACTCTGGAATGATCTCTCTAGTTCCTGCTTTCCTATCTCTTATGATATGAGAAAATTTAAGGTAGCTGTTTATAGGCATCTATTGGCAATTCATTATCCCTCTATCCATCCTCCTAAGTGTTCCTGAGTGCTTTTGCACGATAAGCCAAATTTAGCCTGTTCAGATCCACAAACATAAAAAAAAAATTAATTATGGCACGACATCTTCATTTTAAAAATATGCATTCGTCCGTAACAAACCCTACATTTAGGTCTCGAGTTTCCAAGTACCAAACGAAGACGTCTTTGATTGCAGTGTGTAACGTTAGTAATTAATTACTTAGTGAATTACTAGTGACATTTATTACAGTAATGAAATTTTCGCGGTCCGCTACCTACACAATATTAATGTATAAACTTCCGAATAAAATCAACACATTTTTTTGAAACACCTGCATTCAAATTTTCCTGGAATATATACACAAAATTTCGTTTCATTCGGTTTAGTGTTTCGGGGTTAAGAGAAAAGTTCTACAGAAAACTACAGAGCGGCATCATTTAGTGACCGCATTTTTCCTAGTCGCGTATGCGTGAGAAATTATCCCATATGGGCCCGTGGGCGCATATGAAAGATCAGAACGACTTTTTTGTAATCAATTTATAAACAACAACCGTTAATCAAAGCATTTTAAGTCAGTGGATCAAAAACAGCATCAAGATATAGTTTTAGTGCGAAGAAGTATACTCAAACAAGCTTTTTGCCATGCGTTCCGATACTAGGTTGAATGTTCTACCTTGTCTTATCTTGTCAGAGTTTTTTAATAATAGCAACTTTATTTAAAATTAAGTCTTTCGAAATGGATGTTAAGATTTATAATTGTAAATCGATAGGTTCCCTTTCCAACAACATTTACTCTTTTGTGTTTCAACACGTCTCCAGACATACATACATTCTAATCTCTTCACATTAGATGAATTAAATTTATCATTTTGAAATGGGTCCTGCGAGTTACCTCACAGTGGGGATTACAATTTTGAAACATATTTATTGCTTAAAATATACTGCTATAAGATAATGTGAATAAGTATAATATTAAGCTGATTAATGCTTACGGTAAATGTACTGTGAAAGATAATACCAAAATCAGATTATGGCATGCCCATATTGTTCCCCATTTACGTGCGTCCTTGTATCTCTTCTGGCTGTTTTGCTTACTTTTAAAATTGTATGTTGAGTTTAAGTAATTATAGTTAAATTGTAGGACAACGTAATCCTAAACGATGTACATTTTTCCATTATTACCCACTTTCTGGTAATATACACTTAGTACATATTGTTTTTCAATATTATATAATTTCAGATAACATGAAATATTAAAGTAAACAAATAAAATCGATAAGATTTTACCATTTTAAGTAATAACTATTTATATTGGTGACGAAATGTTATGTATAGCCTCATTCTCTCAATTCCCAATTAAATTTGAAAGTATGCCGAGCGTACAGTCAACATCTATATTACATTTATTTAGTTTGAAAATTGCTCCCACGGTAGATAAAAGTAAATGCATATTTTAGGAATTTAGTTTTACTGTCTCATTAATTTATATAATTTATAATTTTAATGGTCGTGCAACTGGAAATTGATTCGTAGAATTGTAGAAAATACATTTGGGAATTCTGCTAACAAGTTTTTTCATCTCCGAAGGTGAACTGATCTATGGAATGTATTAAAGACGTAATATTTATTATTTGAAGTTTAATATATAAACATTGAACGAGAACGAATCAGGTGATTATATATGTCAATGCACTTGACTTTGTACCTAAATAATATTGTTTGTTAAGGGTTTTGAAAAGACTTTTAATGTCAAAGCAATTTATGCCAATACGTTCATAAAAAATGTTTAACTAATTAATTAAGTCGTGAAAATTATAATTTTGATATTTAAATATTTGACTAATTCTTATCATTTATTTTTATAAATTAATTAATGTTTTAAATTTAAAGTTTAATGCGTGGTTTGGGAAAATTACATTGAACTCATTTTAGTTGTCGATATATGGATGCTTATTGTGAATATGGAATTGAGAATGTGCTTAATAAATTAAAATACTTATCTTTTATGGGTTTTTTAATGGTCTATACTTATACTTATATTTTACATAAATCTATACGTTTCTATAACAATTACAGTTATCGTCCTCTGTAGTGGTAATCCTTTAAGAATTTTAAAATAAATTTATGAAATATGAAAACGCAAACTGCTATTAATATAACAGATTGATGAACGTCTAAAGCCAACTATGTAGTCTACTTTTAGTAAAGAATAATTAGATCCTTAATAAATTAAATATTTTTAAACTGACTTGAAGATGACAATATCAGGCCACCCTCTAATGGTCGAAGGCTAATCGTGAAAAATGTCATAAAGATATTAAGAAAAAATATTTAAAAAATTTAAATTTTGGCCCCATTTGTCTCGGATAAGAACGCGTTTTAGGACAATAGTTCATAGGGCAAATCACCATTATTTTTACGTATTCTATCGATTCATGACGTTATCAGGATTAAACCTGGCTCACTCTGTGTATATATACAGGGTTATTCACGCTATTCGACGATAGCTAAAGTATTTGTTTTTAAAAAAGTTTTATTTTATGAGGCTACATTTTAAAATTATTTTCATGTTATACAGGGTGTGCCAAAAACACGAAAAGTATCAAAGTTGCTATTTTTTAAATAGAACACCCTGTATATTATTTTATTTTCAGTTTCTATGATGAAAATAAATGCGAGTTTTATTAAGGCTTAACCTACCTAAACCTGATGGTTTTTGTAATATTTAATATTACGTGAAAATGTAGTAACAAATTTAATGCTTAAATTCTCAACTTGTATTTTTTTATTTTCAACCAAATTAAGACTGGAGTCTACTAATTGATCAAGTTTTATGTCGCCCGTGTGAAACATTTACTAACTTATACAAGGTATCCTAAAATTAAGGGTCAAGCCTTAATAAAACTCACATTTATTTTCATCATAGAAACTGAAAATAAAATAATGTACAGGGTGTTCCATTTAAAAAATAGCAACTTTGATAATTTTTGTGTTTTTGGCACACCCTGTATAACATGAAAATAATTTTAAAATGTAGCGCCAATAGGTCCATTCATAAAATAAAACTTTTTTAAAATCAAATACTTTAGCTATAATACTTCGTGTTGAATAGCGTGAATTATATATATGCAGGGTGTCCATTTAGTGTGTAATTGTCCGATTATGGGCTCCCAGACTACTTGTCCGAAAAAGTGTGAGCAGGCTTCCCAAGTAGACTAAAAGTAGCACATTTTCATATATACAGGGTGATTCAGAAAGACGTGGTCAACCAAACTTGATTTTGTTTAAATAGAACACCCTGTATATTTTCGTACCATCGAATAACTCGTAAAATTTTGCGTACATTTGACGCGTAATTCATATCCCTAGCTTCAGCGGTTTTCGAGTTATTTGCATTATTTCAACATTTTGGAAAGGTACACGGTGTCAAAGAAATTAGTGTACCGTGGAAGTTGTTGTAGAGATAAAACATCATTTTCTGAGGTGTTAAAGTCTGAGTATGGCCCTACTAAGAACCTTTCCCAATACTCGAGAATATTGTACAGGGCGTCCCCAAAGTTTGGTTCAAACTTTGACATCACAAATATCGGAAAACTCAACTTTTTCGAATGGAAACCACCATTTTTATGTCACTAGTGAACTCTCCTTTGAAAATTAATAGAAAAGTATCTGACATGCCCTATACCTAAAATAAGTAGTTTTTGATTTATTCAATAAAAGCCAATTTTTTTTTACAAAGCCCGTTAGGAAGTACCTTTTTTTTGTAGATTAGGCTGTGAGGATTGGGATAACAAGTTTCGTACGTTTGAATTGCTTCTATGACTATCTAATGGGTGCTTTCGCAGTTGAATAAAAAAATATAAAAATGAAAGTGCAAATTTTATCGAAAGCCTGTAAATGGATTTAAAATGCAAAAAATATGAGGTAGCCAAAATTTCAGTTGATTTGCCACGGGGGTGTTAAAGTTTAAATGAGATTTAACATGAGAAACTGTACTTGTCTGATACTATTGAATATAACAATCTTATTTTGCGATATTTTAACATAAGAATGTGTACGGTATATGATTCGGGGTCGCTGAACATTAATCTAATGTTGAGAAGTTATTGCGATATTGACAACTTTCAATTGACTACTGTGAATAGCCATTTTGTTAGGAAATAACGGTTTTTTATGAATTTTTTCGGTTTACGGGTTAAAGTAAAATGTTTGGACGTTATAATTCCAATAATATATATATATATATATATATATATATATATATATATATATATATAGACTCATTTTTAGTACAATATAAAATTATAATGTTGATGACAATTGGTAAAATACTAAATTTTTACCCCATAACAAAATATATAATTTATCTATCAATACTTATTTTCTCTGCGTAAGACTACATTGCGCATGCGCGCGCCGTTGCAAACTAGCATGTGTGCTTTCTGGGAGTGCGTAAGTTACTGTCCGAAACAATTGCTCTTTACCTCGTTCGTGTTATCATTAACAACGTATAAATTATCGTTAACAATAAGCAGCTATTATTTACGAGAAAGGGTGTTTTTAATCGGAGATATAAATCCACAAATCATCGTTAACAAGTTACCAAGTAACCTACAAGTTTTAAGTGTTTTGTTTTTCCATATTCGGAAAATAAAATGTACTGTTCGTGAAAGTTCCTTACTATTAGCAAAAGAAATTATCCTTTTTTTGGGAAAAGGTCGGAATACTGACTCAAAAACAAAGAACATGTGCTGAGAAAGTAGAAAGCTTTGTACAACGAATGGCGTAATATTAAAAAACGTGCTGGTCAGAGCACCAATAAACGAAAAGAAGAGAATTTCACACAAAATCAAAAGTTATTATGTGACATTGCCAACTGTGGATTCGAAATACATAAAATAAGTAAAGAAAAAAAAGGACTTTCTTAAAAATCAAAGACTACCGGAAATAATTGGATTTATCGGTGATGTAGAAACAATATATGATGAGCAGATAACAATTGACGAAGTAATGTGTCTGCGTGAAGAGCGCTTGAAAAAAAAAACGTGAAAGAGAAAATAGTCCAACAGGTAAGATGTGTATTTGAAACACTACTCAGCTGATATAAGATATTTTTTTACATAACATTAAAAAAGTATACTCTTAGAAAAATATCCTTGTTCCTTAAGTCTAGATTTTTCGTTTCCAGAAAGAACAAAAATATACGCATGACGCATAATACATAGACATTAGACACGAAACATAAACAAAAATTAACTGCTTTTTCTTTATATCTTTGTTTATGTTTATTGTTTATATAATATTCGTGCTTTATTATGTTCTAATAAAATTAATAAACCTAGACTCGGCTTAAGTATAGTTTTCTGAGAGTATAATTTCTCCCAATCTACTTGAAACCTTATTATTTATATACTTATACCGAAGAGTATATAATATTATACAGAGAGAACCAAAAGTACCGCATAAATTCAATTAAAAATTAGGTTGTTGTTTTTGGAAAAACGCTCGGACACGTCGATTTAAATTTTTGTAGCGATTTTTTTGATGCTAAGTTCATGTATACAGGGTGGCCCAAAAACAGTTTATGACTACCAACTTCATTTTTTCAAATGGAAACACCTATTTTTTATTTCACTTTTGAATTCTGTTTTAAATTTTAAGTAAGTTTTATGTACAATGTCCTATACCTAAACTTAACAGTTATCGAGAAATACACATAAGGGAGGGTCAAAAGTCCCGCATAAATTTGTTAAAAACTGAAGGAAATATTTTTCATGAAATTGCTTGAACACGTCAAATATTGTTTTTAGTTATCCATTTTTTGACTTAACACATGTAGAAGATAAATTTACTTTTTCATTTTTTTTATGGAACCCCAAGTAGACAAAAAATACCAACGTGGGTTACACTTGGTCAAAAACATGTCAACGATATAGCTGAAAGATGTATAAAATTAGTCACCGAATATAAAGACAGATTATCTTACGATGAAGAACAAAAACAGGCTATTATGCAAGTGATCGACTTGTATCATAAAACTTATTCGGATCTGAATAAAACTACATGGATGAAACAATTATAATCCGAATTGTCAACCGCGAGTTATAATAAATGATCTACATTGAACATGTGTTTTTTTGCTCATCAATTCTTAAACAGATTATTATAAATATAGTTATAAACATTCTCCTTCATGTAGTCAAAATACAAGAAAAAAATATGCGACAAGGAAGAAAACAGAACCTTTTTTGGTTCTGAAGGTAAGTGTAAATCACGTGTATATAATTTGTTGTGTCAAACATGTAGTATTTTACCAATTGTCATTAACTGTTATAATTTTATAGTGTACTCAAAATGTGTCTAATAAGGTTAACATATATTACTGTTCGAATTATAACGTCTAAACATTTTACTTCAAACCGTAAAAATGTAAATATTCATTAAAAACCGTTATTTCTTAACAAAATGGCTATTACATGACAGTCAATTGAAAGTTGTCAATATCACGATGATTTTTCAACATTAGATTCATGTTCAGCAACCCCGGATCCTACATGGTACACATGTTTAAGTTCAAATATCGCAAAATAAGATTGTTATATTCAAAAGTATCAAAAAACTACAGTTTCTCATATTAATTCTCATTTAAACTTTACACCTCCGTGGCACGGCTTAATATTTTCCAAATCAGCTGAAATTTTGTCTACCTCATTTTTTTGGATTTTAAACCCAGATAGAGGCGGCTTTCGAAAATTCGCACTTTCATTTTTTAACGGCCACCCTAATAAACAATTCTTTTGGCATTCACCAATTAAAACAGTCAAACCCGCCTTGGTTTATTAAAAAGGTACTCATTATAGCGCACAATTAAAAAAATGCAAAAAATTGTGGGTATTGTGGAAAATAAGTATAGGAATCCCTAATACAAATCGAAAGACATTAAAATGTTATATAACATAATTAGGCATTACATACAGGGTGTACCATTTAAATTTATTAAGATAAACTAGTTTAAAGGTAATCAAATTTGACCTTCATTATTTCACCCTGTATGTTTTTTTTTTATTCATAATGTATATTAAATCAAAAAATTGTACTACAAATGGTCCCTGCCTACCTAAAAAAAATCTTTTAAAAATATTCAACCGTTTTTCGTAGAGAAAACGTGTGGTGGGCCACCCTGTATATTGAAAACAAAAAAAAATCACTATTTTTAACAAGTACGTCAACAAAACTTCGTAAATTGGAGTACAAGCTCACTGTCGTCGTTTAAGACTTGATAGATGACTTAGTTTAAATTCACAAATACAAAAACTTCTTTCCTTTCGGCGGCATCTTAAAACCGTTCTTCTGAACATATTTTTTATTCAGCTATAGCTTCACTTACATTTGGTTAGTTTGGAAGTGCAAAGACATGGATTTTTAATTGAATAATTATTGTGATAATTTTCATAAACAAATGTAGATTCTGTCCGGTAATATCAGGTAATGAAATAAGTTGGTGCGGTTTTTTATGGTAAAATAAAAATACTTCATAATAGTACATTATTACTCACCGAAGTAGCCACCTTCACAATTAATGACCTTTTGCCAACGTAACACCAATTTTTGTAAGTCGCTGTGAAAAATACTATGGATTTTAAATAAAAAAATTTAGGGACTGCATGTATAACATCAAGTCTTGTTTTGAACTGTCTATGTCTCATGCAGTTGTCAAGAGACAAAAATAATCGTAATTACTTGGTGAAATGTCAGGAGAATATGGAGGGTGGGGTAACGTTTCCCAGTCAAGATAAGAAATTTTTGCCCGGGTCAACATTGCGGTACGCGGTCTGGAGTTATCCTGTAAGAATAGCACTTTCTTCCGATTGACTAAACAAGGCTGTTTAGGGATGAGTGCTGCTTGTACTCACTGAAGCAAAATATAAGTTCGCAGTGATTCGTAATGTACTATTCCGGTCGCTTTCCACCAAACACACAATAAACTCTTCTTTGGGTGCAAGGAAACTTTAGGAGTGTGTGGTACCGAATCAGTAGGCGACACCAATGATACGAACACTTATAATTGGAGTATAATAACCACTCTTCATCATAAGTTAACAACTGATCAAGAAATAGTTCATTATTGTTGAATAAAATGTTTTCCGAGCAAACGGTAAGACGACCTAATTTGTTATCGTTTGATAATTCATTTGGGACCCATTTGCTTAACTTCCACGTCTTTCCCAGCTGATGAAGGTGCAAACGAATGGTTTCATCGCTCACATTGAACGTTTCTGCAAGCGCTAGTCACGTTATACTGGAATGCGTCTCCACAACCTGCTGAACATCCTCGTTGTTTATGATCTTCGGTCTCCCAGAGCGTGCTTCATCGGTCAAGCTGAAATCTCCCGAAGAAAATGTCTTGAACCACTTCTGTGCTGTTCGATCACTTACTCCATCATATCCGAATGCGGCACATATTTTTTTCGTCGCCACTGCGGCTTTAGTTCCAAGTTTGTAGTCATAGAGTAAACAACCGCGAATTAAATTTTCAACGATTCAAATTCGGAGCTAATCAATTGTCGCCTATATATATATATATATATATATATATATATATATATATATATATATATATATATAATATATATATATAATATAATATATAAACAAACATGTGCTATCGATCAACAACAATTAAAAAATATTCATGGAACTCGAATGGTTCATCACACACATTGAACGTTTCTGCAAGTTCTTGGCACGTTATACTGGAATTTGTCTCCACAACCTGTTGATGATCCTCCTTGTTTATGATATTCGGTCTCCCAGTGCGCGCTTCATCGGTTAAGCGTCTAGATTCTAAATTCTAAGTTCAGAACACAAGTTCTTCGAGTTCTACTATCGTTCTATCTATTTTGGCGTTTTGTAATGTAAAGTCTAAAGCCGCACCCTCAAATAAAACCGAAAACTCAATTTTCAATAAAATAATTTGTTTATAACAAATTAGTCCTAAATTCGAAACACAAGTTTCTCCTGTTTTATTGACGGCCTAATATTTTTTTCGTTTTATAATGGAAATTGCAGAAATATAACCAGAAACTCAATTTTTAATAAAATAAGTAATGAACAATAAAATGCTCGTAAGTACAAATTACTCCTAAATTCGAAACACAAGTTTATTGAGATTTTTATTGGTTTTTCAAAAGTTTGATATGATGCCGTCAAATGCGTGGAAAAAGCTAAACAAAACCTGATTTAACAAAATAATTTACTAACTTAAGTAAAAATTAGTCTTTAATTCAAAGTACGGAATTGGAAGCACCACTCCATAGTTTTGTGTTAGAAAAGGAGTCCTTATATATATATATATATATATATATATATATATATATATATATATATATATATATATATATATATATATATATATATATATATATATATATATAGAATTTTCATATCTTCCTGTTTGTACACAATTTAGGTTTGAACAACTCAGAAAATCTGGCAGCTTATTTGTTGAAGAGTAGATAACTGAAACTAATAGGCATAATTGTTAAGCCTCTACAATGGAGATGGGTCATTGAGATTTTCCTTCTTGAACTGAATTTAAGTATCAACTTCAAAAATATCGCTGATTTACTGAACAGTAGGTAACGTTAATATTATTAGTGCTACTTGTTGTATGTTGAGCAGTTTCGCAAACTGCAATTTTCATCTTTGTGATCGCTCTAGAATGAAATATACAGGGCGTTTCTTATGTCTGTGCCATAACTTCAAGACATACTTTGAGTCATTTTAACTCACAAAGGCTAAATAAACCGTGGTCGTAAAACTAACCGTTTTCCAGGTACAAGGTGTGATATTTCAAGCTTTACTTTTTGAACCAGACACTGTAGGTAGCGGACCGCGAAAATTTTATCATTGTAATAAACGTTTGTCAAATCGCCATTGTTACCACGATAGAAAAGATAATTATAGTGGATTTTTGATATCTTTGTAATACGTCGTAATTTGCTAATGTTTTCGGAATATTTTATTTTATGTAGTTTTATGTAAGAAATATGGGAATGTTTGTAATTGATATTTGTGTAAAGGTTGAACAGAAAAAGGAAACATAAATTAGGGTAGAAAAACAAGTATTCTGCCGAAACTGGCGTGACGAATTGTTGAAAATTTCTATACGCATACTCTTGATGTAAAAATGTCACTAGTTAGTAATTAATTACGTCGGTACACACTGCAATCAAAGACATCTTTGTTTGGTACATTGAAACTTGAGACCTAAATGTAGGGCTTATTACGGACGAATGAATATTTTTAAAATTAAGATGTCGTTCAATAATTGATATGAAACTATTCCAAAATAATAATTTTTTTTTTTTTTGTTACTTTTGAAAAATGGGGGTTGATTGCGGGAGTAAATGTAGTTAGTTTGAAATAGGAGGAAAAGTTTTAGTAGCAGTTAGAGTGTCCATTGAGCCAAGATCGATAGGATTAATTAAATACCTTCAGTGTAAACAGTCTTTAAAATATTTCTTGCGTGTACATTTTCTTTTGAATTAGCCAACGATAATTTGTGTTTTCTTTCGGGTGTTAGTTTTAACGTGTTTTTCAAATATTAATCTATAAATAAGTCACCCTTTTTGAAGTTAAACCGCATATTAAATAATTCTACAATCCTATATAACGTAATCGAGCATTGCCTTGCAAAGGTATTTCATTCGCACGAGGGCTCATTAAGCTGAAATCTGCTAAAATAAAAGACAGTACAGGGCTCCCTCGCTCTAGTATTGGTGTGAATTAGCATTTGCTGTTTATATTTATATTTGTGTAGATGTGGTTGTGGGATAACGGGTACAGGATACCGCTTGGTTATTAATTGTAAGAGGCAATTGCGAAGTGGGTACATATTCCTAGGTCCAGATGACATTAACCACTTCGAATTTTATTTTTATTGTTGTATAGATGAATGAGAAAGGGGCGCTATATTTTTGTAACGCACTCAAACTTATATATCGGTCACGATGTTATAATCTATTTATAACTTATCCTGGTAAGGATTTGTTTAATGAGTTTTTTTTGTGTCAGTTTGTTAAGTAGAATTGTTTGCCTGCGAACTAATTTGTCTTTATATGCAATTTATTGTAAATGTTCGTATATATATATATATATATATATATATATATATATATATATATATATATAGTGTTTTTTTATTTTTAACAGTTAGTTAAAAGTTAAACATAAGAATACGGTGTCGTAACGCTTTTTCTGTATGGATGAATGGTTCGATGTAGATATTAAAGGGTGACGCAAAAAAATAAATTGTTACTGACTACTAAAAAAATATGTAACAAAACTTTGTTGGCTTAAATTACACTTTAATAGGTGTAAGTTAATACCATTTAACGGTGCCTACATTGAACCACTCCTCCATAGCGAAAAATCATCGTTACAGCGCCTATTAATTATCTTTACCATACATTAATATGTTTACATTGATGACATGTAACAATATTTAATGTCCTTATAGTGTGTTATTTTCCAATAATGCACCTATTTTTAAACACATTAAAAGCGATATAATGCCCTACGGCATTATAAAATTACTATGGAAACGAAGTATGTTTGGTGAAACTTATTAACATCAAATAAAAATGTCAAATAACAAAACGTCAAAAAATAAATATTCTAACCATACTAAAAGGACATTAAATATAGAAGGCACTACGGGTGTTACATGAATAATGCCCTTGGTTAGCGTACACTGTTGACCTCGGGGCATTATTCTGCCCATAACACCCTTGATACCTTAATTACTATAACGATATCTACATTGAATTACCTCTCCATAGTGGTAATCGTCCCCCTTTCTCACCATATCTTTATGTAGTACTGTTCACAAATGTTACAAAAATTAAAAACAAAAACAAATTTTGTTTGGCTTAAACTATACGGTTGGGGGTATATTGTTAGTTTAGTAAATGTAATTTGCTTATATCAGGTGCGAAACGAAATAGCAGAAATAGAAATACAATAGGTGTACAAATTTTGGATCAGTGAGAGGCCTCTCGTAGCTACCAGTACATTTGAATTGTATACAATGGCTATTGTTTAATTTACTCTAGGTAACGAGTGGGAAAGCCCAAGAATAAACCGACGTAGGTTTATTGCAAACGGTTATTTTTTAATTTGTTTAGTGTTTAGGCGCGGTTGCTTTATAACGAGGTTTATTAGTAAAGCGTTACGAGTCAAAAATTGCATATTTTGTAAACTCATAATAAACCAATGTATGCTGTTTTACTTTATTTTTAACACAGTTATCTGTGGATGCTTCAAACTCGAAACTTCTTAGCAGTGATTTTAGCATAATTTGTAACAGCTAGTTACGATAGATGGAGTCTCGCTTGGACTAACTACACATATAAGTATTGGGAAAATGTATTTTTTGGGGAAACTGGGAAATGTTTTTACGTATTGACTTCGATCAGTTTGTGTACATATAAGGGAAATCACTTATATATTTATCAGTGCGATCTAAAATGTACATGTGCCTTATAAGTTCGAATTCGTATGTAAAAGCATTATATTGTAGTTTCTAGAAATCATAAGGCATGAAAATACGTTTGGAAGTTAATTAGTTTGTAAAAAGCAAAATTGAAAAATTCAAGGACTGTTTAATAAAATATGATAATTAACTGTAAATAACAATGTTGTGAGATTCGCAACTTTATTATCACTGATCTACGACAAGACGATATTGTTTATGTCGATTTAAGCATGTAATTATAATTAAGCACCTGAGAACTTTTGGTTTTTCCCAATAATTAATTACTTTATTAAATTTTGTTTACAGGCACCTAATTATAGGTTTTTCTCAAGTGGAAATGTGAAGATTTTATCTTATTTTAATGCTAATGGAAGATGTATTAAAAATACCACTCGGAGATTACAGGGTTTTATAAATAATTTATTAAAAGAGTTTTCTATTGTAATTTAGATAAACGGCATTTTTGATGTTGTCTATATATCACTATTAGATAACTAAATGTCACGGATAGGTGTGAAAATTGATATAAAATTATTTTAAATTAATATTTATCTCTCTACATACTGATATAATTTCAATTACGTACGACGCGACGTTCAGAATATCTATCTCTCTGGCTTCCGTTCTCTACGCATATTATATTAGAATTGCGCCGATTCCTAACTTTAACAATTTCGATAATGGCCACCTGTATTTATTTAGATGCATCTGTTTCTTCTCCTTATCCAATTTTTAATTTTTTGCAATGCAATGTTATTCCATTTAATGATTATTTACTGTCTCTTCTAAGCTTTAGCAGATGAGCATTTAGACCAGTACACCACTTTTCTTCAATTTCAAAATTCAGAAAGCTTTTAGTTTCTTAAGTTCAGATTGTTTCTGTTACAATTTGGTCCATGTTTAATAATCACAGTATCACAACGAATGTCGTTCTTGTCATAAAGAAGGCGTAAAAGATTCCGCAAACTGACGAGAAATATTTGCGGCGTCAACCATTAATTCGCAACGGAATATTCGTTGTTGTTTGTTTGAGTATCCCCCAACTTATTATAAGCTTGATACAACCTCTTAAGAAATGTTTTTTTTTCTAAAATTTTTACTATGCTACTCTCAATCTAGTTATTTTCTCTGCCTACCTAACCTGATTTTTAGTTGCTCCATGTCGTACGAAAATGACAGATTCGTTGAACGTCTTGGTTTATTTTCAATATTAGCAAACGCCTGAAATTATTCTGTGTTGTCTAAAACTAAATGATCCAGGTACTGGTTGTATCGGCTTTTATTGTTTATTAATTACTTAGTACGTACGTTGTTTTAATTATTCTCGTATCTGTTTTCGTTTCAGTGGATCTTTAGAAAATATTCCATTTTGACCGAAAAAACTGAGCTGGTAAGTAATGATTACATGATCTGTTTAGGGATTCGAAAATAATTGGTTCGATTCCCGTTACCGTCTACCCCGTATGAGATTTTTCAGGGGTTTCCTTATAAACATATAACGACATGAACACTGCTTATACACACACGATGTAGAGGTGTTTAAGTGATTATTGGGGTAGTAACTTTAGCCTCGCTTCCTCCCGATCCTATCCTGACCGCACCTATCCTTAATCCCACCATGTGTACATACTTAATGTATGTGTATGATGGGAATCTATAACTGCGCTTTGGAACATCAAACCGCCATCCCTCTCCCTTGGGAGGTAATAAAAGACGTTGCCTTTTCCTTTCTTTTCCGAAAGCATTCTTTTCTTCTTTACTACGTTACTACTCCATAGAATAATGTTGCATTTTTCTTTTCTAGCATTTCTTTAGATTGCCTAAAGGGTCTCATTAGATTAGGTTTAAGAGCAAAATCTTCATCTCCTTTTAAACTCGAGGGCACTGCTCCGTTTGGCCAAGAAACACTATTTTTTCCGAAGCAATAACATCCCCACAAATAAATATATAATGTGAATCCACACTTGCAGTTAGCAAAATGCAAGTTTTTTAAAATAACAGAAATCATTCGATTCTGTTGTATCGGCATATTTAACGGTGATTTCCTTCTCAGCTTCCAATATAATACGGGAATTGCTATTCTGTCATATTTCTCTTGTTCGTTTTGGGAAATGTATGCAGGGTGTTTCTTAAGTCCGTGTCATAACTTCAGGAGATGATGATTTGAGTCATAAGCCATACTTGTAAAACTAACCATTTTCCAGTTACACGATATTGAAATGAAATTGAAATTATCACAATTTTTTTAATAAATAAAAAAGTAGAGAAAACAAATTTATTGAATCTGGACAATATGTTTATCTAATAGATTTTAACAAAACCAATAGTGGAGAGACATGGGATCTATAAACCCCAGTACTTCTACGCCACTGGCTTTTCTTTTAATTGACGCAATACATTAGATATACCAATTAATTCTGAATTTAAATGTTTTCGTGCAATTTTGTCGGATTTAGGACTAATCTAGCTTGTATTCAAACAAGATATAATAGTTGATAGCACAGCACCTCATTATAAATTCTAATCCTTGAAACCGAACAATAGAAGAAAGATAAACGGCTTGAATCGGTGGATACAGTGATTCTTTACAATTTATTAATTAAGTTCCACAAAATTTTCATAATTATACACTAATTTCTTTGAAATGTATAGTTAATGAGTTAATAAATCGTAAAAAGTGCTTAAAACAACATTATTACCATTAGCATTAATAGGTGATTAGAATTTTTTCTAATTTTCAAACATTATATCGATAGTAGTTATAACGTTAGTAGTGCGTGGGTTTGGAAAGAGTTTACGGTGATTAATACATATTTAGGAAACCAGTATTGCCGGTACGATTATTGTATATTTTAACGTTAGCTTTGTTGTGATATTTGTATTAGTGTAATTGTTAGATATTTTAACGATTTTTAACTATAGATTTCAAAGAAAAGACCATTTCCGCAAAGAAAATTATTTAACAAAGAATACAATAAAATTTGTATCCAACTGATACATTTAAAATAATGCGTAAAGAGAATTTTGAGTAAAGAAAAAATAAACTGCAATTATACAAACTATATTTTTATGAAAAATTTATTTTTACAGGAATTTTTCGAGATGTCAACAAACGTTCTATTTCGCAGGCTGTATTAAAGTAAATATTCCCGGCATGTTTCTAATTTACTGACATCCTCCTGTATTCGTTGCTGTAAATCTTCTGCATATGATATTGCTAAAAATTATTATTAATTTTATTAAATACATAAATAGAAAGTTTACCTCGAGTGGGATTTGAACCTACGACATGTACTTTGCTTGAGTTCCGCGCTAACCAACTGCACCATCAAGGTGCAAGATGTAAATTTTGTCTTTATGTATGTAGAACTGATGTAAATTCTAAATATAATGAGATTACAATAAAAATAAAATGTTTTGAAAACTGAGGATTTTACCTGTTCGCAAACAAAAATTTGTGGATTTAAATCGGATGATCGTGGTGGCCATGGATAGGGTATATTTCGTCCGATCCATCTATTAGGATAGTTTTCGTCGAACTAGTTACCTACGGACAACTACGTTAAAATATGGAAGAGTACTATCATTCATGAAGAAGATTCTCCTTGTTGCCTAAACATTCACCGAAAACTGATCCTGATGTTTTGTTTGTCTTATTTCGTGAGAGTTTTCTTGTGTAAGGTTATTATGGTAGGTGCCTCTCTTAAAAAAGTATATTCTTCGGTGAAAAGTGTTGCAGCCCCCCCAGGTACGAATTTTGTATTTAAAATTAAGTTATCATTTTACCTAGTGGGTACTTATCTTGTTTTCGAAGATCATTCAAGATTATTAACATATCGTCCAAGATCCTTTTACGGAAAAATATTAATCGTAGTGGCGCTAGTGACATTATCAAATGTGAGTTCTATTTAAGTGTAACTGGAAATTTTGAAGCAATTTTTCAGATTCTTGACATCTTACTAAAACTCAGGAGTTCAGTCAGCAACAACCGGCTTATCTTAATAAGCCTACGCGACGCCTACAGCGAATTTAGTGCGTAACACTCTTCAAAACTAAATACTATTTTATTATTATTAAGCGATTTTCTATTATACCAACATGCATATTTTCAGTAGACAGCTTCACGAGAAATTCACAATTACAGTACGTTGCACATCTTAGTTTCAAATTTCCAGAGTATACAGCAGTTTGTTTTTTGGTAATAATAATTTCTTTTGTTTATTACTGGCCTAAGGGTACTATTTATTAATAATATTGTACCCTATCTTGAAAAGTGTAATTTGAACTTATTTCAAGAACAAAACAATCGCTAAGTGATTTATCTTGACTTTACTGACAATAATGTTACTACTACTCAAATTAATTGCTTGCCTTACTTTGGCTTTCCTGGCAATAATTAAAACATTAGAATTTATTTACAAGACTGATATGTAATTACTCGCAAACCTCAAATCTGATCAAACGAAGTGGCCGTCTAGTGGTAGGTACGTTGTGCTATTTGACTGAGATAGGCTAGACGAGGTTAAGTGTTGCATCATGTAGGACAGGTAAACAATGAAACTACTCAAATAAAAATTAACGAGCTTTGCGTAATGGTGGTTCAGCCCGTTAATATACTATTCTGGGAAATAACCGCCAATAAAACCCACTTTATTCATACATAAGTAATTACACAAGTACATTAATAAATCAAATAACATAAAAAAAACAATGAAAGAGTTAGATGTATAACAAAACACTATTAAATCAAGTTAAAGTACGCACAAAATTATAACATTAAGAGAAAAATAAATAAACAGCAGTTTAGTTACACATAGACACAAAAAAAACCATGTAGTCACACCCACAATCGTGTTATAAATAATCAGAATAAAATTCGTAATACCAAACATGTGGCCCTTTAAAACCAATCATGCCGGTCTTAAAGTAAATAAGCACATAAAACAATTACGCAAATTACGGTACATATAAAATACAGCAACAGTAAAATTGCACAGGTGATAATCAGGTAATGGCAAGGACAAAAGAAAATAGACAAGGAATTTACACGTACACAATTGTTTAGTGACTACTAAAGCACAACATACATACGAAAATTTACAATAAATTGCATATAAAGAAAAATTAGTTCGCAGGCAAACAATTCTACTTAACAAACTGACACAAAAAAAACTCATTAAACAAAGCCTTACAAGGATAAGTTATAAATAGATTATAACATCGTGACCGATATATAAGTTTGAGTGCGTTAGAAAAATATAGCGCCCCTTTCTCATTCATCTATACAATAATAAAAATAAAATTCGAAGTGTTTAATGTCATCTGGACCCGGGAGTATGTACCCACTTCTCAATTGCCTCTTACAATTAATAACCAAGTGGTATCCTGTACCCGTTCTCCCACAACCACATCTACACAAATATAAATATAAACAGCAAATGCTAATTCACACCAATACTAGAGTCAGGGAGCCCTGTACTGTCTTTTATTTTAGCAGATTTCAGCTTAATGAACCCTCGTGCGAATAAAATACCTTTGCAAGGCAATGCTTGATTACGTTATATAGGATTGTAGAATTATTTGCTGCCAGCCTTAATTTATATAAAAATACCTACTTACACTTGAATTGATCACAGGCACAAATCGTTAACATACGCGGTTTAACTTCAAAAAGGGTGACTGTTATTTATAGATTAATATTTGAAAATCACATTAAAACTAACACCCGAAAGAATACACACATTAGCGTTGGATAATTCAAAAGAAAATGTACACGCAAGAAATATTTTAAAGACAAACTGTTTACAATAAAGGTATTTAATTAACCCTATCGATCTTGGCTCAATGGTCACTCTAACTGTAACTAAAACTTTTCCTCCTATTTCAAATTAACTGCATTTACTCCCGCAATCAACCCCCATTTTTCAAAAGTAATAAAAAAAAACAAAAAATTATTATTTTGGAATAGTTTCATATTAATTATTGAACGACATCTTAATTTTAAAAATATTCATTCGTCCGTAATAAATCCTACCTTTAGGTCTCAAATTTCAACATACCGAACAAAGACATCTTTGATTGCAGTGTGTACCGACGTAATTAATTACTAACTAGTGACATTTTTACATCAAGAGCATGTGTATAGAAATTTTCAACAATTCGTCCCGCCAGTTTCGGCAGAATACTTGTTTTTCTACCCTAATTTACCTTTCCTTTTTCTGTTCAACCTTTACTCAAATATCAATTACAAACATTCCCACATTTCTTACATAAAAATACATAAAATAAAATATTCCGAAAACATTATCAAATTACGACGTATTACAAAGATATCAAAAATCCACTCTAATTATCTTTTCTATCGTGGTAACAATGGCGATTTTATAAACGTTTATTACAATGATAAAATTTTCGCGGTCCGCTACCTACAGTATCTGGTTCAAAAAGTAAAGCTTGAAATATCACACCTTGTACCTGGAAAACGGTTAGTTTTACGACCACGGTTTATTTAGCCTTTGTGAGTTAAAATGACTCAAAGTATGTCTTGAAGTTAAGACATAAGAAACCCCCTGTATATTTCATTCTAGAGCGATCGCAAAGAAGAAAATTGCAGTTTGCGAAACTGCTCAACATACATCAAGTAGCACTAATAATATTAACGTTACCTACTATTCAGTAAATCAGCGATATTTTTGAAGTTGATACTTAAATTCAGTTCAGGAAGGAAATTCTCAACGACCCATCTCCATTGTAGAGGCTTAACAATTATGCCTTATTAGTTTCAGTTAAATACGCTGTTGTTCAAACCTAAATTGTGTACAAGAAAGATATGAAAATTCTATATATATCAGGATTCCTTTTCTAACACAAAACTATGGAGTGGTGCTTCCAATTCCATACTTTGAATTAAAGACTAATTTTTACTTAAGTTAGTAAATTATTTTGTTAAGAAATCAGGTTTTGTTTAGCTTTTTCCACGCATTTGACGGCATCATATCAAACTTTTGAAAAACCAATAAAAATCTCAATAAACTTGTGTTTCGAATTTAGGAGTAATTTGTTCTCACGAGCATTTTATTGTTCATTACTTATTTTATTAAAAATTGAGTTTCTGGTTATATTCCTGCAAGGAATTGTAAGTCTTCCGAAACGAAAAAAATATTAGGCCTTCAATAAAACTGGAGAAACTTGTGTTTCGAATTTAGGACTAATTTGTTATAAACAAATTATCTTATTGATAATTGCATTTTCGGTTTTATTTCAGGGCGCGGCGTAAGGCTTTACATTATAAAACGCCAAAATAGTTAGAACGATAGTAGAACTCGAAGAATTTGTGTTCTGAATTTAGAATTTAAAATCCAGACGCTTAACCGATGAAGCACGCTCTGGGAGACCGAAGATCATAAACAACGAGAATCTTCAACGTATAACGTGCCGAGAACTTGCAGAAAGCAATGTGTGTGATGAACCATTCGAGTGCCATGCATATTTTTTAAGCTGTTGATCGATAGCACATGTTTGTTATCATGCCATTTACTTTAGTACGAATCCTTCCTTTGTCGGGTACATATATATATATATATATATATATATATATATATATATATATATATATATATATATATATATATATATATATATATATATATATATATATATATTTGGCGACACTTGATTAGGTCCGAATCTCAATCGTTGAAAATGGAAACGAATAAAACTTTAATTCGCGGTTGTTTACTCTATGAATACAAACTTGGTACTAAAGCCGCATTCGGAGAAGATGGAGTAAGTGATCGAACAGCACAGAAGTGGTTAAAACAATTTTCTTCGGGGGATTTCAGCTTGACCGATGAAGCACGCTCTGGGAGACCGAAGATCATAAACAACGAGGATGTTCAGCAGGTTGTGGAGATGCATTCCAGTATAACGTGACTAGAGCTTGCAGAAACGTTCGATGTGAGCGATGAAACCATTCGTTTGCACCTTCATCAGCTGGAAAAGACGTGGAAGTTAAGCAAATGGGTCCCAAATGAATTATCAAACGATAACAAATTAGGTCGTCTTACCGTTTGTTCGGAAAACATTTTATTCAACAATAATGAACTATTTCTTGATCAGTTGTTAACTTATGATGAAGTGTGGATATTATACTCCAATTATAAGTGTTCGTATCATTGGTGTCGCCTACTGATTCGGTACCACACACTCCTAAAGTTTCCTTGCACCCAAAGAAGAGTTTATTGTGTGTTTGGTGGAAAGCGACCGGAATAGTACATTATGAATCACTGCGAACTTATATTTTGCATCAGTGAGTACAAGCAGCACTCATCCCTAAACAGCCTGGTTTAGTCAATCGGAAGAAAGTGCTATTCTTACAGGATAACTCCAAACCGCGTACCGCAATGTTGACCCGGGCAAAATTTCTGATCTTGGCTGGGAAACGTTACCCCATCCTCCATATTCTCCTGACATTTCACCATGTAATTACCATTTTTGTTGTCTCTTGACAACTGCATGAGACATAGACGATTCAAAACAAGACTTGATGTTATACATGCAGGCTCTAAATTTTTTTATTTAAAATCCATAGTATTTTACAAAGCGACTTACAAAAATTGGTGTTACGTTGGCAAAAGGTCATTAATTGTGATGGTGGCTACTTCGGTGAGTAATAATGTACTATTATTAAGTATTTTTATTTTACCATAAAAAACCGTACGAACTTATTTGATTACCTGATATTACCGGACAGAATCTACATTTGTTTATGAAAACTACCACAATAATTATTCAATTAAAAATCCATGTCTTTGCACTTCCAAACTAACCAAATGTAAGTGAAGCTATAGCTCAATAAAAAATATGTTCAGAAGAACGGTTTTAAGATGCCGCCGAAAGGAAAGAAGTTTTAGTATTTGTGAATTTAAACTAAGTCATCTATCAAGTCTTAAACGACCACAGTGAGATTGTACGCCAATTTACGTAGTTTTGTTGACGTACTTGTAAAAAATAGTGATTTTTTTTTGTTTTCAATATACAGGATGGCCCGCCACACACCACACGTTTTCTCTACGAAATACGGTTGAATATTTTTAAAATATTTTTTTTAGGTAGGCAGGGACCATTTGTAGTACAATTTTAAAATATTGCAGATCATACAGGGTTCATTAAAAAAAAGATCCACATCAGCGTTATATTTTTTTAGTGAAACACGCGTTTTTAATTTAATATACATTATGAATAAGAAAAACATACAGGGTGAAAAAAAATGAAGATCAAATTTGATTACCATTAAACTAGATTATCTTAATACATTTAAATGCTACACCCTGTATGTAATGCCTAATTATGTTATATAACATTTATATCTCTTTCGATTTGGGGGGATTCGTATACCTATTTTCCACAATACCGACAATTTTTTGCATTTTTTTAATTGTGCGCTATAATGAGTACCCTTTTAATAAACCAAGGCGGCTTTGACTGTTTTAATTGGTGAATGCCAAAAGAATTGTTTATTAGCATCCAGAGTGTACGCACAAAAATATTCTGAGCAAAATCATCCGAATAAGGCTGTTTTTGAACGACTAATTCGAGATTTTCGCAGAACCGGAAGCGTGGCGTATGAAAACATATTAAAGAAAAGCGCGTTGTCGGTAACAAAGAGAATGATTTCAAGTAATAGAAAATCTACACGTAAGTCAACGTAAAATAAGTTTCGAAACTGGAGTTAGTAGAAGTAGCATTCAAAGGATACTGGAGAAACAAGTTTCATCCATGCTATATCCAATTACATCAAGCCCTTTTTGACATGGATTTTCATTAACGAGTGGAGTTTTGTTTATGGGTTATGGATAAATTCGCGCAAGAAGAAAATTTTTAAATTTTGTCTTATTTTCTTACTAATCTACGTTTCATAATAACGGCTTGGTTAACAGACATAATTTTTATTATTATAATGATAGGTACGGGCTAGAATTTCGGCAATTTTTCATGAAGGAGTTGCCAGAACTGTTCTTCTGAATATTCGAGGCAAAGTTGAGGTTACAGATAGGTGGTGCTCCAGCACACTTTCATGCTAACTTTCGTACGGATTTAAATCAGAGCTTCGCAAATACATGGATTGGGAGAGGGGGCCCTCAAAATTGGCCAACCAGGTTTAACTTGTATTGATTTTTTTCTGTGGGCCTGCATTAAAAATATTGTTTACGATATAAAGCCAACAACTCCGGAAGATATGACAGAGAGGATACTCGCTGCATTTAGAACAATAACACTACAAACGTTAGACAATTTTCATTTTTAAGAAGAACCGTCTTTCTTAAAAATTTATTGTAGACATTGCAACATTATATTTGTCGGTTTGTTGCTACGGATTCACTATTTAATAAGAATCTTACTTAGTAGTGTTCATATTCGAGAGTGTTTTACTTAGATTTAATATGCGTTTTGGATTTCTGTAACGTTTATTCCATTAAATGTTGTACCTAATATCCATGTCTTTCTTTTGCTTTTCTTTTTGTAAATTAAATTTAAACATATTGAACATTTCATCAGATATTTTATTGAAATAAGACCATTTGGATACTTGTGTGTAGTAAGTATGATGTTAAAATTATTTCGTAATGATAACAATTGTTACTATTCTGTATTCCATTAAAAGCCAATAAGTTGATATTTAACTTGATTTACAGCATCCATAACTGCAAAGTAACCTTGATTTATTAGAAAGGTACTCAGTATAGCGCCTAATTAAAAATGCAAAAATAGACGTTATTGTTGAAAATAGGTATAGGAACCCTAATACAAATCGAAAGACATTAAAATGTTATAGCATATTCGGCATTACATGTAGGGTGTACCATTTAAATTTAAAGGTGATCAAATTTGATCTCAATTTTTTTCACCCTGTATGCTATAGTGCTATAGTACGTTATAGTGTATATTAAATTTAAAATTAACTCTTTGTCTTTATCCACTCTTGACCAAAACAATCCGGACTCTAGCTTATTTTTTTAAATCTTGTAGGCGTTAAGTGGTTTAAAAGGGGAGGAAGTCAACATTATTAATAAAAAGCATTTATTTATAACGATAAAAAAGTAACAATAGGAAAAATAATAAGTAACGAAAGTAACGGAAAAGAAATTAACATTTTTGAAAAATTAAACAAAAAAAACGAAATTTAATTACACACAATTGCCTGTTCTTTAAGTTTCAACCCAATGTTAGGATCGGGTACAGACGCCCCTTCACCTGCAAAGGGTTGAATACGCCTAGGTATGCTTTCAATAAAGCGCTGAATCTGTTCCCATTCTTCATTCACCGCTATTCGCTGCTCTTGGATCGTTTCTGGCAATGGTTGCCTCTTTCTAATCGTTTGTCCTAAAATGTCCCATACATGGTCTAATGGATTCCTGTCAGGACTACAAGCAGGCCACTCCAAAACAGGGATTCCGAAAATATTTAGGTAATCCTTGACAATTCGTTCAGTATGTGGACGGGCATTATCTTGTATAAATAAGAAATTTTCCCCAACAAAAGGGGCGTAGGGGACAACATGGTCCTCCAGACACTGTTGTATGTTAGGATTCCATGTTCGATGAAGATTGCCTCCGTTAAAAGAAATACCTGCCCATAACATAACACCTCCGCGACTAAACGCCTTTCTGGGTGAAATGCAGCAAGATATAAATCGTTCCCCGGGTCTCCTCCTCCATACACATTCGCGTCCATCTGGAGATCGTAGGCAAAAACGGGACTCGTCAGAAAACATTACGGACCTCCATTGTTGAACAGTCCAGCTTCTGTGATCATCCGCAAATCTCATCCTGTTAACTCGATGAGCTGCTGTTAATTTTGGGCATGCTACTGGCTTATGAGAACGCAAACCACTTTCATGCAGGACTCTTCTTATAATTTGTGCAGAGATTTGAGTTCCTCGAGCTTCTAACAAACGACTAGCGAGAACATTTGACGTTAAAGTGCGGTTCTGTAGTACTGATATCCTTAAAAAACGTTCATCACGCTGATCTCTGGACCGTTTTCTGCCTGATCCTGGTTTTCTAGTGTATTCTCCAGTCTGACGATACTTCGTAACAGCGTCATGAACGGTACTTTTGCCAATATTCAAACGATTTGCAATATACCGTATACTGCGACCATCTTCATGTAATGCCACAACTTTTGCAATATCTTCAGGTCTCGTTCTCACACAATTTGAAAACACAAATGCAAAGTGAACTGAATTTATCAGAATAAACGTGAAACTTATCATAAACGCAAACAAGACGTAAAACATCTGTTGTTAGAAAACAAGTTAAAGTGTGCCGGTTTTTGTTTCCAAAGGTAACAAGATCATTTAAAAATAATGAAATTATGTGAAACTGATTTACGAATTGGAATAAATAGGTATTTTACTTTTTTTTGTTAAGTGTCCGGATTTTTTTGGCCAGGAGTATACTTCACTTAATATTTGTGAAACGAAACAAAAGTATTTTCTGTTTATATTTTTTATTGCCATGACAGTAACTCACCTTTATTTGTCCCGTAGATTTCATAAGTGACCTAAACAGGGTGTTTCATTAAAAAAATATATAACATTGACATGGCTCTTTTTTTATAAATCCTGTATAATTTGCAATATTTTAAAATTGTACTTCAACCGCTTTACGTGAAGAAAGCGTGTCGTCTGTGGTGCGCCATCCTATCTAATATAACAATATTATTTATATATCTATACCAAATGTTGGAGCCAATTAACCGATTAATTTTTGATCTGCACTTTCCATATTACTTCAATCGTATTTATTCGCCTTATTACTGTTATTCTATAAATTACTATTCAAAAAGCATAATTCAAATGACACTTTCATAAGCGGGTGGTTACATTAAAATGTTTGTGGCTACAAATTAGTACGTATTTATTGAGTTTTACTGGCGTCCCTTATTTTTGACGTTTTATAATGAAATGTTTTAAAATCGCGCTCCGAAATATTATCAATAAACTAATTTGTTTATAACACATTAATCATGGTTACAAATTAGTCCTAAATTCGATGCACAAGTTTCTGGAGTTCTATTGGGGTTTCAATTTCTTGCTGCTAATAAATTACGCACAGCTTAAAATCACGAATTAGGATATAACGGGAAATCACTTATAAACAAAATAATTTGTTAACAACAAAATTCTCGTGGGTACAAATTAGTCATAAATTCGAAACACAAGTTTCTCCAGTTTTATTGGGGTCCTAATATTTCTTTTCGTTTGTTAATGAAAAGACAAAGTTCCTCGCTGGAATGTAACCAGGCTCCCAATTTGTAATAAAATAAGTAGTTAACAATAATGCTCGTGGGTACAAATTAGTCCTAAATTGGAAACGCAAGCTTATTGAGATTTTTGTTGAGTTTTCAAAAGTTTGACATGATGCCGTCAAACGCGTGGAGAGAGTTAAACAAAAGCAATAATTTGTTTACAGAAAAATAGTGGTGGGTACAAATTAATACTAAAGTCATACATTACGTTTTTTTTTATTAATTCCAAAAATTGTCCTTTTTTACTTATAAATTGTTTAAATAATTTATAAATTTTTTGAACAATGACAAACTAACTTGGGTATAAATTAGTCTTTAATTCAAAATATTGAATGCAACTGTTAATATAGTCGTAATTGGGAGAAGTCTCTTATGATTCATCGTTGAGATACGTACGGTTTAAGATTTTTTAAACGTAGGTCTAGCCTTGTTTCTTACGGGTCTTGTCAGTAAGCAGTTTGAACAGCTGATAATTTACGCAACTTCAAATACATATTATACATGTTATCTTTTGGAGATTAAACGATTCACTTTGAATAATGAGGTAAATAAGCATATTTTTACTGTTCCTTAAACTATTTGCTTAAGTACTCAGTAATTGCAAATTACTTGTATTTGTAGGTTATACAATGAATTACATTGACCTATCAATGGAACCTATTTTACTGCAAGGTTTGAAAGTATTTTACATCTGTATTTAGTGGGGAAATATGATTCTAAGTAAATTTAGTACTCAAAAGCTACTTGTTGGTAATAATTATAGGATCAAATATTAGAATAACTTTATTTAAAAACTATTTTTGCTCAATTTTTATATTTGATCACATCTTATTATAGATTCACATTAGGTACATAATAATTCTTTCATGTACAATTAATAAATGTGTTTGATTTAATATGTGTGTAACAAAGTTAAATAGAACAAGTCTATTATAAAGAAATGAAGTAGAGAAATCTTGCAAGATATCTTTCTACGAAGTATCTTCGGAATCACTGCAGTCAGTCGAAGATTGGTTAGTGGTAATAATGATCGGTTCTTGGACAACATCAAACCTATCAGATTATTTAGTACTTATTTTGTACTAATTTGTACCATTAATAAAAATTTTGTACCTCATGTCTTTTTTAAAAAAACCCGTGGCGCTGCCACATTAAGACCAGCTAGCAGAACCACAATAAAATACAATAAAAAGAAAATTAAAATCAGCAATAGAAAGAACTGAATTTGTACTAATTTGTACCATAAAAATAAATCCAATATTTTCATTTATTCCGTGAAAAACAACCCCCAATTGATTTCAGATATGTTAGGCTCAAGAGTAAACTACTCTTTCTTATCAGTAGAATCAATCGCTATTTGCACATGCGACGCAGCATAATATGTACCCACAAAATATAAAGTTTTAGAGTTTGTACCCTCGCCGTTCCTTCTAAAACTACCCTCGATCTCTAGTAGGCTCAATAGTAAACTACCCTTTCCTATCAGCAGAATCAATAGCTACTTGCACATGTGACGCGGTATAACATGTATCGATAAAATATAAAGTTTTAGATTTTGTACCCCCGACGTTCCTTCGAAAACTACCCTGGACTCCTATTAGGCTCAAGAGTAAACTACTCTTTCCTATCAGCAGAATCATTAGCTTCTTGCACATGCGACGTGGCATAATATGTACCGACGAAATATAAAAATTTAGATTTTGTATCCCCGTCGTTCATTCGAAAACTATCCTCGACTCCTGTTAGGCTCGAGAGTAAACTACTCTTTCCTATCAGCAGAATCATTAGCTACTTGCACATGCGACGTGGCATAATATGTACCGACAAAATATAAAGTTTTAGATTGTGTAGCCCCGCCGTTTCTTCGAAAACTAACCTCGGACTTATAGGCTCAAGAGTAAACTACTCTTTCCTATTAACAAAATCAATAGCTACTTGCACATGCGACGCGCCATAATATGTATCGACAAAATATATAGTTTTAGATTGTATACCTCTGTCGTTCCTTCGGAAACTACCCCCGACCCCTATAAGAGTAAAGTACTTATTTTTATCGCCATAATCCTTGTGTACATACACGACGCGGAATAACATATACCGTCAAAATGTAAATATTCAGATTTCGATAAAAAGGGTAGTTTACTCTCAAGCCTAATACGGGTTGAGGGTAGTTCTCGAATCTAAAACTATATATTTTGTCGGTACATATTATGCCGCGTCGCATGTGCAAGTAGTCATTGATTCTGCTGATAGGAAAGAATAGTTTACTCTTGAGCCCATAGGGGTAGAGGGTAGTTTTCGAAGGAAAGGCGGGGGTACAAAATCTAAAACTGTATATTTTGTCGGTACATATTATGCCGCGTTGCATGTGAAAGTATCGGTTGATTATGCTGATAGGGAAGAGTAGTTTACTCTTGAGCCTAATAGGAGTATTCGAGGGTAGTTTTCGAAGGAGCGGTGGGGGTACAACATCTAAAACTTTATATTTTGACGGTACATTTTATACCGCGTCGCATGTGCAAGTAGCGATTGATTCTGATGATAGGAAAGAGTAGTTTACTCTTGAGCCTAATAGTGGTATTCGAGAGTAGTTTTCGAGGAACGGGGGGTACAAAATCTAAAACTTTATATTTTGTCGATACATATTATGCCGCGTCGCATGTGAAAGTAGCGATTGATTCTGCTAATAGAAAAGAGTTGTTTACTCTTGAGCCTCATATGTCTGAAATCAATTGGGGATTGTTTTTCACGCAATAATTAAAAATACTTAATTTATTTTTATGGTACAAATTAGTACAACTTCAATTCTTTCTATTGTTGATCTTAATTTTCTTTTTATCGCTTTTTTTTATTGTGGTCATACTAGCTTGTATTAATGTGGCAGCGCCACGGGTTTTTTAAAAACGGCATGGGGTACAAATTTTTATTAATGGTACAAATTAGTACAAAATAAGTACTAAATAATCTGATAGGTTTCGTTTGATTCTGCACATTTGGTCTTGCTAGCTTAAAAGAGGTTCTAGCAAATACGACTATACTTCATTCGGGAATCGTGGGGTTGCTCGCTTAAGTTCAAGTTAGCACCTCCACTTTAAAAATCGGGTTTCCGGCGAAACTAAGCGGGTACAAATTCTAATTTTGTGAGTATAAATTAGTCCTTAATTAGTACTAAATTATAGGCATATTTTTATTTAATTTGGACCAAGTGAGGTGCCAACTTTATTGACTTCCATTGAACGGTTGCGGATTATTGCTTCGCGTTAGTTCAAAAAATTTATGGCAAAACGCTTTTTTTCTTTATTTTAATTACTTGAATTTTATGTACCAATACGAATGGAGTTATCATTATTATATAAATTATTATAATACTTGACACAGTTTTCATTCTAATGTAGTCTAAATTAAGCTTCATTTTAGCATTGTGATCATTTAAATTTCCTTTTCACTCAAATTTTAACCTAATTAAAATTGTGTCCTGTAGTGAAGCAATTGTATTATTTTTAATTTAGATTTAAATGCATGTTTTAATGTATGAATTAACATGTATGTTTTCTTAAGTTCAAGTTTATAAATATTGACCTTTTGGTATAAAAGTTAATGAAGCATCGCATGGTTAGTTTGATTCTCTTGTGTGCTTATCCAGTTGTTATACATGGAACGTAGGTAAAACTAACAATTTCAATTTCAGGTGAGAATTGGTCACTTGACTCATTCAAATTTTATACGAGGCATTCTTATATTGTTATTTCTAAGCCTCAGAAATGTTCAATTGCACTTTCGTTGTTTTTACTGTTTAAAAGATAGTAAATAATAGCTTTTCCAATTTTGTTGTAACGTAAAGGCCCTCTCTTGAATTGAAACCGTTTACATGGCCTACATTAAAATGTATGCGTAGCAGTGGAAATACGTAAAAGGGAGAGAATAACAGATAAAAAGAAAATAGTGACAGCCCGTAGAAGATGTGGGTAACAAACCTTATCTTTTTATAATGTATTCTCGAAAACAAATGTCGCAAGCAATCCAATAAAAATTTTGAGCAAAAGAGGGGAATTTGAATAAAAATGTTCAAGTTATTTAGCGAAAGGGAGGTTCGAGTCAAATCAGAATCGATCAAATGCGAGGTATACGAAAATAATTCTATGAACGTATAGTACGGTTAAAATGTTTTTATTTTCAAAGGTAAATGACTACACACCGATGGTACATAAAAGGACATGATTATAAATAAATCTCCTTAACGACGATTCAACATTTAATTCTGATATACAACTGTACGTATTTTTCTTGTTAATATTGGTTTTATGACATTTGAAGGTATGTTATTCAAAGTAAAAATGACTTTGTATGGCTGATGCTGGATTGTTTGCCGAATGAAGTGGGTCCAGCTTCACCACGTAAAATGTCATTTTACTCCTAATGACAAACTACTAGTTCATCCTGTTGAATAACAAATATTGTATACGTACATAAACTCATTTCATCTCCATTCTTTTCGTATAATTATTTGCACCTCTCCAATTTGAATATTTTGTACACAAGATTTCGAGTATTATTAATAATTTCAACGAACTGTTTAGCTCGTATGTTCTCCTTGCAGAAATATTTCGGTTTATGACTTTTATTCAGACTTCCAGCACCCTCCTGGGGCGCTTCTTTCTTTGCTGCTGCGTTCCTCCTTTGGGAGTGATTACTTTATACGACCGTGGAAGGAGCTGTCTATTCTGTCGTTTCGAATGGCTGTTCTGATGGCTGCGTATAGAATGTTGGAATTTTTCCGTGATAAATCGGTGTATAATAAAGTTACAAGGTCGAATCGCAGCTCATTTTAAAGCTTTTTTTACGCTCGTCATATGACATTTTTACGTATCATCGAATGTTTTCAAGTCATCGAACGAGGAATGGAAAAATTATAGAAAGTTGGATGGATGACTATTTCAACGACGACGAAGACGGCGACCAACTTCCGAACGAGGTTCAACTTCAAGAAGACGACGGCGACAATCAGCTGCGATCAACACGTTCAAGACACAAATAACTTAAGTAATAAACAAAATGTATAAAGTATACGAAATAAATTTGTAATAAATAAAGAGATATGCAGGCTCTTTAGATTAAAATCAAATAATACATTAATTGAATAACAAAACCATCGCCGGATCTATTCTTCTCTTAATATATTATTAAATTCGTGGTACTTTTTGTCCTAAAACATGTTTTCAATTACATACCTTTCACTTATTACTTATAGACTTAAAATATTTAGCTTTTTTGACCTAAATGGTTTACCAATTATATGTTAAATTACCATAGCACTATAATTTAACATAATGTAGTAGAAATTAAAATTATATGAAACGTACTATGTTGTGTTTTCAATGTAAAATAACACTTACACTTATTAACAAAACTATGTCTTTGTTAGATTCGACTGCATTTTTAATAAATGTCAAGTTGGTATTTTTGAATGCTTTTAACAATTTCAAATTAGAGTGTTTTAAAACTTTACACTTACATCATAAGTTGATTAATTTTGTTAAATTTGCTCTTTAATTATGGCATTTTTCACTGTTGGCCTTTGTCCGTTAGAGGGTGTTCCTATTTGTAACCTTCAAGGCAGTTTAACAATATTTAGTTTATTAAGGATCTAGTTATTCTTTAATAAAACTGTATTCCATAGCTGGCGTTATACGTTTATCACATTTTTATATTAATAACAGATTTATGTTTGCGTTTTCACTTTCTCAAATTTCATACATTTTATTACTACTGAGGACGATAACTATGTGTTATCGAAATGTTTAGATGTTTGTAAAACATCCAAAAATGCACCATTTAAAACCCAAAAAAGCCAAGTATTTTAAATATGTGTAATAATGGTGAAAGTTTACATTTTCATATTACTTTACAGAGTATTGTCACTTAGATATGATGGCATTAGTATGCACTAATGTGAACCAGATAAACAAATCTACGCTCACTAATCTGATGTATTTCACTCAATATACTGCTAAAGTTATTGATAATCACGGTCAAGTAGATACACTTAATACTGACTTTACAATAGCGTTTGATCAAATAGACCACAGCATTATCATTTCAAAACTAAAAACGTTTGGTTTTAAGCGCCATTGTTAAAGTTTTTCACGTGATATTTTAAGTGACGAACCCAGTACGTGGCGTGTAACAATCATCATTCTAGTGATTTCGTTGCTTTCTCTGGTGTTCCACAGGGATCTAACCTAGGCCCTTTACTTTCTTCTATTTATTAACGACCTACCATCTACCCTGTCGGCTGAAAAATTATTTGCTGGCGGCCTTAACCTTTTGTTCGGTTAAGACTATTGATGGCTGCAACCAGCTGCAATTGCAGATTGAAAATATACAGAGTTGGTGTGCTAAAAATAGTCTATATCTTAACGCTGCAAAGTGCAAGGTAGTAACAATCATCCAATAAAATACCCGTATATAATTTTGTGAAAATCGTCTTCTTAGCCGCTACAAGGAGGTCACTGATTTAGGTATAACGTTTGATTACAAATTTAGTTTCAGTGAACATATTCATAATATATGCAAGTCTGGTTTGAGAATGGCAGGTTTCGTATCTAGAAATTGCAAAGAGTTTAAAAATATTACTGCACTGAAGTCGTTGTATTTTGCACTCGGGCGTTCCAAATTAGAATACTGCGCATTAATTTGGTACCCTTATTACAATAACCATAAAACTATGTTAGAATCCGTAAAATTTTTGAAATTATTGTTTTTTAAAGTCAACGTTGTATATCCTGCAATTGGTTACTCTTATCTAAGTTCAACATCCACTCTCTAGAGCTCAGAAGGATACAAAACAGTATTATTTTTTTGTATAAGTTCAATCAAATTGACTCTCATGTTTTATTGTCATACATAGATTTTGTTATTTCACAGTGTTTATGTCGAAACCGAACTACATTTTATTGTCGTAATGTGTTACGAAAGTCGCCCATCTTTGTTAGGTGTATCAATTTCCATCAAATATCGTCAGAATGTGATATTAATAGCTGTTCTATTATTTTTCTCAAAAATACTATTCAAATGCTCATGCTTAAGATGCATTATTAAAATGTACTTTTTCATATATATTTTTTTTTTCTTAAATTATACTTAATAGTGTAATTTCAACACTTTAATGGTTATTATTAGATGTTCATTAAATCGAATTAATACTTTGTAACAATTACTTTATTTTATATATTGTCCTGTAAGTGGAATTATTGTGTTGGGAAATAAATAAATAAATTAGAAGTCTGACAAAATTTCAGATATTTTTGTTTGCGCATTCTCAAGTTATAGCAGTGAAAAGCGACCAACCTCTGTGTTTTTTTTAAATCGATAAATCTGAGTTTCGTATTCCAATTAAGCACTATTATTTACGCAAGAAAACGATAACCGAGACTAAAGGCAAGTTAGATAAGTATTATCCGGATTCTGCACCGTCGATGAAGATGATTCAAAATTGGTTTTCTGACTTTCGTTGTGGCCGTACAAGCACCGATGACGCTGAACGATCTGGACAACCAACACCAGAAAACGTGGAAAAAATCTATGTTATTATGTTGAACGACCCCAAAGTGAAACTGAAGGAGCTAGCTGAGACCACAAAGATGTTGTAGGACAGTGTGTTCAATATCATACATGACATTTTGGGTATGAACAAGCTCTGCACTCGATGGGTGCCGCGTTTGCTAACAGTGGACCAAAAATGAAATCGTGTTACGACTTCCCAGCAGAATTTGGTAATGTTTGCGCGAGATCCAAAGGAGTTTTTGCGCCGATTCATAACCATGGATGAAACATTAATACATTTCTACACACCATAGTCCATGCAACAGTTGACACAATGGGGTTCTCCGGGTAAAAGTCCAAAACGCAACAATGGACGGGAAAGGTTGTGGCCTTCGTATTTTGAGATGCGCATTGACTATTTGAAAAAGGTAAAACCATAATTGGTACATATTATTCATCGTTATTGGATCGTTTGAAAATTGAATTCGCACAAAAACGGCCGAATTTGAAGAAGAAAAAAATTATCTACCATCACGACAATGCGCCTACTGTTTCATCGTTAGTTGCGTACGCAGAATTGTACGAAATCGGGTTTGAACTGGTTCCTCAATCACGATATTCGCCAGACCTACCCCCCAGCGAGTTCTAACTGTTTCTCAACCTGAAGAGATGGCTCACCGGTAAGCGATTTTACTCAAATGAGGAACTCATAGCTGAAACTGAGGCCTATTTGGGAGAATTTCCGAAGGACTACTTTTTGGACGGAATAAAAAAGTTAGAAAATCGTTGGACTTGCTGAATCGACTTGAACGGAATATATGTTGAAAAATAAACGGGAATTTGGCAAAAAAAAAATTTTCTTGTTTCACTTATTCCAAACTTTTTGATCCACTTCTAGTATACTACCCTTATTCCGTTTATTAGATCTTTACTTGCATCATACTTCTTTCCCACAGCTTCTTCCTATTCACTCGGTCGTATTCTTTGTGCAGATCTACAAACGTACAGTACAGCTTGCTTTTTACACTTAAACACTTTTCGATCACCTGCTGGAGAGCAACCATCTGATCAACACATTCTCTCCCTGGCATGAAGCCACCCTTCACATCCCAAATCTTAGTTTGGGTAGTTTCACGTACTCTATCTATCAGTACTCTTTGAAAGATTTTACCAGGTACAATGAGCAGACTTATTCCTCTGTAGTTTTTGCAAACATTCTTGTACCTTTTACCCCTATACAGTTAAATAATTCACACAATCTTTGTATAAGATTTGCACCTCCATATTTTAGCATTTCACCAGTGATTTCATTCACGCCTGCTCTTTTACTGTTTCAACTTTCCTACGGTTTTTTTCTATCTCACTTAACCCAATATCCTCCTCAGTTTCATTCACCATTCCTTCTGTATTCTCCTTATTTAACTCCTCAGTCTTATTTTCCTCACTACTGTACAGCTTTTCGAAATATTCTTGCCAGCATTTCGTCACAACACATTCGTCCCATACTATTTCGTTGCTCGTATTCCTGCACCGTTCTGTTTTCGGCCACGTTTTTTATTTTTGATCCATTTCCGGAAGAGTTTTTTGTTTCCCTAAAAATCATTCTGGTTTTCTTTCCTTCCACAGCCATCACTTCCTCTTTACTTATTTTCACTGCCTCCTTCTTTGTTTCTTAATCTGTACATCTTTTTGTTAGTCTCATTTTTGCATCAATTATTGCCATGTACGCGTGTTTTTTCTTACATACTGCCTTTTTTTACCGATTCATTCCACCAGGCACATTTTTCTGTCTACCTATAGTCACTTTTCCACATATCTGCACGGCACAATTGACAACACAATCTTTCAAGCTTATTCATGCACTTTTAACGTCAATGTCTTTTATTTGTTCGTTCCATACTGCTTCATTCACATTCAACTCTCTACTCACCGCATCTGCATATTTCATTCTCGCACCATTATCTACTAGTTTATCTGCCCTAATTCTGGACATTCGCACTACGTTTGCTTTCCTTCTCCAGACCCACTTTTACCCTAAACACTCTCTCGATACAACCAAAAAGTAGTCGGATCCACACTCCGATCCGCGCATTACTTTTGTATCTCTCATCAGGTTTCTAAGTCGTTCATCATTCAGTATCAAGTCAATCATATTTTTAGTTTCTCCTCTTTGCCATGTATGCATATACACATTTTTATGTTTAAACCACGTATTAGATAGATACAAACAGCTTTCTCTCCATACAAATGCTTACCAGGCGTTCACCATTTTCATTGACTCCTTGGTCTCCGAACTTTCCTACGGCACGTTCAGTATCTTTTCTCTGTACACCCACCTATTCATGCATATCTCCTAATATTGCCACTCCTTTGCTTGGCTTACATACGTTTAACACGTTCTCTAGATCATTCCAAAAGTTTTCGCACTCTTGGTCTCTTTCTTCATTCACCAGTGCATAGCATGACAAAAATGTTTCGAAATTCCACTTTCATTCTAACCTACATTATCCGGCGGGATACCAATTCGTACTGTTTAACACGTCTTTTCGCTCTTTCACTCTCGATCGCCACAACATCCTTTTCTATGCGCTTTGTCTCCGATACACACAGAATATCAATTTTTATTTTATAGAATTTAATCAATAGTATCGAATCCCCATTATTAATTGTTGCGGAATAAGGTTTCAAAGTATGAGGAATGCAATGGAATTTATAGGATTATGAAATAAGCTTTTTTTTATGATGCAATCAATTAGAGTTTAGTAAAGTTCCTAGTGCACATTTGATGTTCTCAAAATTATTGATTTTTGCTTCCTCTACATGGACGAAGCCGTTCGATAATTTTCGGGTTTCGTCGCCCTTTAATTAAATCTATGGTAGGCTAATTTTAAATTTCAAGTCAAAATCTGCCATTTGAAAAGTAATACAGCAACCTATTGTCAGTTGTATATTTTATGTGCTGTTATTGAAAAGTAAAAGAGAACGTGTATATGGACTAAATACAGATACCGTATTTGATATATTCCATTTCATATCTAAATATTTACAATCGGTTCACGGTAGCCCCTTTGCAACGATTAAATCTTATGTGCAAAATGAACAAAGTGCATACAAATTAGGGAAGCATACTATTTATAGTGTAGTAAGTTTCATTCGGTGCTATAGTGTGTTTATGACGTTATTTTCTTTTGATGTAAAGATTAAGAAGTGTTGTGACTATTTTTAAACCGTTGAAAGTTAAAGTAAACATTACGAATTTTGTATTTAAAATTAAGTTAGCATTTTACCTAGTGGGTACTTATTATAGATTATACAGCAGTTTGTTTTTTGGTAATAATAATTTCTTTTGTTTATTATTGGCCTAAGGGTACTATTTATTAATAATATTGTAGCGTCCCTCAGGTACCCTATCTAGAAAAGTGTAATTTGAACTTATTTACAAGAATGAAAATTCAAGAACAAAACAATCGCTAAGTAATTTATCTTGTCTTTACTGGCACTAATGTTACTATTATTCAAATTAATTGCTTGCCTTAGTTTGACATTCCTTGCAATAATTAAAACATTAGAATTTATTTAAAAGTCTGATATTTAATTACTCGCAAATCTTAATTCTTATGAAACGAATTAGCCGTCTAGAGGTACGTACGTTGTGCTATTTGAATTAGATAGGCTGGATGAGGTAAGTGTTGCATCATGTGGAGCAGGTATAAAATGAAACAACTCAAATTAAAATGAACGAACTTTGATCAATGGTGGTTCAGCCCGTTAATGTACTGTTGTGGGAAAGAACCACCAATAAAACCCACTTTATTCATAAATAAATAATTGTACAAGTACATTAACACAAAAAAACAATGAAATGGTTAAATATATAAACAACATCATTAAATCAGATCGTCCAGAATTATAACATTAAGAGAAACATAAATAAAAAGCAGTTTAGTTACACATAAAGGCAATAAAAAAACCCATGTAGTCACATCCACAATTGTGTCAGAAATAAATAATCAGAATAAAACCGTAATACCAAACATGTGGCCCTTTAAAACCAATCATGCCGGTCTTTAAGTAAATAAGCACATAAAACAATAAGGCAAATTACGGTACATATAAAATACAACAACAGTAAAATTGCACAGATGATAATAAAGTAAAGGTAAGGATAAAAGAAAATAGACGAAGAATTTACACATACACAATTGTTTAGTGACTACTAAACCACAAAATACATACGTAAAATTACAATAAATTACAGATTTCGCAAGCAAACAATTCTACTTAACAAACTTAACACAAAAAAAACCTCATTAAACAAAGCTTTATTTACAAAGGTAAGTTGTAAATAAATCATAATATCGTGACCGATGTACAAGTTTGAGTGCGTTGGAAAAATACAGTGCCCCTTTCGCAGGTTACTCATTCATCTATACAACAATAAAAACAATAAAAATAAAATTCGATGTGTTTAATGGTCATCTGGTACCGGGAGTATGTAACTATTTGGCAATTGCCCATTACAATTAATAACCAAGGACCTGTACCCGTTCTCCAGGCCCACCTCTACACAAATATAAATATAAACATCAAACAACAATGATAATTCACACAAATACAAGAATGAGGGAGCCCTGTATTATCTTTTATTTTAGCAGATTTCAGCTTATGAGCCCGCGTGCGAATGAGATACCTTTGCAAGGCAATGCTCGATTTTTAATTCGTTATATAGGCTTGTAGAATTATTTGCTGCCAGCCTTAATTTATATAAAAATACCTACTTACACTTGAATTTCTTTAATTGATCACAGACACAAATTGTTAACATACGCGGTTTAACTTCATAAAGGGCGACTGTTATTTATAGATCAACATTGGAAAAACACATTAAAACTAACACCCGAAAGAAAAGACAAATTAGCGTTGGTTAATTCTAAAGAAATACTTTAAAGACAAACTGTTTACAGTGAAGGTATTTATTTAACCAAATCGATCTGACTCCGTCGACACTATAACTGTAGCTAACTTTTCCCCTGATTTCAAACTAACTACATTTACTCCCGTAATAACCCCCATTTTTCAAAAGTAATAAAAAACAAAAAATTATTATGTTTGAACAGTTTCATATTAATTATTGAACATCTTGATTTTAAAAATATGCATTCGTCTGTAACAAGCGCTACATTTAGGTCTCAAGTTTCAACGTACCAAATAAAGACGTCTTTAATTACAGTACGTACCGACGTAATTAATTACAGTACGTACCGACGTAATTAATTACTAACTAGTGACATTTTTACATCAAAAATGTGCGCATAATAATTTCCAATGTTTTTTTACGCCCCTTCAGTAAAGCAGCTTTTAAACGTGCACCAGTTAGTTAGACCTCAAACACATGTTTTTCAACCCTTAGCCAAATATTAGTTACAAAAATAAAATATCCCGAAAACCATGCTCAAATAACGACTTAATATTTAATAAAATATGTTAAACCCCATTAATTAACTTTAGTATCGCGGTAACAATTGCTATTTAAAATATGTTTGTTGCAATAATAAAGTTTTCGCGGTCCGCTACCTACAATATATCCCACTGTTTTAGACTAGTGGTTGCATTACCATGATAGAGTGCATTGAGTGTGTGTCGTTGGTCTCGGTGAAAAGCACATTTGCAGTTAAGAAATGTGTACCATTGCCTAATGGTATTGTAATGGTACAAAATTCGCAATGTGTCAAATGTAAATGCGATAAGGTTTTTGATTTTGATTACTATTTATAAATTTCTTTACATTATTTAGGGTATGTTTAAGCATATTTTAGCATTTTATCTTCAATAATTAAATTTTAGTGTAATATAATACGTCATTTTAGATCGCACAATATTATACGAACTCCCATTGGTGGTGTTTATTCAGATTTGCTTTCGTTTTGTACGCAACGCGATTTTCATAAAGCGTCATTTCCTTTCACGTTGCGTGAAAATGCATCCGTGTCTTGAGCTTATCCCATATTAAAGTATGTAGTTGCCATTTTTGTATTAATGTTTTAACTTGAAAAATCTGGAACACTGTGGCGGGATCTGTAACAAACAAAATACACCCACGTACCACACAAAATTAAAAAACATCGAACGCGTTTCAATATCTACGCTATCATCATCAGCGGTCGACTAGTAATGTATTAAATTTAAAAGGGAAACTTCTAATCTCATATGTTAAATTTCGTAAAGTTGAAAAGCTATATTCTAATTTGGTATTGAAGGAAGATTAAGTACAGCATGCTTTTTACGCAAGATAGCAGTTGTATAGTTGATATGTGACACTTTATTTAGATATAGAATAATTTAAGATGAATGATACCTATTGTGTATCATTAAATCTTGAAGTAAGATATATTGCCACCGATGTTCTAGTATGACTGCATTCGTAGTAAAACCAAATATAGTCGATAATAGATTACGTTTACTTCTGCGTTATTGAGTTATTGTATCTTCTGTTTTCGTTCATTATAAATTATGAGGAAGAAATGATATAGTTTAGTATTTTCTGTCGCAAGATCGTTTCATTGTAGTATATTTACCTGCATGTTAATATGTAAATCGTAAGGAAATACCCTTTTGTGCAAATTACATTTTTAAGTGAATAATTAGGTGGAGCTGTTTTCAAAAATTTGAGTAAAGATCAGTTCTATTAATTTTCAGTAAAAATGAGTAGTATTAACACACGACTTCTGTTTTTTAATGTTTTATAATATAAACATTTAGACAGTGGCGGTACGTATTTGAAATTTGTAGGGGCCCTCGTTAAGTTACAACTCCAAAAATAAAAACTCAAAAGTTTTGTTCTAATTCTATATTATTGTTGTACTAATTTTTTTATGCAAGCATTCTCCTCTATTTTTTAACTTGGCAAATTTTTCTATCATTTTGTCTTTGAAATTCGGTATATTTGTGATGAAATCTGTCTCTATTGTTAACATGGCTAGCTCTGAAAATCTTTCTTCAAACATTGTATTAAAGTTTTTATGGTTTTTAATGTCGAAAAAGATCTCTCAACTTTAGCAGATTATATTTGGGAATTGTCATAATTATTTCATTCCAGTAAATGAAGGCATTCGTCTAACACGGTTTCCAAATTATTTGCGTTGAATAAGGAATAAAGTGCTAAAGCGTCAGTATTAGGTCAAAATTTATCTATTTCGTAAATGCCACTTTCGGTACGTATTTGTATCCGCGTTAAAACCCGACAACATCGTGGTATGCGTACCTACTGATTTGATATATATTTTGGACATTTTCTTTTTTTTCGATATTCTTTACCATTCCTAACAAATTCCCTCCGGACTGTATCCTTAGAAGTTCTATACTCCCTTACTAATTTCCTGGCCGACATTCCAACTCTATTTGTTGCTCTTCTTACTAACCTGTCCGCCCTAGCTTGGATAAAAGGTCTGGGTAGTCCACTTTTTGGGAGATTTATACATGGTATACCTTGTTCACAATCCGCTATTGTACGATAAAGAGTTCTGCGGGGAATATTTTGATTTTCGAATATGTGAACTATTTCACGCTTAGGTATTTGCCCAACTAGGCAGTAAATACTTTTACGAATATCTAATTTGTTTACCATTTTACTACAACTGCTTTCTAAAACTGAACGGTCAAAGTGAAGACAAACTTTCAGAGAATTTTTGTTTCCAGAGCCAACCTAATATTTTATCATTCTCGCGTATTTTAGATCCATTGGATTTTGAGCCAAAGCTTTTGAGACATACGTTATTGAATGTCCCGTGAAACTAAACCTTTCCTTTACTTACGAAATAATTACATCACATACTTCTACTTCTTCTCGTTTTTTTTGCTTGCACTTCATTAGACTATCCGCTCATAACGTTACTCCATCGTATGTTTGAGCTATAAGTCTGTGGATTATTTTCGATGTGACGATTTTACTCATATTTTATATCATTTGCAAAAGACTAAACATTGTGATAGTTGAGTTCATCGGCCTATTTCCACAGTGTTTGTTTTGGTAGCGAGCCCTTTCGGAAGCGGACTCTTGCTTCCGTCATCAGTCTTCGTCCTGAGAAGGACTGATTTCGTACTTAAATTGAATTCAATTACTCTGATTATTTTCAAGCACTTAACTACTTTCCGATTTGATTCGATTCGATTTCAAAAAGGTCCCAAAACCTTTTAACGCGTTTGTTGTTAGTAATGTAACGATATATTATGGCTATCTCCAAGGATATTTAATCATTGCATACATCCGACGTATATCGCAGTAATTAATTTTGAATTGTGTAAGAAGTTCCTTTAAATACGGTATCATGTCCTAGATTCGTTCGCTTAGCTTCGTCTACTTCAGTACTCAAACTTAAAAATCGGCAAAACACACTAGGGTTAGAAGAATCCGTTGTTTCGTCATGACCTCTTATAGCTAACTCGAAACCACTACAAAAACGAATGCAGTCTACAATCTTAGAGGAGCATTAACTTGCACCATTGTAATTCTTGTTGATGTAGAGCATGAATTTGATTTAATGCTGTGAACTATTAATACATTCAGGTTCAATCTGAATTTTCATTTTGAAATAATTCTACGTAAAGATAGACCTTTTGTGTAGTTTTAAGATTATAAACAATTAATTTTATTATCGTAAAGCTTTACGAAACAGTTGCATTCATACCGAAGTTAAAACAACAAATATTAGTTTGATTTATTGAATATACGAATATATACAGTTGTTATTTCATTTAGTGAGTTTACCTGTGATATAGATTTTCACGTTTTTTCTTTGTATTTTAATTATCATATAAAAAACGAGTGGTGTCACACAAATTTCAGATCTAGTTTATAGCTTTGGACGTATCGCTGAAATCCTTTATGACCTGTTGATAAAGAAAAGTGGTCTCAATGTACAGTAAGTATTCTAATTTAGGTCTCCGATGACTAAGCTGTGATATACAACTACTTTTAATATTTTAAATCCACAGCCTTTTTTTTATTTTTTGTTGTTACACCGTCCTAGACTGTGGGTAAACGGAAATTTCGGTAATATTTTTAGTAGTTATTACAACCATGTGACCTCGTGCAAATTTTTGGTCTTAACAAATTGATTGCAACGTTTTCTCAACTTTCAAACATTCTACCACATAGTATTTAATCAAAATAAAACATTTGCCAATTGAGAAATGAATGTCGTTTAGAAGCCCAAAAAACTTAATTTAGTTGTTTGTATCATAATCAACGTCATTTTTATTATAATTTTTATTTCATCTCATTTAAATTCTTATGATTAACGGTTTTTTTTTCTATAGATGCTTACCTAATATATAAAAAAAAGGGTCAAGGAGTTAAAATATTCCATATGTCCTTGTATTAATAGTACTCTTAAATTATTATAAAATCCATATAAAAAATTGCGTGTTTAAATCATTTAGATATAATTTTAAATTAATTTCAGAAGCCGTCAAGTTTATTTTTGACGCTAGATAACCACGAAATGTAGTTTGTCAAGCATGTTTTGGTAGAACAGTTGCGGTTTAAAATTATATAAATTCCGTTATTTCTAATATAACGTAACAGCTGATTACGAGAACATATAAAGGTGTTCATATATGGAAGATATTTTTTTCATACATGTGTGTCGTATTTCAAGTAGCTTTGAGCTTACCGATGGTGTAATTTGATATATAAACTTATGCATTAATGTAAATACGAACATGGGAACGCTAACGCTGTTGTTTATCTTAACTTTACCTATATACAAGTAATCGATTAAATAATAAATTAATATTACAAAATAGCCGTCGGCTGTTATTTAAATTGCATTGTATAGACGCGTTCACTCTTCGAGCTAATGATAGGGTTTTGTAAATTGTTAGTTACTACTCGCTTGCTTTATGACTTTAATTTAAAGCGAGAGAGACTTCATAGAATTTTGAGGAAATCTAATTAAAGGTATTGAAAATTGCAGTTGAGGGCCGGGTATATTGTGCAAAGTAAACTAGGGGAATATTGAAGTAGTGGGTACGCTCACAAATCAGCGTGCCTAAGGCGAAATGTGTAAAAGCAAAAAGTAATTCTCCTTTTATAAGATTAAGATAAGGGAATACTAAAATTATTCTGTTTAGAGCAGAAAATAAATTAGTCTTGCATAATTTAACTACTTTTTTAAGCTGTGTCTTAAATTGGGTTGTTTACAGCACAGTTGTACTTCTGAAAAAATCAGGAAAGGGAAAATATACCACCGATAACAACAAATACAGATCTGGTTAAATGGGTGATGCACCTGTTTGTTCATAAATGCAGGTGGTCCAAAATGTAAAACAAAGTTACTCGTTACTTTAATAGACTAATTATTGTTTACAACCTTGTTAGTTTAATTACTAAATTTACGTGTTATTAAATATTTAGAACTGACCTTTTAATAAATTATGATAGATATTGATTTAAGTTCATGTTTGTTTGATAACTGTTCGTGTTCATTCCCATACATAAAGTACAAATGATTATTAGAAACTCCAGCGTTTTCAATGGTTTTAAAAATTCATCGTAATCGAATTTTCGTTTAAGTATATTTATAGACTTTAATTAAGTTTTCTATTAGATTGCAATTAATATTGAAGTAAATCTATACAGGAAGACACATACGAGTAATAAAATCTTAATTAATATTCAATTATTTAGAGATAAAAAATAAACATACTTTAATGTTCTATTTTTATTGAGGGTGGAGTGGGGTAAATGTAAACAGGGGTAATTAAACGCCACAAGCAATCGTTTTAAATTTGCCGCTAGAACCCTATAACTTCAGACCGTTGTCAAATATCCCCTCCTTTCCGATTATACAAAGATGCAGGTATCTCCACGCGTGTTTTCAGTTTGTTTTGTGTTCTCATTCTGACCATAACAATAATTCTGTTTTTCAATTGGTGGACACTGTGTAAATATTCATATGAAAATTTAACTTTAACTGTAAGTACTATAAAATACACTTTGTATTGTTGCAAGTATACTAACTTTTGTGTCTAAGTATGTTTTTAAAGTAAACTATTTTAATAATATTAAAAAGTGTTTACATTTACCCCGAAAAAAAAGTGTATGGGGGTAAATGTAAACAGACTTGTGGGGTAAATGTAAACAGACTTATCGGGTAAATGTAAATGTTAATTTTAGTAAGTACATTTGTTTTAGATGCCTAGAAAATATATTCCCAAAGTAGTGGGCCAGCTTATACCAAGGAAGACCTAAAGATGCCGTTCGAGATGTCCAGAACAGAAATATCTCTTACAGACAGGCACAAGAATACTACAATGTACCGATATCCGTTATTTCCCAGCGGCTTACTGAAAAAAAAACGCGATTGATTCTGTTGCGCAAGGTCGTAAATTAACGTTTACTCATGACACAGAAAATAAAAAATCATCGATCGTTTGTTGGCTCGCTCAAAAGCTGGATTTCCATGCGATAAGGACGAATTATTGGACCTCATTCAAGAGTATGTAAAATCTCGTAATATATCAACCCAGTTTGTTGATGACCGTCCAGGTATAAATTGGTATTACTCGTTTTTAAAACGGCATAAAAATATTTTATCCTTAAAAAAACCCGAACACCTACAAAAATGTCGCATGGACGCCAGAAGTCCGGATGTAATTTACAAATTCTATGAAGATTTAAGCAGATTGGACAGATTCGGAATAATACCTCTAGAACAGGCATCTTTTGTTTTGAATGCAGATGAGACGAGCTTTAAAAGTGACCCAAGTCGATAAAGGGATATTGGTCAAAAGGGAAAGCCTTTAAGTCGTGTTTCTGGAGGATCAGGTCGCGAATCTAATACAGTCTTAGCATGTGTGGGAGCAGATAGGTCTGTGTCCCTCATCTTATTGTATTTAAAGTGCTGTTTCTCGGAAACTATTCGTCGTAGAGAGTTGCGGTAAAAAATGTTATTACTAAAGTGACCAAAAAAAACCGTGGAAAATATTTTCAAATTTGCAAGATGACCGCCAGGAGGCGTAACCGCCATCCTAAACTTTTAAAGTGATTTTTTACTGAAATGTACCAAAAAATTATATGGTTTTTAAAGCTTAGCATTATTCGAGTAAGTTTTTTTGCGTATCTATTAAATTAAAGTGATGGGGGGTGAGTCAGTGATGTTTTAAATAAACAGCTGTAACTCCTAAACGACTGAACTGATTTTCATAAACTTAGTCTCGTTGGAAAGAGCATTTATTGCTCCATCAAATCCATCTTACCTGTAATATGTCTAATTTTTAGTGTTGCCGCTAGAGCGCGTTTTTGATATAATACCAGAAAATTGCAAAATTCTCTACAAAATTAAATGCAACAATATGACTTTTTTCATAAAAATGAGATGAAATCATCCCTAAATAGGTTAGTGAAAACCGCATCCCGATATCTTATTCATACCCTAAACTATCCAAGAAAGAAAATTTAGTTATAAAATTTGAAAAATCGATATTACACCGGTATTTATTCTTATTTATTTGTCTTTTTTCAAGATTCAATGAAATTTCATAATTTTTAAATAATAAAAGTTTTCATAATTTCAAAAATAAAAAAAACATATAGGGGCATAATAATCAATGCATAGAATATACAAGTGCAGAATAGGGAGAATATTTTATAATAACTAAATTTTCTTTCTTCGATATTTTAGGGTATGAATAAGATATCGAGATGCGGTTTTCACTAACCTATTTAGGGATGATTTCATCTCATTTTTATAAAAAAGCAGTCATATTAATGCATTTAATTTTTTAGAGAATTTTGCAATTTTCTGATATTATATCAAAAAACGCGCTCTAGCGGCATCACTAAAAATTAGACATATTACAGGTAAGATGGATTTGATGGAGCCATAAATGCTCTTTCCAACGAGACTAAGTTTATTCAAATCAGTTCAATCGTTTAGGAGTTACAGCTGTTTATTTAAAAAAATCACTGATCACCCCCCTTTATTTTAATAGATACGTCAAACAAAAATTACTCGAATAAAGCTGAGCTTTAAAAAGCATATAATTTTTTGGTACATTTACTAGGTGGATTTCAGTAAAATATCACTTTAAAAGTTTAGGATTCTTATCTGGCCACCCGGTACAAGCACGCTGGGTGTCTGATAAAGCGTGTCCTGGAACTCTGTATGCAGTGTCAAAAAGTGGTTGGATGGAAGAACCTCAATTCTTCACCTGGTTTACCATGAGTTTTATCCCTCGTATAAAAAATTTAAGACAATTAAAAAATCTTCCAAGCCAAACAGCAGTGCTAGGATATGGTGGACATGCTAACAGATTAGTGTTCGCATACTTGAAGAAGCTATCTCTAACAACATTACCCTAATTAAGTTGCCAAGCCATTTGACGGATATGTTACAACCTCTTGACAAATGCGTGTTTGGCCAAGTCAAAACTTTTTCGGAGAAAAAACTTATCGCATATGGGAAGAAACAAATGGGTAAGGCAACCGGAAGATTGTCTAAATCGGAATTTGTAGAACTAGTAGCTGAAGTTTGGACTCATGCAATAAAACCAAAAAATATTGTATCTAGTTTTTGTAGTTGCGGCATCTTTCCCATCGACAAAACAAAATTTCCGATAGGCTTCTTTAAGAAACGTAAATTAGAGGAATATTTTCAGAATCAGAACACTTCATCTAAATAGTATAATGATGCTTTACAGAAAACTGACAACCGTATAGGTACTCCTAAAGATGTTTTAGAATCAGAAGAATGTCTGCAGCATCAGAACAGTTCATCTAAAGAACCTAATAATGGTTTACTTGAAATAGAAAACTCTACAGATACTTCTGAAGATGTTCCATAATTAGAAAAATGTCTGCAAAATCAAAACATTTTATCTAAAGAACGTAATAACGGTCTACAATTACCAGAAACCTCTATAGATCCTCCTGAAGATATTCCACTTGGTATTCCCGATAACCTCCACGATGAATCAATCAAGTTTCAAGAGGTGAGTGTAGCAACTCCAACACTCAAACAAAAAAAAAACAAATCTTGTAAACACATTGCCACTGAAACTTGTACATCTAGTTGTATGGCGACTAATATACTAGACACATCACATACACTTACCAAGCTGTTCTTTAAGTCATCAGAAAAAAAGGAAAACGTCAGTACAAATAGTAAAACAAGTAATATCAAGATTAAGACAACACACCTATGGCGAAATTTTAACATATCAAGACGTCCTTGATAGGCTAAAACAAGTACATGAAAGGAAGATGAAGAAACCAAAATAAAAAAGCAAAAAATACTAGAAACCAAAGAAACGCCAACAAAAAAAAACGAAAAAAGCAAAACCCTAAAAAAAAGAAAGGCAAACAAGACAGTTCAAGTGAAGAAGATAATAATATAGATGTCATTTTAAGTGACTGCGAAAGCCCTTGGGATTGGGAAGACGAGAAAGTTTATGAAGACCCTATTGATATAAATGAGACATCTTTTCAGGATTTAAAAACTGGAAGTTTCGTTCTTGTTCAGTTTAAAGGCGGAAAAACAAACACAACGGTTTATAAATACGTTTGTTCTGTCGAAAATATAATAGATAATGATGAAGTCGTAATAGATGATACTAAACAAAATGTTGCCGTCAATTCAAGCGACTTGAGCTATGTCAGTCATGATCAAATATTAGGTGTTTTTCCTTTCCCCATAATAAAAATGAAAGGAGAAAGGGTATATTACCATTTTGAAAAAAATAGACAACATTTATAACAAACTGCTCCAGAAGATGAAAAGAAAAAAATAGAATACATAACTATGAATAAATAAATGGTCATTGAAACGGTGTTGCATAAAATTGTGTTATGTATTTCGGGCACAAACAACGTTTATGGACCTTACGTGTTAATAGCCCTAGTCTGACGGCTCGGGCTGTTATACGTTCCGATCCATAAACGCCTGGTTTACGCCCTTGATACATAAATAACTATTATATGACTTTAAATAAAAGCTTATGTATTTTTCTGGGTATGTGCCAAATGGATATAAGATTTTTGATGGAAAATCGGGAAAATTCATATTTGCACGTGATGTAATTTTTGATGAAATTACATATTAAACATCAAGATTAGAACTTGATGATCTAGTCAAAATTGGTAAATGCAGAGGAAAATGAACCAATAAGTACAGATCATTTATCAGCAGGGGTTGTTGCTGATAGTAAATCTGTAAATAAAATAATTTCTAGTGAAACAAACAAAAGGTGCAAACAAACACTTAATGTAAGTAATGTCCCTGAAAATTGCACTGAAGGTCAAATATCTCTTATAAAGGATGTCCCTGAACAAATAAGTATGACCTCGAACAGTAATGATGAAAATCAGTGTACACAGGATATGAGAAGGAGTGAAAGATTAAAAGCTAAGCAAATAATATCTTATAAAGAGGATGATTTTGAAATTAATAATTATTTGATTTGTAATCGAATGTTTGAAAATGAAATTCCAAAACGTTATCAAGACGTAGCTAAAAGTTTATATATAGTTGAGTGGGGAAAAACCATAGAAGATGAATTAAAATCATTAGAGCAAAATAAAACATGGACGTTGGTACAAAAGCCAAATAATGTAAATATTGTTGACTGTAAGTGGGTGTTTACAATAAAAGGCGATAGTAATGGAAATTGCATAAAATATAAAGCTCGTTTAGTAGCGCGCAGTTTTAACCAAAGAAAAACGTTAGATTATGAGGAAACGTTTGCACCGGTTGCACGTATCGGTACATTACGGTGTATGCTTGCATTAGCAAATCACTATCAGCTGTTAGTCCATCAGATGGATCTTAAAACAGCGTTTCTTAATGGAACCTTGAAGGAAAACAGTTATATGAGAGTGCCTGATGGTGTTGTAGTCAAATCAAGTAACGTAGTGTGTAAATTAAATAAATCTTTGCATGGTTTAAACTGTTTAAAGCAATCAGCTCGGTGCTTGCATGAATGTTTCAGTAATATATTAGTTGATAAGGGATTTGTAAATTTAAAATCAGATAATTGTTTATATTTCTGGAACAGAGGCTATGTAAATAATAATATTTACGTAATTTTATATGTTGATGATTTGGCCATAATAACTAAGGATATTAATACAATGAATTATACGAAGATAATCTAAGTTGTGTAGCGATGCCAAAAAATCCAGTAAATCATAAGAGTTCCAAACATATCGACATTAAATACCATTTTACCCGAGAACAAGTAGAAAACAGGATTGTCTCTTTGCCCACAGGAAACCAGGAAGCTGATCTATTAACCAAACCATTGCGACTACAACAGTTTAAAGAACTAAGAGAAAACATGGGACTACAATAAAAATAAGAAGACATTGAAGTTTAAGTAAGATCTAAGTTATATTGTAATAAGTATTACTGTTATTAATTAATTGTAAATGTTCATAATCTGGTTAGGTTTTTGAGGATTTTTTTTCCTAACCCATGCAACAAATGTTGGATCATAAGTTGTTAGTTAGTTCCCCACAAGTCCTAAAGTAAATGAGTAACTACCTCATACATTTTTGAGGGGGTGTGCTGGTTGCTATACAAAAATATATTCGATATAGACCTGTTTTAAAAAGTATAAATGAATAAGCTATTATTCTAGTACGTAAAAAGTCAAGTTTTGTTTTTGAAGAAAAATATAAAAAGTAAAAATAGATTTACTGGGTTTTTAATACTATACTATTATCCAAAAAAATATCCATCTTTTTTCAAATTAAAGAAAAGATTATTTTGCAAACAGTTGCAACAGTGTAGAATTTATTCAACAACAATGTAAATTAGAAAACAATAACAAAGCCTAATCGGTACAGACATATTTTAAAAATGGGCATTAATGATGTGTCCTAAATGCTGTGCATTTTTTTTTTCTAATCAACACGGGTACTTATTTTATTTATTAGTGTCATGAATTTGCACTTATATAATGTTTATTAGTGGTCAACAAATAATTCACACTGGGGTCTTCTAAGTTGATCATCAGTATAGTAGTGTACAGTGTGTCCCATTTTTTATGGTTTTTCAGGGTATCTCGGGTATGAATACTAGAAGACTAGAAGAATATGGTTTCCGCAATGCGGTACCATTTTTTTTTAATCAAAGGAATGAAGCCGTTTTTCTAATTCTCAACCGAGCTAGTAGCGTAGTGGTGACACGGCCTGCTTAGCATTCGGGAGGTAATGGGTTCGATTCCAGTTACGTCTACCTTGTATGAGGTTTTTTCAGGGGGTTTTCCTCATACACATGCAGCGACATGGTCACTGCATATATGCACACCATGTGCGGCTACTTAGGCGAATGCTTAGGTAGTATTTTCCCCCTCGGAACCCTAACTCCGTTCCTTCCGATCCTATCCTGACCACACCCATCCTTAATCCCACCATGCATATATACGTAATGTATGTATGTATGCTGGGAATCCATGATTGTGGCTGAAGGAGCTCGGAAACTTCGAGCAGCCCGCCCTCCCCCGAATGAAATACGTGGCCTTTTACTTCTGCCTAATTATTCTCATAGCCCACTTCGTCTTTGGATGAAAGTGAAATTTTTTTCAGAAAAATACGAATTTCTCAGTTGTTTAAAAACTAAACTAAACAAGAAAACGGACACTCCGGATTAAGATTATTGAGAGAATGCAGTTAATGTTAGATAAAAACTTGGATGATAAGTTAGTACCGATAAATGTAATCGTTTATTATTTTATTGCTAAAAACAATATATGAGACGCAATAATTTGCGAATATCAGGAATATCTGAAAGTATCAATGAAAATCCGGCTTCGTTAGTGATAACTTTAAAAAAAACATTAGAAGTTACTCTCATCATATTGGAAAACCTCTGGAAGGAGTTAAGCGTTCCATAATGGTTAAGTTTGTTACTTGTAGAAAAAGGACTGAAGTATTTTTAAAAAGGAAGTTACTAAAATGTAGCGATGTGCTAATCTGTGAAAACTTAACTATACGGCGTTATCAATTGTTCAAACATGTATGTGATATATATATATATATATATATATATATATATATATATATATATATACTGACTTCCATAAAAATTGAAACGCCTAGAATTTGTTAAACGATTTTATTGAAATTTTCGTCAAGGATGTCTTTCATTAGAACAAACGATTAAAATTTGAATAAAATCTAGCTAGTAGCTTTCTTTTTTTTTTCCTTTGGACTTAGTAACAATAAATTTGAAGAAATAAACCAGTGTGTAATTAACTGTAATTTTGCAAATTGTTTGTTCAAAATTTCATTCTGAACTTGGGAACAATGCCAAGAGTACGCCAACATCAACATTTTTCCCAATTGACTGATTTTGAACGTGGCCGTATTATTGGTATGAGAGAGACCGGACTTTCGCTAAGAGAAATTGCTCGTCGTGTAAACCGAAATGTTACAACAGTATTGAGATGTTGATCCAAATGGTCCGAGGATGGGATGGAACAACGTCGCCCTGGATCTGGACGTCGCCACAGGACTACAGATCGCGGTGAACGCGCTTAAGACTTGGCCACAAGAGACAGATTTTCAACAACTCGATCGATTGGATGAGAGGTGTAGGACTCAGAGTATCAATGTCATCTGTTTATCGCCGGATAAGGTCTTATGGGCTGCGTTCATATCATCCATTTTTATGTCTTCCTCTTACACCACTTCACCGTCTGCGCAGGCTAGAATGGAGCAACAAAAGAGCGAATTGGCCGAATGGCATCGAATTGTGTTTAGTGACGAGTCCCGATTTTGCTTGTGGGCCCACGATGGTCGTAGGAGGGTCAGACGGATGCGTGGAGAACGTAAAAATCCAACATTTTTTGTGGAACGCAACACAGCCCTCACACAAGGAGTGATGATATGGGGTGCAATATGTTACGGTAGCAGATCACCCTTGGTCTTCATTGATGGCAACTTAAACGCCGCTGGTTATATTGCCAATGTGCAAGAATCCGTTGCGCTTCCATATCTTCAGGAGCTGGAAAATTCCATTTTCCAACAGGATATTGCGCGCCGTTATACGTCAAGGGATACAACACGTTTTTTTGGAAGAAGCTAACATCGCCGTCCTCCCATGGCCTGCTCAGTCGCCTGATTTGTCGCCCATTGAACATGTATGGGAAGAGGTCGGTAGGCGACTGGGTAATTTACCACAACCTCCAGATAACTTACACGATCTCCGGCTACGGATACAAGAAGCTTGGGTTGATATACCACAGGCAGCAATAGATCACTTGATTGATAGCATGCCACGCCGTCTAAATGAGTGCATTACAAATCGTCGCGGAGCAACTCATTATTGAAAAAAACATTTTAGTTTTTGTTCTTTTGTTTTCAAATTTTAATCGTTTGTTTGTTCTAATGAAAGACATCGTTGATGAAAATTTCAATAAAATCGTTCAATAAATTCTAGGTGTCGCAATTTTTATGGAAGTCGGTATATGTTACGGTTAAGGTTCGAAATCAAGTTAATCTCAATATTACCCGGTTAATATCGATAATAACATTGCAGTTGGTTAATATCCGAATATAAAATGACCTTCAGCCCGAGTCGGACATTAACCGGCTAACGTCGACATTGACACATGTGTGCCTTGTTAAAGCGATACAGTGTTTGTTTCGAAGACAGCTGATATTTGCACAAGAAGTATTGCTAGTGGGAAGTGATATTTAAAGTTTACAGTGGTAATTAATTATAAATGTCCAGTGAATTTAAGAACAGGTTTTACGAGAACTTTAGCAAAGTATGATTTAGTTTGTGATCGGGTCAAGGAATCTAAGCACCAAACTAAGAAAACAGAGTTGCCATATCGAGGTTTTGGCCGAATACGATTTAGTGAATATTGAAGCTTATTGTGGTTCAAAAAGTGCTACTGTAGGGCAGCTAATATTTTATGTAAGTCTAAATGTCATGAAACTTTATCATGTTTGAATAAATAATAATTCTTTTTATAAAATTGACAACGTTGCATCATTTTCTAATATTCTATTCAACATTAACAGGGGAAGATAGTTAGTCTCGACATTAACCAGGTAAAGTTAATATATCTGGTGTTCCTACAACCTTATCATTACATTTCTGTTAAACTCGAGATTACCCGGGCAACGTCGACATTAGCCAATTTCGAAGTTTAACCGTAACATATACTCTAACCTTAAAGCATTGACTCTTGACGGAAATAATTCATATTGATAAACATGGTTTAAAAAATATGGCTAATCCGTCTATGGAAATTATTCCAAACTAATTCGTTATATTGGGTTCTTTTATTCTGTTTAAATAATCTAGGTGGCAAAATATGGATTATTAGTAGTATTAATTGATATATCGGATATTTTTAGTTTTTATTTTTCTTGCCTACGGCGTTAATTTGTTAACATAAGCGGAGACATTTTCTATAAATTATTAATTTGTTAATTTTGTTTCCCATACGCTGTAGTTACTTATTTTGTAGTGCTTGAATTTTTTTATTCTACTTTAATATAAAATTAGCAAATATTGTAAGTGATGTTATCTGAGTATGATGAAATTGATTCTGCTTTAAAAGCTTTGATATTTTGAAAGACTGTATTACGCGCCAAAATAGTGATGTAGTGTGTTTCAGAAGCATGGCTAAGTCCATACATTCCATCAAATGCTGTTTGTATTCCTGGATACAATTGTAAGAAATTACCGGTTGTTTAAAAGAGGCGGAAGGGTTGCCATTTGTATAGAAGCAATTTATCTTTTAAAGTAGTGAATACGTTACACGAGGGAGAGTTATGTGACCAGAGGTATGAGTATCCTTTAAAATATCACACCAGACTACAGTTTTCGGCGTTGTTTATAAACCACCTAATATACTTTATTCGGCTTTGGCAGAAATTGACAATTGATTATCTAACATTATGTATACTACTGATGAATTAATTATCGTAGGCGACTATAACATAAATTTTTTAATGCCAAAACACCTGAGTATAAATTCTTAAATTCTATTCTTTCAACATATAACTTGTTTCAAATAGTAGATCAACCTACGCGCATAAATAACGACAGTAGCACCTATCTATATTGGTATGCAATCCATCGATAGTGGGAAAGGTTACGACCATAACACTTCCTGATATGTCACAGATCACTTGCTAGTTTATGATTCATTTGATATTACTGTTCCTAAAACCCTGCCACGAAAAATAACCTTTAGCAGCAATTAGACGGGAGAAATGGTCGTATTTTCAGCATACGCTTAATCAAAATTTATGTAATTCAAAAAAACTTTGGAGATCAATTAAAACTTTGAACATATATTGTAATAATGGTAGGTAACATTAATATTCATACGGAAAATATTACAACGTGTTATTCATGAGCAACTAAAAACCCACTTGGATTTGAATAATCTCCTTCTCCCAAAGCAATCAGGGTTTCGGCTCGGCTTCAGTATTTCTTCATCTTTGGTTTCTTGGATTGTACCACTGCAGATATACAATGGTTCCAAAGTTATTTAATGTCACGAGGGCAACAGGTACTGCTGCAACAGAGTAACGATATACCTCTCTTTCGTTAAAGCGGGGGTGCTGCAAGGATCAATACTTGGTCCTCTTCCGTTTATTATGCATGATTTTAATTTTGACCAAAATCTTTGTTACTGTAGTTACTATATGTACGTTGATGACAGTCAAATTTATTATTTCTTTAGAATATGTGATATTAAAGCTGCAATATATAAAATAAATCTAGGTCTTCAAAATATCATGAACTGGTCGAATCAAAATTCTCTTACTGTTAAGCATCGGAATGATTATTGGCTCAAGGAAACAATGTGAAAAAGTTAGTGACCTCTGTAGTGAAATTAAAATGGGTAATGATAATATCATATTTAAATCAGAAAATAGAAACTTAGGAATAATCAATGTTTGAATTTTACTGCTCATAAATAAAATGATTCAAATCTGTTATGGTCGTCTACGGCCCCTGGATAGATTTAAAATACTCACAAACATGTTACACCATACCTAGGAAAATTAAATGTGAATCGGATGCACGTTAGAAGGGATTTTCATTACACATGTTTCATTCATAAAGTGTTATATACCAAAAATCCATCATACCTCTATGATAAAATTTCGTTCACTTTTATTCTAATTTGTGTAATCAATGATAAACAAAATAAGTAACACGGCTTTAATTTTATGTTCTTTATTCATTTATATTTGTGTTTAAATGTACTATTTTCTTTTACTGGTTGGTACAATCAACTACTAGCTGAACCTCACCAGGATAAAGTGATTATTATTATTATTAAAATTTGTAGTCCCTTTAAAAAAAAGGTTGGTTGCTTTCTTAAAAAGTATAACGTACCTATACTGTACCATACCAAAATACCGGAAAATTGAAACAAAAATAAATTTTTCCTATATCGCCAAAATCAAGTAGACCATTGTAGAAGGGCCAGCAATTCAATTTGCAAGAAAAAAATTTCAATTTACAATCCTGCACCAAACGTGTACAGTGTGTCCAATTTTAATGTGTTCGGAATCCGGTTTTTGTGTGCTGTCCAACGAACTACGCCATTTTCATAATTGTCATGGTCTAGCACGGTTTGAGATAAAAGGGAAAACTAATAAGTCCCAATTCTCCTGTATTCTATCGAAAAGGTATACATTGGTACCGATAGGTGCTTGAACGCAGATTTCCACGGTTTTGGGGTATACGCTATACTTAACCAACATTTTTTTTAATCATTTTCAGAGTTCTTTGAATCTTTTTTAACAACGGAGAAATCCGTATTTTTTTTTCTTAAAAATGATAATTACAAAATGCCACCGTGTCTTTAACAAAAAATAGTACAGTATATTGAAAAGTGTATCCCTCTGTATTCACTTACAGCCGAGAAGCACTGAAAAACCATAAAAAATATGGATTATTTGCTATCCAGTAATGGGCAAGTACAAATTCCCATCACTAGTAAATAAAATAAGTACTCATGTTAGACTATAACGGTGTGTTTGAAAAAAAAATGGACATCATATCATTAATTACAATCTTTATAATTTACTATTCCTCTTCTAGTTTATATTGATGTTTAATAAATTATATATTGTTTGCAAAGTAAGTTTTTCTTGGCTGTTTTTTTATTAATACCTTTAATTTGAAAAATGATCGAGATTTGCGGTTTTCGCCAAATTATTTAGTTTAGTTATCTTTTTGTCAATGTCAAAAATATACTACCGTTCCATTTAAAAATTCCCATCCCGAGATAAGGAATAACCTAGCATATTTATATTATAAGGAGATCAATAACTAATTGATTTTCTAATTAAATGTGACGCTCTTGGTTGAAAGCTTAGTGAGCAGATTTCCTAGGTAACCCACTACTAATTGCATACTGAGAAGGTACACACACACACGCGCACGCATGCACCCACACACGCACACACACACACACACACACACACACACACACACACAGATATATATATATATATATATATATATATATATATATATATATATATATATATAACCTCAGTATTCAATTAGAAGTTCTTACGTGTTCCGCCATCTTACTTCGTTTTTTGTTTGAAACCTTATTGGAACTTGGTTTATATTATGAGGTATAATAGCATTCTAATTGCCTAATTTGCCTAAATATTAATTGTAAAAGTAATTTAAGTTAAAGTTAGTAGTGTGGACTGGCCGCTATTGATATAACGACGGGATGGGGTCAACGTCTAACCGAAAATTCTTCATATAGATAAAAAATTAAAAAATATAATTTAATCAAAGCTTATAGTATTCAGCAACAGCCTTATTCACGCGTAAGTTGCAGCTAAAGTTAGTACCGTATTATTTTTATAAAGTATTATGTAATTTGTAATATATTGTTTTTTTTTTCAGGTGAGTGAATAAGAAGATAAATGAACAACATTGTGGATAATTCTATCAAAGGTAAAATATATCTCAATCACACTGTCGTTTAAATAAGAGATAATATGTTAGTTTGCTTTATTGTTTGAATCAAAGTAATCTGGAAAGTTGGTATAGTCCTGCCAAGAAAACAAAGTCCCTGAAGGTGGCGCTTTGATGTCGCCCTTGTCTAAAAGGTACATTCGAGTTAAAAAGTATCAAGGCCGTAAATTTAAATGTGACGTGCTGGTGATATTTGCATTAACTAGGATTTAGTTGACTATATTCGTTAATTTTCTCACATTTGGGGTAATTACATGAAATACAAAGCTCAAGTCTCCTCAAAAAACATTTTTTCTTAAGGTCACGTTTAGATTGAAATAATTATAGCGTGAATTTAAGAAAAATTACTTTTTGGGGAGACTTTTGAGTTTCTTGTATTTCATGAACTAGGATTTTATTAAATTCAAAATATTAAATAATTCAAACAGTAAGATCAGATGAATACTTAGTATTCGAATTACTATTAACGGAAATAATTATAAACCACTTAGCTCATTTAATTTTATCAAAAATTTTGATAGATTTACAAATAAACATCGAAATTAAATTGTTTAAAAGTTATTAATTAGAGATAGAAAGCTAACAATAATTAAAAACAGGCAAATAATTATAGAACTGCTTAGCTCATAATTAATTTTATGAAAAACGTACAGAGATTTACAAATAAACATCGAAATTAAGTTATTTAAAAAAGTTATTAATAAAATATACTTAGAAATTGTATGAAAACATAACAAAAGTTAATAACCGGCAAATAATTAGCAAACCGCTTAGCTCATAATTCAAAACATTCAAGAGAATTTACAAATAAACATCGAAACTAAGTTATTTAAAAGTTATTAATAAAATATACTTAGAAATTTTATCAAAGCTAACAAAAATTAATAACAGGCAAGTTCATAATTAATTTTATGAAAAGGATTACATTGAACCTCTTCATCTTCGTCATCACTACTTGTTTCCTCGTCATCGGAAGAACCTGTCTTTACGTTGAAAGACAAACTTTCCACTGCTTCATCCGGCAATGCATCACGTTGCCACATTACTTGTGCTATATTGTCAACGTGAGCACAGTTCTTTTGCCAGTCCGATACGCTGATATCGGCAAAAGCGTTTCGAACTAAATTTTCAATTTCACTACCACTTTGACCAAAATTGTTCATCGCAACCTTGTGTCCAAATTAATTCTATCGGATTAAGCTCACAATGGTACTGTGGCAAGCGAAGTACAGTGTGGCCGTGCTGATTTAATAACTCGTCAACATAGATAGTTTTGTTGTAATTAAATTTCTTCACTAATTCTACCAATTCTGTTTTTCGCATTGTGTTCGCATGTTGTGGAAACCCCATTTTTTTCCAGCCACTCACGAATAGTTGCCTTCCGGGCAGATTGCGTTGGTGGTTTGTTAATTTGAACGCTGTGGTAAGCAGCGTTGTCAATGACGACAATAACATTCGGTGGTAGATTTGGAATTAGTTGTTTTTGTAACCAAGTCATGAAGTTCGTATGGTTCATGTCGTGATGGTAGTCTGCTGACTTCCTATTTGACTTAAAGATCAACAATCCATTATTTACAATCCATACGATCCATGAACTATAATGTGCCTTTGTGCTCGATTAGTTTGATAAACTCCTGCTACTTCTACTGATTGCCAGCATTTGCTGACTCCATAGGATGGATGAATGATAGTTTCATCTAAATAAGTAACTGGTTTCTTGTTATCCCCTACAGAATTATTCCCCCATAATTTCCGCAGGTAACGAGGGCGCCATTCAATAATGTCATTTCTTTCCATTAAGAATTTTTTCTTATTATGACATTTCTTAAATTTAAAGCGGCTTTTTACTATGATTGTATAAGTACAGCCAATCCGGTTCTGATTAACTTAAATTATTCTTGGCAATTTGTAAGATATGTAATTAATACCGTAGAGTAGTTTTATCGTCAGAATCCTCAAAATACATTATTATAACACAGTATTTTGTGAAAATTATGATTGAAAATCATGTCATAAATACTGAAAGGTAGAGAAACGCGGCGAGTATTCAATACAGAAGAAACATCATAATGTCGATCTTTTACTGTAATTAAATTTTAAAAAAAGTATTTTCCTGTATTGATCTTAGTCAATGAATATTTTCCTTGATATTTGCAAGTTATTTTTAATTTTAATGACTGCATTGCATGTGTAACATCTGTTCAAGAAAGCTGCAATGTACGCATTACAATTAGGTGACTTCACTATTTTTTTCATTTGGTTGTGTTTATGTATTAAAACAGTGTAACCTATTTTATTATTTATATGGGGCGTTTTTAAATTGATGAAATATGTTACTGGGTGATTTTTCAACAAAAATGAAGGGAGGTCTTTCATATAAATTTTTGTTCAAAACCACTTTCCCTCCAAGTTACAGCCCCTTAAAGGTAGGGGAAAAATTGTTTTTATTTAATATCTCCATTATGGAAGAATTTAGAATAATGAAATTTGGTAGATAATTCATGGTAATAAAATGACAATTTTTTATGATTTTTGTAACCCTGCAATGTGCGTGGGTGCGTGCACGTGTGCGCGCGCGGGCGTGTGTATGTTAGTGTCCACGATAACTTCAGAAACATAATACGTACGTACTTGAAATTTTGTATTTAAGCCTCATTTTATTTCTCCTTCTGATGATTAGATTTTGGGAGAAGTCCAGCGGCGAAGAGTTTTATTAGGGGATTTTGATTTGTATCAAATATTTCCAAAGTAGCTGCATATTTCAAAGATATAAAAATACCTAGATATAGAGCTTAAACAGATCGATTAGTTATGATCCATGCATTTTTTGATACGACGCGACGCCTGATTTAGCGGGAAAAAATTCTAAGGTAGAATTTAAGTGTTCAAATTTTTTTAATGTCTGAATAACGATTAATTTTATAAGAAAAAGTGTAGACATATTTTTTAAAGAAAATTTAATTTTACATAACTTTTATCTATAAAGTTTTTTTTTCTTTTAATTTCCACTTTGTAGGTTGGAAGGTCATATATTGTTTCACACCAGATATCTACTTTCGTTTTAAGCAAGTGTAAGTTTATATGTATGTTTTGTGTGAATATCTTCTATGAACAGATATCGACATTTGCTGTCGCCGGTGGCACCATCTATCTTCACATTATTTCACTAACATCTGTCATTTAAATTAAATTTATAGAGGTAAGATCCAATGAATATTAATTAAAAACTACACGGTAATTTTTTTTTTGTTTCACTAAAAAGTAGAATAATATTATAAGTATTATTAATGTCTGATACTGGTAGCGCCATAAATAAACGGTTCTCAAAAACGTTGAACTGCAAATAAATGACTGAATATAAAGATGAAAGTGACTGGAGAAAAAATCTGTTTTATTCGTCCAGCAACTTTTCTTCCTCGTCCTGAAAATTGACATTTTTTGTACTAATAAAGAAATAACTATATTGTCCTGGTTTTTGGAGACTTTTGTAAACTTAAAACAGTTTGCACAACAACTATATAAAACTTTATTAAAAAATGACTTTTATTTAGTCAAAAAATGTAAAAAGTGGGAAAATGTAGACACATTACAAAGTTCTGAGGCAAAATCGATTTTTTCGCCCCCTTATATAAACCTTGCAGGGTTTCAAAAATCACCAAAAAATGTCATTTTATTGGCATCAATTATCTGCCAAATTTCATTCTTCTAAATTCTTCCATAGCAGATATATTAAATAAAAGCATTTTTTCCCCTTACTTTAAGGGGCTGTAACTTTGAAGGAAAGTGGCTATAGAAGAACCCGGTATATGAATGAATGTTAGACATCAATTACAGCTTCTGTATTAGTTAATTTATTTCTTAATTTTACATAATTATACAGGGTGTCCCAAATAGAGTAGGATAGTATGGGTATCTTTTTTATTAGTAAAAATAGAGATTTGGTTAAATGGGCGCCATATTGCATTTTTACACAATTAAATGGGATTTTGTACGAATAAAAAATTATGGGAAATATTAATTGTTTTCATTTTAAATCAAGTAGCCATGATTAACGATTTGCAACTAAAAATTATTTATTAAACAAATTAAACACAACGATACACCGTGATATTAGTAAATGCTAAAACCATAATACATTACAATAAATGTTCAAAGTGCACACGTACACACAATCGATACCCTTTTACAGCACTGTTAGTAACTGTTCGCAATGTATTTCGATGAACACCGTTAAAGGCCGCTACCACTCCTTCGCGTAATTCTTCTGCATTATTGTAATGAAAATTACTACCATACACTTTATTTATAGTGTCCGATAAATAAAAGTCCAGAGGCGTTAAATCTGCGGATCTGGCTGGCCACTCATTAGGTGTATTGGTGGCAACTGCTCTATTACCAAAACGGTCATTTAAATATCGGATAACATTGCCAGCATTATGTGCAGGAGCGCCATCCTGCTGATACCATATTTGTACATTTTGCGCCAAAGGTAGATCATCTAATAAATCTTCAAGATATGTTTGCAGAATTTCCATGTAACACTGCGCTGTTAAGATTTCATCAAAAATTATAAGACCAACTAAACGATTTCCCAATATGGCACAAAAAAACATTAAAGCCGAAACGAACCTGGTTGCGCCGTGGAACTACTATGTGTGAATTTTCTTGTGCCCAATGGTGCTCATTATGGCAATTAAATTATCCACAGTTGGAGAGGTAGGATTCGTCAGTCCATAAAACTTGATTTTTTGCAATTTTATTTAAAAACCATCTACAAAATGCTGTTCTACGCATATTATCATTTGGTCGCAAAATCTGCGCCATGTGTAATTTATATGCGTAGAAATTGTGTTTTCTAAAGATTCTCGATGATTTAGTCTTAGACACATTAACTTGACCTTCAATTTCTCGAGTCGAAATATTCGGATTTACTTGCACACAAGCTAAAGTTAATTCCTCATCTTCAGTAACCACGTTTGTGTTCTTGATTAGCAAGACGGGAGTTTTTGTAGCACTTTATGTATGTACAAAACATATCATATTCTTCATCTGTTGGAAAGGTCGCCATTAGAAATAATTTAAGAAAAAACAATTATTATAAATTTATCACTTAATGATACAACACAACAATACTAATTATTTACACAATCAATAAACTAATACAACTTGACAGTTAGTCGTATTATAATAAATGTTGTTTTATTGTTAATCATGGCTACTTGATTTAAAATGAAAACAAGTAACATTCCCCATAATTATTTATTCGTACATAGGTTGTTATAATCGTTGAAAAGAGAAAACAATCCTATTTAATTGTGTAAAATTCCAATATGGCGCCCATTTAAAATAAGAAAGTTGCTATTAATATCTTGGAAACCGCCATCTTGAATTTTATTTTGACATCATTTTTAAGTAACATCGAAGTAAGTAAGTTTGATCTGAAACTTTTTTTCATATCTTTTATAATTAGGGGGATATTTGAGTTTTTAGAAATCGGCGATTTTTGTTTTTTTTTCTTTCTTTTTTTTTTTAATAATTTCGAAACTGTTCGAAAATTAAAATGTTTCTCAACGGAATCGAACTCGCCCCAAAAAAATGGCACAATATTTCCCATTTGAAAGATACCCATACTATCCTACTCTATTTGGGACACCCTGTATATGATTGAATCTTTAGAGACCAACTTTCTCAATGGTATGTATTATACAGAATAGGTACTTTAGGTTGAGTTTCCCCATGTTTAAATAATGCTAATTTTCGAATACAACATTAGAATGTTATTTATTAACTATGACTTCAGAATTTTCCTCATTACTTACGAACATTAAGATTTTGTTTGTTTTGGTATAATAATTGCAGTTCAGTTTGCGCGTAACGCTTCGTTGCTATTTCATACAGTGTTAACCTCGAGAAATTGAAGTTTAAGGTGTATTTACCTTGAATTATTAATTTAAGAATTAAGAGCAAGAAAAAAAAAACTGTTTTATGCAAAGAATTTTTGCAAAACTAATGTGTTGATAAGTGTATCACTTTTTGTTAACGGCTTGTTATCAATTTCAAAACGTTTACAATAACTACATGCCATGGTTATATTATTTTGTTTCGTCGTATTATCTTTGTCATTTCGGGTCTAACAATGCTGCTGAACCTAACCTGCCTCTACATATACATATGTAGGTATAGAAGGTTATGCACTCAACTTTTTTTCCGTTATCGCTAAATCGACTGTTGATGTGTGGTTGTATGTTAATACCCACGATAACTCTAGAACGAAAACACGTACATACTTCAAATTTTATATTTAAGCTTGTTTTCATTTGTCCCGGAGCTGATTAGATTTTGGGAGAAATTCAGCGGCGGGAAGGGGGGGTTTATTAGGAGCTGTTTTTGTTTTTTATCAAATATTTCTGAAACATTGTATATTTCAAAGATATAAAAATATCAGTAGATAGACCTTAATCCTATAGTTTAGTTATTATATTCAATACAATTTTTTGATACGACGCGTAATTTAGCAGCAAAAAATTCGTAAAGTAGAATTTAAGTTCAAATTTTTTGAATACCTGAATAATGTGTATGGCATGTGTAGACATATTGTTTAAAGAAACTTATTATAGATATTTTTATAGAAGCGGCGGCTTTGGAATTTTTTTAAGTTAGCAATGAAATAAGTTCATTACGAAAATAGGCAACATTGTAAAAACAAAAACAATAATCTAAAAAAGGTTGTCTAACTATCCTAAAAAAAATTGTTATTAAAATTATTTCATTTTATTTAATTTCCATTTATAGGTGGAAGGTCGTGTGGTGGTCCATACCAGATATTACTAAAACTAATTTTTATTTTTATGAGGCTATTACGTCAAATCAAATTTCCAGCATTGGAAGATATTTTTTTGTGTGAAGTATAACAATTAATTATTTTCATTAAGTTACCTCCCCTGATTAAGTGCTAATGTTAAATTTGTGTTCAGCCGTTTGACGCAAAAATGGATTTATTTCAAGTGGAGCTAACTTAACATTCAGCTTGAGCCCTCATTTAAAAAATGAATGTACGAAAACATTTTATACATAAATGTACCACATAAATAAATGCTGGTCTGCAACAAAATCCTTGTTTAAATAAAAATATGATGAATATGAAGAGTTTAACTTGCTAAATGTATAGGGTTTTCCAATAAGAGGTGTTATTTTGATATTCAAAGAAAAATGGAATTTTTTGAGATAATTGATCGGATGTTTATTTCATTATAAAGAGGAAGGTACGCCGTTAATAATGGAAAACAATATCAGCCAAATGGCTACCACGACCACGCTTACAGGACCATATCCTTTTCATGAAATTTTCCATAACCAAATCGCAAAGTGACTGCCCTATGTCATCGATAGCCTCACGAATTCCATCTTTGAGGTCTTGAATCGACGCTGGGCTGTTAGCGTAGACCTTATCTTTCACGTGGCCCCAAAGGAAGAAGTCGCAAGGTGTTAAATCACAAGATCTCGGTGGCCAATTGTGATCACCTCTTCGAGAGATAACACGGTCCGGAAACTTTTCCCGTAAAAGATCAATGGTTTCGTTGCTTGTGTGGCACGTAGCGCCGTCTTGTTGAAAGTAAACGTTGTCCAGATCAATACCATCCAATTCCGGCCATAAAAAATCATTAATCATCTCTCAATAGCGCAATCCATTCACCGTAACTGTTGCTCCAGCCTCATTTTCGAAAAAGTAAGGTCCAATGACCCCGCCAGACCATAAACCGCACCAAACAGTCATACGTTGAGGATGGAGAGGCTTTTCAACAATAACTCTTGGGTTTTCCGAGCCCCAGATGCGACAATTTTGCCTGTTGGCGTACCCACCGAGGTGGAAATGGGCCTTATCAGTCAAGATGATTTTTCGATGGAATTCCGGATCATTTTCATGCATTTCAACGACCCAATCAGCAAAGACACGACGTTGTTGATGATCGGCCGGCTTGAGTTCTTGTGTTAACTGAACTTTATAAGCCTTAAGACCCAAGTCTTTATGCAAAATACGGTGTGATGACGTTTGTGGAATGCCCAATTCCAAAGAACGACGAGGAATGGACAAACCCGGGTTTTCTTCAACACTTTGGGCTACAGCAGCAATATTCTCAGTTGTTCTTGAGCGACGTGCACGGGTTTTATTCTTCAACTTGTCCCAACAGCTCGAATTTGTTCACCAATTTCTGTATTGCGGCCCGACAAGGTGCTTCACGATGACCCAAAAATGTTTTAGTTTTACGAACCGTCTCTGCCAAATTTTCACCATTTTTATAGTGAATTTTAATAATTTAAATGCGTTGTTGAAGTGTGTATCGTTCCATTTTTATTAATCGTGTAGTTTTTACTTGTCAAATGTCAATAAATGACAGCTTCAAAAGTGACATCTACCGAAATAGCGGGCTATTCAAAATAACACCTCTTATTGGAAAACCCTTTATATTTGTTATCACGTATATATTTTTAACAGATCAAATTAATAACAAAAAGTACATGGAATCTAGTTGCTTATATAATTATATTTTAGTGTATCTATGGAAGACAAAAGCATTGTTGTGACCACTATTCATACAAGTGTCAAACAAAAGTATCGTAATTTAGAGAATTGTTTTGAAAATAAAACTCGCAAACAAGAATTAGTTTAGTGCAATGTTATTATGAATGCGGTAAAAATTACACTGCTGGATTACGAACATTTCATCGGTTTGAGAGCAGGGCAAATGAAGGCGATCGTAATTTGATTAGCAAATTTGAAAGAACAGTATCTGTAGCTGACCTTCCGAGATCAGGAAGACCAAGGATGAGTGATGCCCAAGGTGCAGAAGTTCTTCAGGAAAATCATAATGTAGCCAATACTGATCCGCTATGAATCAGCGGTGTGAATGTGAATCAAAACGATTGCAAATGCCATACACCGCGGTTTGGAAAATTTTACGAAAAATCCTAAAAATGTACCTCTATAAGCTGCAACTGCTGTGTAATTAAAGGAAGCAGATTTGGCTCTTAAATTTACAAACACTGGCTCAGATGGAAATTGAACCTGAATCGTTATCCCGTATTTTATGGACAGGTGTGGCCCCTTTATCTTTTAATCGTGTAGTGAATGCTCAAAACTGTCGAATATGATGAACGGAAAATCCACATGAAATCGTTCATGACAAAAAAGTCACCGTTTGGTGCGGTTTCACAGCTAATTTCATCATTGGTCCATACTTTTTCGAGGAAATACAGAATGGGGAAGCCGTATCTGTAACTGTTACTGGTGAACGATACCTGCAAATATTAAGGGATTATGCAATTCCACAGTTGCAAAACGAGTACGAAGGAATTGAAAACATGATTTTTATGCAGGATGGAGCACCTCCGCATATTTACCGACCAGTTAAAGAATTGTTAACTGGGGTTTTTCAAGATCGTGTTATAAGCAGACATTTTGCAAATTTATGGCCACCAAGGTCGCCTGATATTAACCCAGCGGATTACTGGCTATGAGGTTATTTAAAAGATTTGGTATTTAGAACACGTCCAACAACACTTGACGAATTAAAGGAAAGTGTTAGGGAGCAAATTCGTGCAATTCAACCAGAAATTTTGCATAGTACTGTATACAATTTGGAGGAACGGTTGGTAATTTTACAATAACAAAATGGAAGTCACATCGAACAATTGCGGTAACCAGTGTTTGACATCAGAAATCCCATTATTTAAGCAGCTAGATTCCATTTACTTTTTGTTATTAATTTTATTTGTTGAAAATATATAAAAAGTTGAAATGTATCCCTTACTTTATGATAATTCGCTAAATTTTTTAAACGTTATTTTTATAATCGCTCACATTTCAGTATTTTTTGTGTTTTGTTCTCTCATTAACACTGCTTCATTTCAATTAGATCGTACTTGTAGTCACAAAACGGTTCGAATTGTTAGAGAGGGAACGATATCGGCTGACGTTTTTTTTTACACCAATTCAAGCGCTTGCGCAATTCCCGCTGTGACTCCGTAGCGCTCAATACGTAAAAAAGTTATGTAGTAATTGTCATGGTCGGTCATTTTGGTTTTTAATACTTTATCCATGTCGTTGCCTAGCTGCGTTAATCTGTTGTTTTGCGTGACATCTGGCGCTTGCAGGCGCTGTATAAAATCCATAGGTAGAATAATCATCTTCTTCAGTTTGTGGTCCATAGTTATTGAAACAAATTACCCAGAATTCCGCCAAGTAATGGTCCTAACAGGAGCGGTAGAAATGCGCCGCCCTTCTGTACGAGAAACTGTTTCTTCTTTTTTATAGATTCACCCCTCTGTGTCAACCGCCTTAAAGTGTGCTTATGTTGAGAGAGTCGCTGCTTCTGATCAGCTGACAGAGGTACACGACCTTTTAAAATGTTATGTGCACACTCGCAAATGCATTCCACCTGCTTACTATCCACACAAACTTGGCGCATTGTCAAATGAACGCTGATGCAAGATTTCGTCAAGACATATTGCATGTAGGCAAGCGATACAATGGAAAATGGTCAGAAGCAATGCTTGCAGATTTTTGTTGGCCTATTTGTCGTGAAACATCAGCAGAAAATTTGAAATGGAAGAAAGTTACTAGTTGTAAGATGGTTTAATAATTTTTATGTTTCCTAAAATAACTATGTCTATTATTATCCAAGTTATAAAATTTATGATCTGAATTTGAAGCCGAAAACACTTTTTATTTAAAAATCCATCACAAAAAAGTATGTGTGGTACATAACTTTTTATGCTATCTATCAAATCAAAAGTATCAATTCTATAAAAATCATAAATAATAGTAGAAAGGGTCCCGCCATCACTTTTACGTGACCCACCCTTCCCCCCTCGTGGCCTCGCGCACTTTCCGCTGATTGGTCGGGCCTTTTTTGTATTGGTGGCCATTGATTGGAGGCCTAACGCTCTGTTCTGTATCTAGTAATGTATTTCTAGGTCTAATGAATGTTTTCTGTAATAGAGGTTGATCATGGCTTCACATAGTGGTATATTTTTAAAGGTAGATGTAGGTCTCTGTAATTATTATGGCGGGAAGACATGAAAATTTGAAATAGTATTATAATAAAGGGGGCCCGATTCTATCTCGTAAGACAGCTATAGGGTTCCTGATCTTGTCGTTGGGTCTTCACCCTTGTCGGGTCCCCTGATTGTGACGCCATCTAGTGGTGTATTTTAAAACTAATGAATGTTTTCTGTAATAGAGGTTGATCATAGCTCCACCTAGTGGTATATTTTAAAAGTAGATTTAACTGTTATGGCGCGGAATTTGGAATAGTATTTTAATAACGGGGCCCGCATACTATCTCATAAGGCAGCTTTAGGACTCTTAAATTTGTCAGAGTTTTAGCCCTACTGCAGTGGCCCTCTTGTTTGTTTATGGCGCCATCTTATTGTGTATTTTGTTAAAATCTAATTGTAGATTTTTGTAATAGAGTCTGATTGCGTTTCCATTTAGCGGTATATTTTAAAAGTAATAGAACATGGGAGAGTGGCGCCATCTAGTTGTGTATTCTGTAAAAGCTAATTGCAGATTCCTGTAATAAAGTCTGGTCGTGGTTCAATTTTAAAAGTATCGGAAGGTGGGAAAACTTAAAATTGGAAAAAGCACGCCGAACTACTCTAAGGTGTCTGAGTCTCGGCCCATTTCAGAGACCCGTTTGTTTGTTTGAGTCTCCGTGTACCTTCTTTCAGTTGTCTTGTCTACAACCCTTTCTGGGTTTCCGTCTTTATTATAGCAGAGATGAAAAGGGTAAAGGGTTTTAGTAGTTTATTATTTGTAAAACAACATGAGGTTTAGATGTACAAATGAATGAATAAGCTAACAGCTTGAACCTTTCTACACATTCAAACAAGTATTAAGTTAGTTGCCTTGCCAGCAGGACCTAAGCTACGTGTTGTTAATGAATTAACAGCTTGAAGCTTACTACAACAAAACAGAAATGTTTTTATGTATTGACTCAATTTTATCTTCAATATCTTATTAAATTGCTGTATACGACAGGCCTCAGACTTGAAAAACTTGTGGTAACGCTCAGGTAGCACACATTTAAATTCCTCCAACTCCACCACCACCCTCTCACCGTACTTTGTTGATACGATGTCCAGATTGTATATCTTGTATTCTATCTCGGTCTCCAAATCCTTCACGATTTTAAAGGATTTAAAACATGTTGATGCATTTAGAGCAGTTTCTGTAATTATAACATAACATTAAAAATCCCTTGTGAATTTATGATAACGCTAATTCGCGTCCTTCGCATATTGTAAAATTTCTCAATATGCGTATGACGCCAATTGGTGTACTTAATTAAATAAGGTTTGATAGTAACTCAAAAATAGCTCATTCAACAATTTCCAAAAAAAAGTAAATAAAAAATTCGCCCTTGGAGACGATAGGCAGTGAATGGGTTCAAATTATGACATATCAATCAATCATCCTGATATCATGCTTTATAAGATTTTCGTGCTTCTTATAATGTTTTAGTTAAAAGTTTTATGAAAAATAGGTGCAACAAAGTAACACTAAATTAGCAGCAAATTATAATGTATCGGAATTTCCATAGTGTTTTAAGCCCAAACATTTTGTGAAAAATATGAACAACACATTCTATTATAGGATAACAAAGTAACACGCAATTACCACTAAACTATAATAATATGTATTCTTATACCATAACGTTTTAGTATAAAACTTTTATAAAAAACACGACCATCAACTACCATTTGGGGTGTATTAATCATTGTGATACCGTTCTTTATTATAAAGGCCCCATGACGTTTTAGCCCACAACATTTATGGAAAATATTATATTTCAGGATAACAACGTAGCACCAAATTTACAGACAATTTTATCAATCATCCTAATGATATTATAAGTTTTTGTTATGAACGAATAAGTTCATTAAATTTAGAATTTACATCAGTTCTACACGCATAAAGACAAAATTTACATCGATTGGGGCTTGAATCTTGATGGCGCATTTGGTTAGCGCGGTACTCTAGCAAAGTACAGGTCGTAGGTTCAAATCCTACTCGAGGTAAAACTTTTTATTTATGTATTTAATAAAATTAATAATAATTTTTAATCCTAATGATATGTTTTGTTATAAGGTTTTTATATAAATTATCCTGATAACATGCTTTTTTGTAGGATTATTGTTATTTTCACGAAGTTTAAGCCCAAAAATATTATAAAAAATTCGAGCAACGAATGTTAGTTTAGGGTAACAAAGCAGCACCAAATTATGACACATAAATGAATTCGATAGAATTGTTAGCTAAGCACTTATGCGCTGTGCTAACGTTATGTTAATGAGGCACAGCCCTTAATTTTTTGTAATGATAGGCGTACAAAAATTTTTTTGTAGTAACAAATTAGCATCAAATCATGGTACAGATTTCAGACGATTGTGCTGCAATAGCTGTGCTAACTTTAGATTCGTCAACTTTTCCTCACTTAACCGACCGGGACTTTTCAAAACCCGTTAAATAGTTTCAAACATCCTAAAATTGTCTATTCAGCAATCGTACACGATACAAAAACTAATTAATTTTTATTATAAGTTTTGTTATATTTAGAATTTACATTAGTTCTACATACATAAAGACAAAATTTACATCGATTGGGGCTTGAATCTCGATAGCGCAGTTGGTTAGCGCGGTACTCTAGCAAAGTACAGGTCGTAGGTTCAAATCCTACTCGAGGTAAAACTTTTTATTTATGTATTTAATAAAATTAATAATAATTTTTAATCCTAATGATATGTTTTGTTATAAGGTTTTTATATAAATTATCCTGATAACATGCTTTTTTGTAGGATTATTGTTATTTTCACGAAGTTTAAGCCCAAAAATATTATAAAAAATTCGAGCAACGAATGTTAGTTTAGGGTAACAAAGCAGCACCAAATTATGACACATAAATGAATTCGATAGAATTGTTAGCTAAGCACTTGTGCGCTGTACTAACGTTATGTTAAGGAGGCACAGCCCTTAATTTTTTGTAATGATAGGCGTACAAAAATTTTTTTGTAGTAACAAATTATGGTACAGATTTCAGACGATTGTGCTGCAATAGCTGTACTAACTTTAGATTCGTCAATTTTTCCTCACTTAACCGACCGGGACTTTTCAAAACCCGTTAAATAGTTTCAAATATCCTAAAATTGTCTATTTTCAGCAATTGTACACGATACAAAAAGTATTTAATTTTTATTATAAGTTTTGTTATATTTAGAATTCACATCAGTTCTACATACATAAAGACAAAATTTACATTGATTGGGGCTTGAATCTCGATAGCGCAGTTGGTTAGCGCGGTACTCTAGCAAAGTACAGGTCGTAGGTTCAAATCCTATTCGGGTAAACTTTTTATTTATGTATTTAAAAAAATTAATAATAATTTTTATTTAATTTTTAGTTATTTTAAAACTAACCTACGGTTATGGACGTGTATTTGTTCCGCGTTTATGTGTTGTGAGATTTTGCCGTTACACTAAGGATTGTGTAAATGCTACGTGCTGTATTGTGTTCTATCGATTAAAAATTAGATTCACGTTAAAATGTCATTAAAAGATTAAATTCGTTGGCAGTATTCTCTGTAATTATTGTAACAATTAAATGTGTAAGACTCAAGTTTAGATATAGGAGTTAATTATATCTTAACTTTCTGTTGTTTACACAGTATAATGGAACAATGAAGTAATCTAAAAGCCAATAATTCTGCTGCTCTCCTCGTTTTCGAAGATTACGTATAATGGAAGCTATCCTTAATTATATCTACCTTATTAAGTTTAGTGAGTTATTGAGCAATAGATAAACTAAAGATTTATGATTTAACGTGATGTCTGGTTAAAAGGGATGCAGTAATTGACGAGGTCTAAAATAATGAGTATATGAATACCATAAATTCCTTCTTTTACTGCTGAAGGTGAGCTTTATAAAATTTCCATCTCTATTAACGTTCACCGTATAGGTTAACTTAAGGTTCAAATTTTAATGATATGACGAATGGAAATATTTAAGTGCAATATTTTATATTTCAACCACATCTTAGTACAGCTTAATCCACTTTTTTATTAGTTCAAAGTATAACATTCCAATGACGGTTCATTAAAAATTTACAATGCTCTGATATTTCAAACTAAATTCTTTAATTTATTATGTGAGATTTCTAACACATTTCAGAAATTGATTTATTAAAGATACGGCTTATCAATAAATCCCATTTACCGGAGGGGATAACGTACAAATTATGTAGTTCCGTGGCAATATGCTATTTTTCGAACTACTTTTTCTTACTTAGCATGTAAAATAATTTGCGAAAGTTAGTTTTTTTAAGAATTAAAAAAATTGCACTATTGTGAGCTATTTCTTTAGAGAATTTTTAAGACTATTGTAAGCGCTTTTTTGTCTGGTCTGTCATAATTTTTAGTGCATTTTCATGTAAAATTTGGTTATTTCTTACAATAAATCCCATTTATCCGAGGGGTTAACGTACACATTAGTTCCGTAGTAATGCGCTATTTTTCGAACTACGATTGCTTACTTAGCATCTAAAATTCTTTAGCGAAAGTGTAGCATTTTTTAAAATAATATTCAAGGATCAGCATACCTTATCATGTTAATAAGGTTACAAATTAATTAATAAATGTCACATTGGCATATTTTTATAAAAAGTATAAGAATATTTATATTTTCTATGGTTTGGCCTCAGTTTTTTATTGATAATCATAATCACTAGGGGGGTCGGGCGTCCTCGCTGCTTCAATCTAAAACAAGAAACAACTTTAATATCTTATAGTGTCAGCTCGCCAAGCGCTCGCTGTTTGCCTGATAAGTGGAGTACGGAGTACCACATCTATCGATATACCTCATCAGCCTGTTTCAGTCCTGGAGTGAAGCGGGCTGCATCCAGATTGGTCCTCAGGAAGGTGATTCGTTGTCGGTCGAGTTCGCGGAAGAATGCGATCCAGTTCTCCTTCTGTCGAAGGATTACTGACGGCACTTTCTCCCTGGTATCTTCTCGGGTCGCCGTCTCCTCCATGGATGCAGGGCTGTCCGTGAACTCTTCTAGTGGCTAGCATACGTTGTCGATGGACGGTGGCGTAGGCGGGCGAACCTTCGACGTCTTCTTCCACATCTGGAAGTTGTTGCTAGGTTCTTCAGACTGGACCGGGGCAGAAGCAGCGTTGGATATCGTCGGAACCGTTAGTTAGTGCTTAGCGACGGTCCAATCAGCCATATAGATTCGTGGGACGAACTCGGATCGGCCGCTCCGTTGTCGTGCCAGTCCTCGTTATGGAACTCGAACTCGTACAATCTGCGTGACATCGTGAAAACGGTGCCATCATATTTGTTCTTTTTTTTTTTCAATTAGCTTGGGCTAAATTTTAACCGATCTTGATCGATCTGATTCCAACTTTGGATTGATTAAAATAAGGTAGATACCAGTATTATATATTTGCGGAAAGCTTTAAAACATGCGATTTAATTATTTTGTCGAAATCTGTGCAAAATTCACTATCAATTTTTACCTTTAGCTAGTTTTTAATATAACTGAAATACAGTGACAAAATTTATGTTCAGCGAAAACGCGATAGTCCAATGGCAATTATGAAAACTGCATAGTTCGATCGATAGTACATTGTTGCAAAAACCGGATCTATCTATCTTCACTTATAACCGAGATATCCTATAACATTATCAAAAATGGGACATGTTATACACGTTTTGTGTGGCATTTTAAAGGATAAAATTAACTGTTCATTTGTGTGCATTTAAATTGGGAAATTAGGATAAAATAATTTGTAATTTATTAGTATCCTCAGTGATACGAATCTTTTTATCAAGTTGACTTTGAATTCACGTACATCCTATATCTTAAAATCGAAGGAGACCATGAGAATGAGAAAACGACATCGTTCGTTCGATAAAAATGACACATTATTGCGCAAAGCGTATCCGAGCTTGTTGGTTCTATGGTAACACAGTCTGCTTAGAATTCGGGAGGTAATGGATTTGATCCCCGTGACTGTCCACCTTGTATGAGGTTTTTTCAGGGGGTTTTCCTCACACACGTAGCTATATGATCACTGCGTATATATATATATATATATATATATATATATATATATATATATATATATATATATATACCGGGATATCAACAATGAATGACCGAAAAAAAACTGCTTTTTACAGAATTTTTATCAAAAGTTTATTCCAAGTTACTAGTGAAATTAGGCACAAATATTTATTTCATCTTCGATTGACATTTCATAAACGTACATAGATTTTTCCTTTTTCAATTATTCCTTTATCTACATTTGTATTACAATAAAATAGTTTTTTCAAAACTCATTAATAAATTAACCAGGACTTTCAAGGTAAATTTATTCGTGTATTTTATGCCTTTTCGTAAATAAATTTTTTAGGTTATAATGCCTTTTACTGTGGAAAAGACAAGTTTATTTTGGAAGCTTATTTCCGAAACGGCGAAAAAGATGTAGATGGAAACTGGAAGTATTCAGTACGATTATGTGTTGAAGAATATCAACATCACTTTCAGAACATCGAATTAGATGATGATGTTTTATGCCGACACACTCGAAGAATTGTTAGTCGTTTTCATGCGCATGGTAGTGTTTGCAAGGGAAAATCTACGGGTCGCAGAACTGTACTTACAGAGGAAGTAGTGGAAAATGTACGCACACATTTGGAAAGAAGTCGGACAAAACCTTTAAGACAATTGGCCCAGCAAACAGGTAAGTTCGCATTATACAAAACATGGTTGACATGAATGTGTAAGCAATAAAATAAAAAGAATCTTAAAAACTAAAACATTACATAAGTAAAGTTAGATTGACAACATTGTACATATTTCAATATAAGCAATTGTTACAGGTCTTTCTTATGGTACATGCCATAAAGCAGTCAAACATCAACTACATTTTCATGCTTACAAAATAACGGTTGTGCAAGAATTACCTTTAGATTTTCAAAAGCGTTTAGAATATTGCCGATGGTTCAACAACTTGAGAGATGACGAAATACTAAACTTAAGTTTCTTTACGGATGAAGCTTGGTTCCATTTATGTGGTTATGTGAATTCGCAGAATTACCGTGTGTGGTCAGCAGAAAATCCACACGTTTTTGAAGAAACTACTTTACATCCTGTGGAAATAGGTGTTTGGGCTGCTATGTCACGAAGAAGAATTGTAGGTCCCATTTTCTTTGAAGATACAGTAACTGCGGCTCGATACAAAACTATTTTGGAACCTTTCATTGATCAACTGCACGATGACGAGCTCCAACATGGATATTTTCAGCATTATAACGCAACAGCTCATACAGCTAATCAAACACTGACTTTTTTACGTGAACATTTTGATGAAAGAGTTATAAGTGCGGGAGTTTGGCCCCCAAGATCACCTGACCGTACTCCACTGGATTATTTTCTATTTGGACGTTTAAAAAATAAAATCTACAAGACACGCCTTCATACAGTTGATGAATTAGAAAATGCAATAACTGACGCAATTCAAAATATTACAGAAGCTCAATTAATAAATGTATTTGAAAATATGAAACGAAGAGTAGATGCCTGTAATGCAAACAATGGTGGTCACTTTGAAATTGTTTTATAGATAATTGCCAAGGTTAATTTTATTTTTCTATTTTTAACTGTAATATAAACATATAAAATACCATTCATTCCAACGGGTAGTGAGGTGTGCGTCGGGATATCGTTATATTTGTATGTAAATAATATGTGCACTAATTGAAAATCTTTACTCATTATTTACTATACTTTAGCTGAATTGATCTCATTTACATGCACGTTTGAGATCTAAAAAAACAATGCATTATTAATTCATTATTTGCTGTGCTTTAGATCAATATATACAGATTTGAGTTATCTTAAAAAACAATAGGTACATCATAAAGTAGACATGGTGACTAGTTCCATATGAGAAGGACAAAATCAGTGGTATATAATCTGAAATAAGTTTTTGTTCAAAAATTAGAATGCAATGCAAAAGTGATATCTAGCATTAAGTTACATAAGTTCTTTTTTTCCATTATAATGTATTTGTGATGTTCACCAGTGTACATTCAAAGGTGCTCAGCAAAAATGGTGTAACCAGTCATATATGTAATTTGTTTTCACTAATATTATTTAACAAATATATCATACATTGATTTCTGATTAATGACAAATTCATTTTAAAAATTCATTTAAATGTTTTAATGTCATTGTAAAGGTAACATCATCCAATATCACTCCTTTTTTTTTAATATTCACTCTCCACATATTCGCACACTTTCTTCGAGTTCTCAGCTGTTATTTTTTTCAATTCTTCATTGCCAATTGCTTAACACCTTCCATTTGAAATGACACATTCCTCACTGCTATCCGATTTTTCAATGGGATTTAATTCAGAGTAGTACAAAGGAAGACGAAGGACGGCATGACCATTTTCAACTAGTAGCTTGTCTAGGACGGTTTCTTCAGCAACACATTCTTGTAATTGGGATAATGGCATTGTCATCGTTCCTTCTTTTTCTTTTTTCATAAATTGCTACACATTGTAGATAATTTGCCGCCCTTGGCTATGAATTGCCTTTTGATTATTCATTTTCAACCTGACAACAAAATTCATACATTATTGCCTATTTCAAACCACTCATGTCAATATAAACAAAAAGATCATTAAACGCTCATCTAAACAGTTTTACTCTCTAAACTGTACATTATTCTCGTAACCAAATTAAGGTTAAAAAGCAAAATTTGTTTTAAACATTACTTTTAGTATATAAAAGCAGTTACAAAACTTGAATTTGACGAGTAAATACCATGTATTGGTTTAATACACCAGAAATACGCCTTGGAAATCCAGAAAATCTGTAATATGAATTAAAAATAATAAATGATAATTTTAACCAAATTTTTACATACCTTAACAATTTCCCTTTAGTCTTAAGAAAGACTAAATTACAATTATTGAAGTTTTGTACGTCTACATAATACGCAATTCGTCATTCACCAAAGTTTTTGTCATTTATGGTAGTATTCATTGAAAATATCTATGGTTAGCTGATATTATTTTAATATCTGACGTTTACGTACTGGACAAGCACAAGGGCTTGGACATCTCGAATATAGCCCTTCCTCTCGGGAAGAAATAAAAGTGGCTTTCCTTGTACTTTCCTCACTACCTTCCCTCGGGACGAGAATAACACATGGCTTTCTTTATTCTCTATCTACACTCATACGAGATACCATGAAATACCAAAAAAATCTAAGGTTTTTTTTTAAGATATTACCCCAACATCTAAGGTTATTTTGAAGAGCTGATTCTCGAAATTGTCCTAACATCTAAGGTTCTTTGGCAGATTATAGAATCTTACATCGGATTCCATCACCGACAACAACTAACAGATGAATAGTTTAAAAGTATTACGCGTTCATAAACATTGCTATAAAAGTAAAAGTTTAACCTTCACGTTAAGGTAGTGAGTCAGAAGTGAAAATGGTCTACAAAGCATTTGCAATTTTCTAATAACAACTAAAATAATGCTATCTTGAATCGTTAAAAAAGTTTATGGACCCGGTGATGGAAATACCTTAATATTGGGAGTCTGTAAAAAGTGAAAGTTATATATTGTAGAACTGAAAGGTGCAACCGTTACGTCAATGGTGTAAGTGAAAGTATTTACGTAATCGTAGTAAAAGGTTTAACCTTGGTGCACTTAGTACTTAAACAAAATGTGGTAAGAAGCCTTGTCTACTTACTGAAGCAGGGGTGCCAAGATGATGAAACTTGTTTCAAGATGCCTACCCAAGATATTGAATTCTGCCAAAAGGTCATTAGATGTTGCCAAATGGACCTTACTTCAAGATATGAAAGTCATCTGCGAGATCTTGCAAAAAAACCTTGTGTTAAAATGTTGATTCTGGACCAAGATTTGGGAGACGCTATTCAAGACAAAAGATGCTTGGCTAGGATGCTGCACCCATAATTCAGAACCATAAATTACATTCAGGTCCCCTTAGATATATGAAACCTCTTGGAAAAGCTAAGGAGAAGGTGATAGAGAGATTTCATGGGCAAAGATCAAACAAGAATAAAGGTGGGGCATTGAGTGGGAGAGGGGCCAAACAAAAGCAAGGAGCGTGCTTGGACTGACAAATAAGCATCAAAGACGTATAGAGTGGGGACCAATTAGAATGGGGGACTTAGAACCGGTGGTGAGGTCACAAGGTGGGAGTAATCAGAAGAGGTACAAGATGATGGGTCAAATATGCAGGATGAGATATGCCACATACAGAGGATGAAAAACTAGCGCATAAAGGTGACCAAAACAGGGGTTGAAAAACTGGTCAAAGATGATAAAAACCGGGGTTGAAAAACTGATACAAAAAGATGACAGAAAATAGAGGTTGAAAAGTGGGGTGAAAATGTGACAGAAAATAAGGGCTCAAAATAGATCACAAAAGTATAATCAAAATACAATATGAGAACAGGAGTGGCGAAATATAGGGACTGAAAAACGACCCGAAAGAGATTATGGCCAAAACAGGGGGTAAAAAGAGGCGGGGGAGTCAAGATGGTCGCGGAAATCTAACATAGCCGCCGAAGTGGCAGGGTACTATTGACCTGTAAGCATTATTACGTACTTGTTTCTAATAGTTAGGTATCTAAGCTTAAGCTCATTTTAAATTTATGGTATAAAACTGGATCTTATGTTTATAGGAGACAGAATAGTGGTATTTCTACAGCTTAATAAAATTGTTCTCCCTATATCTTAAAAACGCAAAAATCATCCAAGAGCTGCAAATTACAAAAACTAAAAACCCGGAAGAAAAAATGTGTATTAATTTATTTGGCATTTTCTAAAGTCTTGATTTACACATTTTGACCTTAATTCATTAAACCGGTTGTATATTTTTAACCCTTTTTGTGATTAAAGAACAGTAATTTATCATTCCATTTTTTTTTGTGTCTAAGGTACATATAACACCGTGTATACCATCACTCCCATTATGCACACTGTAAAATAAATTTTTAAATAATCTAAAAAATATAGAAGTTTACGTATGGAAAATGCATAACAAATGTTTAATAATAGTTATCTATATACAGAGTATCCAATATAATGATGTCCCGTATGGGAATAAAGGTCAGTTTAAGCATCCCTTTTCTGCAATAGTAGCGGGGCCATCTGGTTGTGGGAAATCGTATTTTATCGATGATTTTCTAAAAAATATCGAAACTGTCTGCGATACAGCTTTTGGTTTTACGGCGAATGGCAACCATTATTCTAAGATCTCTCGGTGGAATTTCAGAAAGGATTACCTGATATGGAACAATTTGAAGGAGAAAAACCGGTCTTAATCATAATTGACGATCTAATGTGCTAGGCTATTGGTTCGGTGGTTGATATTTTTACAAAGGGTTATCATCATAGAAATGTAAGCGTGTTTTTCTTAACGCAAAACATATTTCATCAAGGACGTGGATAGCGAGATATCTTTCTCAACGCTCATTACATAATCTTGTTTAAGAATCCATGTGACAGGGCACAGATACAGCATTTAGCAAGATAGGTTTTACCCGACAAGCCGAAATTTTTAGAGGCAGCGTACCGAAATGCTACTTCTAATCCGCACGGATATTTATTGTTCGATTTAAAACAGAATACACCGGACGTGTTACGCTATAGAACAAACATATTCGGGCCTCAAGGTATTTGCCAAGTAGATATAGCGAAAAAAGGGGTTTAAGCCTCAAAGTCATAAAGATTACATCATATATGATGGTTGACGCTTTAATCCAAAACACCGATACCCGCACGCATTAGCCAGATTAAGTAAAGTTCAGCGTGGCGCTTTATTGAAATGTTTGGATAGTAAGCAGTTGGAATGCATTTGCGAGTGTGCACATAATATTTTAAAAGGTCGTGTACCTCAGTCAGCTGATCAGAAGCAGCGACTCTCTCAACATAAGCACACTTTAAGGCGGTTAACACAGAGGGGTCAATCTATAAAAAAGAAGAAACAGTTTCTCATACAGAAGGGCGGCGCATTTCTACCGCTCCTGTTAGGACCATTACTTGGCGGAATTCTGGGTAATTTGTTTCAATTACTATGGACCACAAAGAAGATGATTATTCTACCTATGGATTTTATACAGCGCCTGCAAGCGTCAGCAAAACAACATATTAACGCAGCTGGGTAACGACATGGATAAAGTATTAAAAACCAAAATGACCGACTATGTCAAAGGGCAGCAGTTCAATCAAATATATTTACATTTTTCCAATCAGTTACGTCATCCCGCTAGTATAATAATCGGTGGTGATGATGGCGATATCAGGAATTCACCTAAACGCAAAGGGTGAAAATTCAATCAAGGGTTAAAAATGACCATCAAAAAGAAGGAATAGGTGTGAACTGACAAAAAGATTCTTAACACAACCAAAATAGCGCTTATTAGGGTGAATTGAAAATGGCCTCCGAAAAGAAGCCATAAAAAAAGGTTCTTAATACAACCAAAAGGACTCTAATTAGGGTGAAAATGCCCTCCGAAAAGAAACCATAGGGGTGAAAAAATACGATCCCCACGTGGGCATATAAAAAATTAAATGTGAGGTGCCTCAGGGGCGGGGATTGTGACGTAAAAAAAGTGGTGGGGAGGGTGTCTCCTTACTACTAACAATATAATTAACTAACTTCTAACAATTATAGTACTTCACTCTTTTATTAGTCCTGCTGCACTGAGGACAGAGAATGAAAAATATTAAAGAAACATTTCCAACTAAATTTTTTCCTTTTTATAAAAACTATTTATGGAAAATATTATATTATATAATATTATATATCACCATTGTTCTCAATTTTTTTGTGCCTCCGTCCCGTAACACCTACTTTCCAATCCCCAAAATTGTCCTGAAACTCATTATTTCTAAAACGTTCAAATTTTTTGTTTGGCACCACTTATGGCTGTCATACATATTAAAGCAGTTTGATACGTGGATGTTTAGTGCTGCCAATATAACCTAAAATATGATGGTGTCAGCAAATAAATGGTCAAAAATATGTTTCATGAATTAATGATGCCAGCACCAAAAACGTTGTGTATGTTCAGTAACGATATATGAAAATGTAAACTTTACCATTAACACTCATAATAAAATACTTATCTTTTTTGGGATTTTTAATGGTGTATTTAAATTATACAATCTAAACGTTTCGATAACACTTACTACTCTTCGTCAGTAGTAATATTTGTAAGAATTGTTAAAGATGTAAACAATTCTTACAAATATTACTACTGACGAAGATAACTGTATGTGTTATCGAAACGTTTAGATTGTATAATTTAAATACACCATTAAAAATCCAAAAAAGATAAGTATTTTATTCAGTAAGGATAGTTTTGCGATTATTCATTGTTGCGGGCCTTAGCGATACCCGCAAAACTATCGTTTCTGGACTTGTGGTATAAATAATTATCTTAGATCCACATTAGTACTTATGTTTAAACATAAATGTTCCGAAATTAAGGTTGTCATTTTTGTAACGTGACGATTTTGCCAAAATCTGTAATCTACACCGTACGCTTGCTGAATACTTAAAATATCATGAACCACCAACTCATATTTCAAGTTATCTAACTTATAGGGCGCTTAAAAGTTGATAAATGTTACGGAAATTGAAACAAAAAATGTGATTATGAAAATTTACATACCCTTCTAAATTGAAGTAAGAATGTAACTATTTTGTAATACTTTTCTGGAGTATATCTTGGGAAAGCAGAAGTGAGAAAACTAAACAATATTTAGAGGAAATCTGTAGTTAATTTTCTAATAAATGAGAGTGGGCGGGTTAAATTAGAATGCTTAGACCGTCTGGGAGGGTTATAATTTATAAAGAATGCAGTAATGCAATTTTGGATTACTAAAATATATTGCTTGAAATTTTATGACATAAACGAGATAAAGTTGTTATTTTTTAATAATAATTAACAAGTTTTTAAGCAATACAGAATGAATTATTAAGTGACCATAACCATGCACTTAGCGTCAACAAGTTTGTTAGTATTGCAAAACTTAATTTCCTAAATGGGCGGTTGTGTTCACGGATAAAGGCGTGAAGACAAACTTAAATTTTCTATCATTCACACATAAATTGTGAAAGATTTCGTCCGTTATTCAAAATTAGGAAATTACAAAAAAATGTTTCAAGCGATACTGCAATGAATTTTGGATTCATTATATTTTTACCTATTTCTTATTAGGATATTATTTTAAACAATGTCATTATGGCACACCCTGTTTTATACTAAAGACGTTTTTTCATCCTTATATTTTCTATGCCCTATAAAAGTCATGCATGTGCTTTGTTCTCGAATTTACTTCTTGTACGTCTAATTTTCAACTTGAGTACTTCAGTGAATGACTTTTACAATGTATCTTGAAAAGCAATTTTAGTTTTAATAAAAGTTTCGCATTTTTGGATTCATTCCAGAATATCAGTTTTTATAGAATTGAGGAAGTTTCATTCTGCAGGTCAATGCATAGATGAACTTTAACCTATATTTTTATACACCTACACTTACACGTGAACTTCCTTTTTTTGTGCGGTATATTTAGTCACATTTTCACGTTTATGTTTACGTTTATTTTATTTCTTAATTTTATAACCAAAAGGTAATTGAAAATTGAATATTTCCATAGAGTTTTTATTCTCGTAATGTAATCAAATAACTACCCCTTTATGTATATTATGGAGAGGTGATTTAGGAATTAGGGGCATAATGGAGATGTAAATATTGTATAACAGTAACAATATACGATGAAGAAATATCTTAATTGTCGTGGTATTGGTAATCTATATCTAATTCGAAAATGTAAACTTTCACCATTAACACTCATAATAAAATACTTATCTTTTTTGGGATTTTTTTTCCCAAAAAAGATAAGTATTTTATATCTAATTCGTTCAAATACTGTTACACTTCGTTTTAAGTATAAAATGCAGTCGTACATATCTTTGAATTTGTTCGTATATGTGCTTCGCAATTTTGCATTACCATTTATATTTCGAAGTACAGTCAAACTCACTTAAGACGAGTACGGATAAAACGAGATTCTGGATATAACGAGCGTTTCGTAGGTAAATTGTATTAGTTTACGTACTAATTTTTCCCGCTTATTACGTTCACGTTTCACGGTAAAGACGAGCAAATTTCAAATTTTGTAGTAGTTTTTATATACATACTAAAAGCCGTTTCAAGTAAATATTTGTTAAGAATTTTTGGGATTTCCGTAATTACGTTTCACAGCAAAGACGGACACATTTTAAAAGACTTAAAATAGATTACCTACTGCTATTGAGTAAAAAATCATTTTCAGTCAACGCTACTGCTTAGAATTCGCTTATGCCTTCCGGCTTACGAATTTTACACATTGTACCTGTTTTACAAATGAATGCAAGGTATGTAGTTTCTGGTCAGTTGTTACTTTTGCAGCAAGACGTGAGGTTAAAAAATGGCTTCAATAAAATGCAAAACACTTTCAATTCGCGAGAAAGTTGAGATAATTCGGGAACTAGAAAATGGTGCAAAAAATTCCGCGACGTGCAAAAAATGCGGTTTACCATCATCTACCATGTCAACGTTGAGGAAAAACAGAAAAACTACACTTGCAGCATTCGGAAACAATTTAACTGACGTGAAAAAAATTAAAAAAGTATACTAGAGATGATATTGATAAAGCTCTAATTGTGTGGTAAAAACCAAAGAAGTGCCGGTTTACCCACTAATGGGCCCATTTTAAAAGCGCAGGCTGACAAGTTCGCGGAACAATTAAATTAAACAGACTTTAAGTGTAATAATGGGTGGATTGATCGCTTTAAAAACCGCAATAACATTGTGTATGGAAAAATAAATGGTGAAGCGAAATCAGTGGACACTAACGTTACAGGTGAGTGGTTAAAAAGGTGTTTGGCCGGAATTACGACGAAAATTTAAAGATGAAAACATCTACAACGCCGACGAAGCTGGATTATTTTTCAATTTAACGCCAGATACCACTTTAAAATTTAAAAATGAAAAATGTATTGGTGGAAAAATGTTGAAAAATCGTGTCACTGTTTTAATTTGCGCCAATATGACGGGAAGTGACAAAAAAAATTGTTGGTAATCGGAAAATCACGAAATCCTCGCTGTTTTAACAATGTTAAGTGCCTACCAGTTGACTACACCTCTAACAAGAAAGCTTGGATGACATTTACAATTTTTGAAGAGGAAATTAGAAAATGGGATGATAAATTACGACGTAACAATCGAAAGATTTTATTATTGGTTGATAATTGCCCAGCGCATCCTGAATTGCAAAATTTAACCAACATCACCCTTATTTTTTTGCCACCAAACACAACGTCTATCCTTCAACCCATGGACCAAGGGATTATCAGGAGTTTTAAAAATTTCTACCGTCGGTTATTAGTGTTACAGTTAATCGATCGAATGGAAAATAAACATAAGCGTGTTGGATGCAATTTGCCTAATGAGTGATGCGTGGAATAATGTGACCCCCACAACAATTCAGAACTGTTACAAAAAAGCTGGTTTTGTTTCTGCTGTTAATGAAAGTTTCGAAGAAGAAGACGATCTTCCTTTATCTACTTGGTTAGAAAGTAGAGACATCAATAATTTTCAAAATTGCGCGTCCTTAGATGACTACGTAGATATTGATGCCGATGTGATCACTTCGGGTTTAAAAACTGACGAAGAAATTATACAAGAAATTACAGAACGGGAAGCTGAAAGTGATGAAGCTGATGTAGATAGTAATGAGTGTGATAAACCCATGTCTGTTACACTCGCTAAAGCAGGCGACGCATTAGTATTATTGACGCGGTTTTTTGAAGAAAATCTATAAGTGTTTTAAGAGGTAGTCGCAATGATGTTAAATTTAAACCAAAACGTCAGCTAAAAATAAATGAAATTTTTAGTAACTCTCCTAATGCTTAAGAGATATTCCGCTTTTTAATGCAAAATAATGTATTTTTATGCGTAATAAACAATATTTTTAAAAATGTAGTATCCTTTTTAATTTTTAGAGTTTCTCGGATATAACGAGCAAAAATTGGCAGTCCCAGAGATCGTTTTAACCGAGTTTCACTGTATTTAAATAATGGTTTATTTCGCTAACCGGAATTCTGAAATGGGAAAGTTGAGCCAAACTTGCGCGTTCACGCTGTCAAAATTCAATTTCTTTTCCGTTTCGTTTTGAGAGCAAATGGTTCTCGTGAGTGCATAAATAAAGCTTTGAATTTTCCTAGTCTTCTAACTGCATCTCTTAATTCGGAGTTTGTCAAAGCTTAATTAATTAATGGAGGTTGGTTTACCTTTCTGGGTTCTACTCTATTAATGCGTTTCGACGGATATATATATATATATATATATATATATATATATATATATATATATATATACATACAGGGTGACCCAAACTCGATGGCCAAAACGAAAACAGCTGATTCCTCTGGCCAAAAGGAACAAAAAATTGTTAATACAGGGTGTGTCTATTGTTGATGGTTTCCAAGATGTTAACTTTTTTTAATTTTTTCTATTTCGTGGACTTATTTTTTAAATCACGCTGTATCTTCCAAACTAGAAGAGTTACAAGAAAACACATTAGGAGAAATTTGTAGAAGATGAAATTGCCTTAAAGAATATTGAATTCATTCGAGACAAACTCATCATTCAACATTTTTAATGACATAATGAATTCAGAAATGATTTTTTTTCAAATCCCAAGACAAATTTCCAAGAGGAATATTTTTCCAATAGAGATGGATTTGATACATGGCCGATAAAGGAAAAACTTCCTTTTTTCATAAGCTTCACAACGATACGAAAAAAACTTATGGTTGACGTACTAATTACTGAATTGTTACAGGAATACACCTCAGGAAAAACTTTTAGAGCATAAAATTACCTTCAAAAATATGGTAGAGTAGATGAGAATTGACGATTTGTCCCTCACTTTTCAATCAATCTGTACATTTACGGCAAGAAATACGTCTCCTTTACTGATATCGTTTCATCACCGTAGCAACGACTTGACATTAGTAAGTTAGTTGTCAAAATTTGTTTGCTATTACAGTTTTGCTGATTTCAATACGAGTTCTTTCTGTTGTAGTGATATTGTAATTTAGTTTTTGAGTCGTTCTTGTTCTTGTTATTATTATTGTTCTTGTTTGTGTTCGTGTTTTCCTTCCTGAGTCATATTTTCAAATGAAGAATATGCCGATATTCATTATTATTATGGTGTTGCCCAAGGGAATGCGAGTGAGGCTGCTAGACTGTATGCAGCTGCTTTCCCAAGAAGAATTCATCCAGAAAGAGGGGTGAGATCTGGAGATCTTGGAGGCCACGCCACTGTACCACCTCTTCCAATCCAACGTTGGGGATAATGTTCGTTTAGCCATATAGTACGCGTCAAATGTGTCGAAACTTGTTGGCGCTGTGGTCATTTGAGGAGGCGCTTCTTGTGGAATAATTCTATAAAAAAAGTGTACCCGTGCAATTATAGACTTTTTGAGATGGCGGAGCTCAGCGTGCGCTTTGCAAGGTAAATGAATCTCTTGAAGGACACCACAGTATTGATGAAGCCATGGTTCCTTAAAGCGGACGCCATGAATGCAAGCAATACATTCATGGAAAATCAATCCACAGGGTTTAAACTTTGGGTTGGGACAAGTCGTCTATACATATACTAGTTTGAACCATACCAAGGAGTTGCAAATTATGTAAATTAAACATATAAACCATTAGAAGTTGATACTTAGTTATGCTGATCGGCTAAGGTGTAAGTGGGAATTTACAAGAAAAAAGCATACACAGAACCGAAACCATTCGTGAAAATCGAATATCAATGTCCGAATGTCATGAAAAAAGAAAAACGTGGCATGTTTGACTACGCTAAATTACAAGATAAAAACATTATTTTCATAAAGTGGAATGATAGTAATATTATCACCTTTGGATCTATAACAGGGGGGTTGATCAGTAAATTTAGTAAAACGATACTCCTTAAAGAACAAACAGTTTATATACATCGATCAACCTGAAGTTGTCAAGCTGTATAATAAAAATTTGGAAGGAGTTGATACGTCAGATCAAAATATAGCTTAATATCGTGTTCAATAAGGGGAAAGAAATGGATTTTTTTTAAATCTCACACGGTATCGACATGATCTTAACAAATGCGTGGCATATTCATAAGAGATTGTGTAATAGAATGGACCAGTTGGCATTCAGAAGAAACGTAACCGTCACTGTCCTGGACCAAAATAAAAGAGTTTGTGTATCAAAGAGCAAAGGCTGGTCGTATGTTGGAACTTAGGCATGACCTCTTGGACTATCTAGTCATGGCTTAGGACAAACAAACGCGATGTGTTACATTGTCACACTAAAACCACCACCCGATGTAGAAAACGTGATGGTGTACATGTTAAGTTTTTTGTAATACATCATACGCGATAATGTTATAGCCAAAGATTAAAGAGAGAGAAGATGGGAAACGTAGGTAGACGAGTATAATAAATACTGACCCAAAAAAAGAACGTATGTTTACAGCTGAAGCACTAGAGAGCGCCCTAGAATTCCAAAAGAATAACCGCGAAATGTAATTTCTCCACTAATCAGCTATCAGGCGGCGTATTTTTTTAGGATTTAGGAAAATGAAGTTGAGATAAACAAAAAAAAAAGGTTTGTAGTAATAACGTAGACTATATTAAAATATTTTGTTACAGTTAATTTTAACTAATATTATTTTACTGAATTAAAAAAAATATATGACAAGACACAAAACAAAAGAAATACATATTATATAAATTAACTAACACTAAAAAGCACAAACACTATATACACAAAGATATTTACACGTAACAAGATAAAAAACACAATGAATATTAAATATAACGAGATAACAAACAAATATAAAAATTCAAGCACGATGTTTACATGAGCGTCATAAACATATGGTAGCATGTAAACAAAATTTTAGTTTCCTATAATTATTTGTTTTCGACTTGTTTGTGCGAATACACCTGAAGCGATAGATGTCGCTACCTTCGCCTTGGTCGTTACGTTTCCCATCTTTTTTACTTCCTAATCTTTGGTTATAGCTGCCTAATGAGCTAATGACCTACATATAGTACACATTCACAATCAAAAAACGTTTGTGAATTTTTCGAAATAAACACAGCTACCGTCATTGTGTTTTATTTTTAGCAAGTTTATATAAAAAAATTAAAAAAAAAGCAGATGTCGTTTTAGGCATATATGGGTTAAACGATTAAAAACTCGCCCGATATTGAAAGGAAAGTATTTGAAAGTGATGATTAGGGTTTAAAAGCATTCGATTCGTCAACAGATTGTAAAATATTTTCCGTACTATTTATTTGGCTTTTTATTAAGCAACTACGACAGATTTACACTCGCTGTGTGACTTTTTTCAGGTTCTTAGACTTGCTCCAGAATCTACCGAAAGAGATGCTCTTGAAGTAATGGCTTGCGTAATCAGGCAAATTCAGAAATATAGCAATAAGTTGTTTGCGACAATTTTTGCATTCTACTTTCCACTACGGTGGGTTGTGTGTTTACCCCCTTTACTCTGAAAAAATAAAACGTAAGCGCTATGTGTCCACTTTTGCAGGTTAACATATCTTCTAAATAATTCGACATAATCAATTTGATTAATTTCTACGTTTTTAACTGCAAATGATATGTCAGTTTATGTTTGAGGATCTTTCGCATGAAGAACAAACAAACGTAAATATAAGATCATTAACCGCTTATGTTTATTAATTTCTGCTCTCAATATAAGTGCCACTGGGAATACATAATATATTAAAAACCATAAAATTATTCACTTTTATCATTAAGAACTAATATTGTCTGGTTGATGTATTTGTTCAAAGGAACATATGATTATGTACGATTACGTTATGGTTTATGATGGTCAATAATGTCGCTTTCAACATTGAATGCTGCAACCAAAGCATAGAAAACCGAATATTTTGGTACTTTTTTGTAAAAGTATGCCAATATGGAAGTGGCAACTTTGAAGATGAATTTATTCCTCTAGTATTTTTTTTTCAATATCATAAAAGAAATAAATATTTGTAATTATGATTTTAAATCGTGAAAGTTTAAATGTTCATAACTGAAATTTATGTTAGTTATATTTAGATTTACAAAAGGCACAGTAGAGTAGCCTTATCGTACGATCATAAAAATTAGCTAAAGAAATAGATAATCAAACGCTGGATTAGATGAGTAAGATTATATTGAATGAACGCATAATCGCAATATAGGTATGTATAATCTAATGGGAAATCTACATGCAAATGAGTTTTATGCATTTTGCATCCACATTTGGTTATTAGATGCCATGTGCTAAAAGCGTGACAAAACCGCAAATTACATTTTTTAAGTGTTTTGAGATGTAACGAATTTCATTATATTTACTCTCATGGATTAAGGTCAAACAATGAAAGATGTAAGGTTATAGAAAGCCTCTCAAGTGAATTAATAGAAATATATTGAAACTAGACCTTGTAAGTAAGAGAGGATATAATTAACCATTAAGATGGTATAGTGATAAAAAGATGAGCGCGTAGCAATGTACGAATGTGACCGGTTTTACTTTTTATTATTTTATACGTTTGCAAGAGATGTAAGTTGTTTTATTATTTTCTGTTTATTATTCCATTTCACGTGTTGAGTTCACTACTGGAATTGTAATCACTTTGATAAGAGTAACGATTGTTAGCCTAGGTTTTATAAACATTCTTGTAATGTTTTGTTGTTGAAATGGCTTTTAGTGTGTAAATAAAAACAGTTTATGTTATATGTAGATTACTTGGAAGTTGGAAAACACGTGTTTTGGAGGACAGCATAAGGTTAAGATTAGATTAATAATAAGAAAATACATTCATTGTAATTTAGAAAGAGTGAAATTGTAACCAATTATAATCTTTTGTCTGATAAATTTATTCAATCCATTCGAAACGACGTCATAGTAAAATATTTACTTTTTCGAATTCTCTAATCTAGGAATTCGACAATTAATTAGGCGATTATAATCTAAATGTCTTTAAGTGTGGCGTCATTGAATGTCTAATCTAAAACATGCCTTATTGTTTGACCAATGTATAGTGAGTTACAAATTAAACGATTTAATTTATAAACACCAGGTTTCCAAATGTATTTTATTTTGACTTTACAATTAAAAATATTCAAAATTGTCTTGTACATTTTGTGAAACAAGGGGTGATGCATGAATACTATATTTCATGTTTGTATGTTTATTTTCGATAAACTTTTGGAATAGTTAACTTTGGCCCGTTTGTTTTCTATTAAATTATCAATCATTTTTTGATTAACCAATTGACAATCAAACTTGTTTATTACAGCTTTGAATATAGACGTATTATCACAGCTTAGTAAGCTGTGCGTATTATATTTTTTGTGCGATCGTTCATTTTTGTCAACTTACTGTCACTGTTTTGACAACAGTAGGTGGCATTTTCTGTTTAATGAGTCTAACTGAACGGTAAGTAATTTACTTACCGTTCAGCGAACAGTAAGTGAAATTCATAGCTTACTGAAACACCTGCCAGAGCTTTATTAATATTAAAATTAAATGTACAATTGTTACCATTGGAAATTCTAATAATAATAATAATAATAATAATAATAATAATAATAGTTTAATAATAATAATAATAGTTTACTGATTAGCAAAATTTCTGACACAATTATTTTACAACTGTCACATTAACATTCAGGTTACTAAGGAAACAATACATACGCTTGTGGCTCGGCTTGTGGTCATCTTTTAAGCAATTTTGAGATAAAATAAAATGTGTTTTGCCTACATTTTGCCATCAAGTGTATTGTTGATCGCACAAAAAATGGCATAAGCATTTCGAACACCGATCTCCTCCAATATTGGCGACTTAAATTTCCTTACTGTTCTTAATACTTAATATACTATAAAGTAAACATTATTTAAATGGTAAAGTTAAAAGCTCTATGAAGTAGTTTAATAAATATCCATATCACACATGGTTGTAAATAAATTAAGAGTTATGAGTTTTCATATTCTGAAATTTTAAATGTTTTAAATGTTGAATTTAATTTTTCTAGGGGGCGGGGGATTGACTCGACATTGATCTCCTTCCATGTAGACAGACCCTCCAACTGCAGTATGTAGGTATGAAAGAGACCCCGTTTAATAGGCCAAACCTTTCTTATTTTTATATATTGTGTTATGATTCCAATTTTTTGACAAAGAAAAAAAATGACCAACATCCAGCTGTAGGTAGCGTACCGCAAAAATTTTATTATTTTCATTAACGTTTGTCAAATCGTCATTCTTAGCCCGATAGAAAAGATAATTAGTGAATTTTTAATATGCTAATGGTTTCGAAATATGTTATTTATATATTTTTGTGTGAGAAATGTGTAACTGATATTGGCTAAGAGTTGAAAAACACATGTTGGGGTTTGAGTAGCAGGTGTACGCTTAAAAAACTGCTTTACTGAATGGGCGTAACGAATCATTGGAATTTCTTATGCGCTCTCTTGATGTAAAAATGTCATTGATCTAATGTTTAATTACGGCTGAACATAGCGCAGAATAGTGCTTTCGGCAGCCGGATTGATTCTCTTAAAAATACATGCTCTCAAACTTTTCTAATTAACATTACGTGCCCCGTATTTAATCAGCCAATGAAAAAGCTATCTTGAACAAACGCTGAACGCACATCCGATGAGAATTTTCCACTGTTCTTCGATATAACATAACATTTTTGTAAATGAAGTAGACACATCCCTGTGATTATAGTGGGTGAAATGAATACATAACCTGTAAAGAAGAGTTCTATGCTACACTGTACGTAAACCAAAAGATCAACCATAAGACAAACAACGTAAACGAAACTTAAAATAAACTCCATTTAAATAACTCATTCTCAACATATCAGCATTATATTCGCTTCTTCAATTAATTAACAGATTTCTCAAATTGTCGGCATTATCCTACGAACGATAAATGAAGTTGTTAATCAATAACAGGAAAAAATATTTTTAAGAACCGAGTTTGCTAAACAAAATATAAGTCGATAATTATCTTATAATCTACTATTCATATCACACGAACGTGACGGTATGCGGAACAATGGGAAAGGATAGTCAGTCGCTGCCAGTATCTTAAAGCAAAGGTACACCTTTTGTAGGGATCTTGTCATTGAAATTGTGTAATAAATTACAGGTATAAAAATGCTTCTATTGCGTACATAAAACAGTATTCATGTAGTAGCTTTGCCATTATTTGTTTACATTTAACAAGATGGAATTTTATGTTTACGACATACGAATTAATTATGTTTCTGGAAGAGAACTCTATTGATCAAATACCTGAGTATATGTTGAACTGAAACATCTTTATTGCTCCAGTGGTGTCGAATACAACTTAAAAAGTAACTATCATTGGAATTTCTTATGCGCGCTCTTGATGTAAAAATGTCATTGATCTAATGATTAATTACGAATGAACATAGGGCAAATCCAAAGGGATCTTTGTTTGGTACGGTGAAACCCGAGACGTAAATGGAGGCTTTGTTACGGACGAATGCATATTTTTAAAATTAGGAGGTCGTGCAATAATTAATATGAAACTGTTCCAACGTAAATTAATGTTTCTTGTCCTTTTGAAAGACGGGAGTTGATTGTGGGAGTAAAAATAGGTTTTTTAGTTTTGAAATCGGAGGGGAACGCAGTCACCGTTAGAATGTCAATCGAACCAGATCGATTTTTGGTTAATTAAATACCTTCATTGTAAACAGTTTGTCTTTAAAATATTTCTTGCGTGTACATTTTCCTTTGAATTAGCCAACACTAATTTTTTTTTGCCTTCTGGTACTAGTTGTAATGTGTTTTTCAAATATTAATCTATAAATAACAGTCGCCCTTTTTGAAGTTAAACCGCGTATGTTAACGATTTGTGTCTGTGATCGATTAAGGGAATATATTTGAGTGTAAGTAGGTATTTTTATATAAACTAAGGCTGTCAGCAAATAATTCTACAAGCCTAGATTAACCTATTAAAAATCGAGCATTGCCTTGCAAATGTATGTTATTCGCACACGGGCTCCTTAAGCTGAAAGCCGCTAAAATAAAAGACTGCAGGGCTCCCTCACTCTGGTATTGGTTTGAATTAGCATTGTTGTTTGCTGTTTATATTTCTATTTGTGTAGAGGTGGGGTGGTGGAGGGGTACTTGATACCGCTTTAGTTATTAATTGTAAAAGGCAATTGCCAAGTGGGTACACACTCCCGGGCTAGATAACCATTAAACACCTCGAATTTTATTTTTATTGTTGTATAGATGAATGTGTAACCTGAGAAAGAGGCGCTGTATTTTTCTAACGCACTCAAATTTATATATCGGTCAGGATGTTGTGACCTATTTTTAACTTACCTTTGTAAGACTTTGTTTTAATGAGTTTTTTTTTGTGTCAGTTGTTAAGTAGAATTGTTTGCCTGTGAACTAATTTCTCTTTATATGCAATTGATTGTAATTTTTCGTATGTATTTTGTGCTTTAGTAGTCACTAAACAATTGTGTACGTGTAAATTCCTTGTCTATTTTCTTTTGTCCTTTCCTTTACCTTATTATCACCTGCACAATTTTACTGTTAGTTTATGATTTTTATCTTGATTATAAATGACACAATCGTGGTTGTGACTACATGGGGTTTCTTTTTGTTATTGTTTTTATGTGTAACTAAACTGCTTTTTATTCATTTTCTCTTAATGTTATAATTTTGTGCGCACTTTAACCTGATTTAATGGTGTTTTTTTTATATATTACCACTTTCTTTGTTTTTTTTGTGTTATTAGATTTATTAAAGTACTTGTGCAATTACTTATTTATGAATAAAGTGGGTTTTATTGGTGGTTCTTTCCCACAATAGTATATTAACGGGCTGAACCACTATTGCGCAAAGCTCGTTAATTTTAATTTGAGTAGTTCCATTTTTTTACCTGACCCACATGATGCAACACTTACCTCATCCATCCTATCTAATTTAAATAGCACAACATACCTACCACTAGACGGCCACTTCGTTTGATCAGATTTGAGGTTTGCGAGTAATTAAATATTAGACTAGTAATAAATTCTAATGTTTTAATTATTGCCAGGAAAGCAAAAGTAAGGCAGGCAATTCATTTGAGTAATAGTAACATTATTGTCAGTCAAGTCAAGATAAATCACTTAGCGATGGTTTTGTTCTTGAATTTGCATTATTGCAAATTACGCTTTTCAAGATACGGCACCTGGGGACGCTACAGGTTTAGCATAGAATATTGATTTTCAAATGTAACACTTTGTATATTACATGTTCAATTTGGGTGTTTTGAAAATTATTCTATTTATGGTAACCATAAAAAATTTAATTGGTGTAGTGTAATTGGGCTTATAAGCAGATTATGTTAAATCTTGAATTTTGCGCCATTTCGTTACATTTCTACATTTAATAAAATATGCTCCCAACGTACACAACTAAATTCAAATTGACAAAATTTCGGTGTCTCGATTTTGTTATTGGTAACTGATAATGTTTCTTATATTGAACGAAACTTCACTTTATGTATCACTTAAACATTAATTTTGCGGTTGATAATTTATTGACGCAACCAATATTAATGTATCTTTTATCTAACGAGGCTTCACTTAATTTATAACCTAATTTATTAATTGTTACGTTAAGCTGACATTTACACTATCTCTTATTATAAGCGGCACAGATAGCTTGATATTTTTTATTTGCCTTAACTGTTTTGAACTTTTTTAAACGAAAAATCCAGACGAGGCCACCAATATGGATAGAAACATGGCACTATTCAATACCGACTTTCATAGAAAGACGAAAATTACAATAATACAAGTTGCACTAAGTGGGACACAATAAGGGTTGAGTAATGCATCGTTTGTTGTAAGTAAAACTGCATGACGCGAATTGTAAATACGAAAAAATTCGGAAGTCGTGTGTAAATTACATAAACAACACTACCTAAAGATGCTCAAAATTGAGCGCACGTCGAGTGCTCTCAAACTTTTCTAATTAAGATTACGTACCCCGTATTTAATCAGCCAATGAAAACGCTATCTTGAACAAACGCTCAACGCACAGCCGATGAAAATTTTCCACTGTTCTTCGATATAACATAACATCTTTGTAAATGAAGTAGACACATCCCTGTGATTAAAAAACTCCATTTACATAGCTCATTCTCAACATATCAGCATTATATTCGCTTCTTCAATTAATTAACTGATTTCTCAATTTGTCGGCATTATGCTACGAACGATAAACGAAGTTGTTAATCAATAACAGGAAAAAAAATATTTTTTAAGAACCGAGTTCGCAAAACAAAATATAAGTCGATAATTATCTTATCTACCAGATAAATCTACTATTCATATCACACGAACGTGACAGTATGTGGAACAATGGGAAAGGATAGTCAAGTCGCTGCTAGTATCTTAAAGCAAGGGTACGCCTTTTACAGGGATCTTGTCATTGAAATTGTGTAATAAATTACAGGTATAAAAATACTTCTATTGCGTACATAAAACAGTATTCATGTAGTAGCTTCGCCATTATTTGTTTACATTTAACAAGATGGAATTTTATGTTTACGATATATAAATTAATTATGTTTCTGGAGTGTATGTTGAAGTGAAACATATCTTTATTGCTCCAGTGGTGCCGAATAGAACTTAAAAAGTAACTATCCGCCAAGCTTTTGTTGTCGAATAAAACTGCCCTAGTTGTTCAAAGTTCGCATTGGTAGCCCAAATAAACAGCTTTAGTCAGGAAGACGGCGTTAAAGTATCTGGAGCATAATATTACAGATTACGAAGAGAAGGGTGCAATTCTACCATACACGTGAAGGCGAAGAAGATAGTTTTCAATAGCTGGTGATCGCTACGAGTAATTACAGTGCAACGTATGACGATAAGGTACCACAAATACAGGGTGTCCCAACGATAGAGTAAAGTAAGTTTATGCTTAACTAGAATTATTTGTGTAAATATTGTATGGACCATGGGGTAGAGGTAAGAAGTGTGCATTTTTTTTAAATATTGGAAGTTATACAGGGTGCGCCAGAAAAGCAGGACGTGAAAAAGTATGATTTTTTTAAATAGATTTGATTTGATTTTAGTTTTTAATTCTACGTGTCCATACAAACATATTTTGTCATACAAAAGATTGGCTGAAAGTTTTTAGTTCTTGAGATATTCGCGTTTAAAGATTATTATGGTCATTTTGTGGGGTTGATGAATGGGCAATTGTTCCGTTATTTCACAATAAAAAATTGATATTTCGTGTGAAAAATGAGTGATATTATACTAACGTTTAGACCGAGTAGTATTTCTAATTTTCTCAACAGGGTGTTTGTTATAATCATTCAAATTTGAAAATTCTCAAATTAAAAAAAAATCAGTTTTTTTTAATTGCACATCCTATATATTTTTATTTCATTTTATTCGGGATTAAAAAATCTATCATTTTTGTCAAATATATCCTATATCTATCTTTGATAGTTTTCGAGTAATTTCGATTTTTTCACACTAGCTACTTTATTTTCGATAACATTGCATTGCATGGATCTTGGTAGCCATGGAAAATAATAATTGCGTTACTACGGTACAAAGGTTTTCTTACTTGTCAAAATAAACACATATTAAATTTGTTGTTTTCGCATTTAACTTGTTATCAATTCTTGTATCAATTATGGATTATTCGACAAATGAATTAATTGATATGATATACGTGTTGGGCGAGGCTGAAAAAAACCCTTTATTGGCACAACGAATCTGCAAAATGAAATATCCTGAACGTCGAATACCTACTACTGTTGGCTTGGAAAATTTGATGGATTGATTTGGTTCTAGCGGTAGTGTTAAATACTTCAAACGTAAAGTTGTTAATAAAAGGGCAGCTAATGCAGAAAAAGAACTTGAAATATTATTAAATATTCAAGAAAATCCCCAAGTGAGTTCTAGAACATTAGCGACGATATGTGATACCTCCAAATCAAACGTGAATCGAACAACAATTAATTCATTTGTCGAATAATCCATAATTGATACAAGAATTGATAACAAGTTAAATGCGAAAACGACAAATTTAATATGTGTTTATTTTGACAAGTAGGAAACCTTTGTATCTTAGTAACGCAATTATTATTTTCCATGGCTACCAAGATCCATGCAATGTAATGTTATCGAAAATAAAGTAGCTAGTGTGAAAAAATCGAAATTACTCGAAAACTATTAAAGATAGATATAGGATATATTTGACAAAAATGATAGATTTTTTAATCCCGAATAAAATGAAATAAAAATATATAGGGTGTGCAATTAAAAAAAAAACTGATTTTTTTTTAATTTGAGAATTGTCAAATTGGAATGGTTATAACAAACACCCTGTTGAGAAAATTAGAAATACTACTCGGTCTAAACGTTAGTATAATATCACTCATTTTTCACACGAAATATCAATTTTTTTTATTGCGAAATAACGGAACAATTGCCCATTCATCAACCCCACGAAAATGACCATAATAATCTTTAAACGCGAGTATCTCAAGAACTAACAACTTTCAGCCAATCTTTTTTATGACAAAATATGTTTGTATGGACACGTAGAATTAAAAACTAAAATCAAATACGGGGTGTTCTATTTAAAAAAATTATACTTTTTCACGTCCTGCTTTTCTGGCACACCCTGTATAACTTCCAATATTTAAAAAAAATGCACACTTCTTACCTCTACCCCATGGTCCATACAATATTTACACAAATAATTCTAGTTAAGCATAAACTTACTTTACTCTATCGTTGGGACACCCTGTACAAAGCGTAATGACACTGATTCTAATTTGAACAAACAATGACATTGTGGGAAATTTAATTAAAATACTTATCTTTTATCTTATATATAAATTTTAACATACGATAACGCTTACAGTTATAACGTCCACAGTAAATGGTAATAGTTTTAAGAATTAGTCGAGACGACACAGTATCTGTAATTGTTATCGAAACGTTTACATTTATATAAAAGGTATATAAAAAATACACGTTTTACTATTCAAAAGGTAATTATTTTAAGCTCAATTTTAAGTATGTGTAATGAAGGAAATTTACTTTTTTTCGAACACTCAATGGAAATGGGCCATATTTCCTTATTACAAATCGTAAAGAAAAGTATCTCTTTTCTTTATAGTAACCATTTCTTTTATAAAGAATTATTAATTATTTATTGGAATAAATATTAAACGTACAACCATTAACGTTAGAAAAACTTATGCTTGTACAGTGTTTTAACTGTAAATCATTAAATGATAGTGACGATTTTGATAAAACCTCCTGATGAACTCCTCCATTTGACGTAGAAAATGATGAATCGCTACATGCAGGAGCCAACTGTAATTCAGTTAGTTCTAGGACAACATCTGATGGATTTTGGCATGCACTGTTTGACGATAATTGTCTGATTAAAAATCATTTTCGAAGTCGCCATTTTATTGTTAATGCTTTCTTCTATATATTCTTCTGGGGTCGTGTTTGATCGCCATCCTCCATCATTTTTGAGCCTCCTGATATCCGCTCCACCCTCATTCCTCTCGTTTTCGTCATAACGATGAATATACGCGTCTTCCTTGTCTTAGTATCATGAAGGGTGTCCAAAATATAGCCGGCATCCTTGATATCCTTTACATTTAACTTTTTTAACTCCTCACTACGACATGCCACATATAGACCGAAAATTAACGCCACTTTAATCATAAGAAAAGTATCGTCAGGCACTTCTGTCAAAAAGATTACACATCAACCTGCCCTCATTTTGGCGCCTTAAATATAACTGTAACTTCCGATAATTCGATATATAGACGTTTTCTTTCACTGTCAACGTACTTTTTAGCATGGAATATGTCTACTAGAGCGTGGAAGATTTCAGCCTGTAATCAAATGTAAAGATAAAACTTAAAAATAAATAAATAAATGTATTCAGTGAAACTAACCTATTCATGAAAAAAAGCAAACACAACTTCTTCGTCGATATCCATTACATTGAAAATATTGTAGATCTTCTCATATTTATCTCGTGATTTTAAAGTAGCAACCAGCTTTAAGCGCTAATGCCGATATTTCAGGATAATTTTCATTATTTGTTTCCATTTTCACGGGATAACACTTGACAAAATTTTTGTTTACCTATTTTTGTTTCGTTTCTGCGGTGATGGAAACGGCAATTTGATTCTCGCGCTTTTCATGTATTTAGTGTCCGAAAAAAAATTATGTATTATTCTTAAAGAAAAGTAGGTTCTTCTTTACTTATAATACAAATAACTATTTTTTGTGTAATTAAACTAATTTGTTTTTATCACTCTTCATATTGATAATATTCTAGTATTAAAGCTATTAAATTAAAATGTTTAGTCTAATTGTAAGGTTATCAACCCTGAAACTGAGCATGTTTAGTAAATGATTTCAACTAATGTACACTATCGATATGAAAGGTAATGCTAATGCATTATTATGGTAAAGAAAAATAATTATTCAAATAGAGGATCGAAGATTCAGATTAATAATCTGATTTAGACTAAATTGTTTTATTTAAATGTAATAAGTATAAATACTTCATTATAAGCTATAGTTGGTAAGAATCAACATTTTATATTTGCTACGACAAATTGAATCATATTTTGTTTTTTGAAACGCGTCCGAAACGTGTTATTTATAAGATTATTGGTGAATAAATAAAATCAAATTTACTGATTTTTCCTAGTTTTCAAAAGTATGTTTTGAAAAAATTATTTTGTTTTTTGAAACGCGTCCGAAACGTGTTATTTATAAGATTATTGGTGAATAAATAAAATCAAATTTACTGATTTTTCCTAGTTTTCAAAAGTATGTTTTGAAAAAATAGTTTGATTGTATTTATATCATTTCTAATATATTGTTTTTGTTCCAGGTGAGTGAATGAGAAGGTAAATCCTGTTTTAAGCAGTATTATGGATGGGCCTGCCAAAGGTACTGAAATTATGTCTCGATTACATCATCATTTTTAAATAGAAGTTTGTATTGGTTTAGTATACATTAATGCACGATTTTTTTGAAACTGCAATAAATGTATGAGTTTCTAATTGAATCAACATAATTTTTTTCGCAACATTCTTAATATGGAAAAAAATCTATTTTGTACCTTTTCCCAACGAAAAGCTTGGGTGAGGTAGACAGTATCTTGTATTCCTCAGTGTTAGCATTGGCACGGGTGAAGGCTATTCCTCAATGGCCGCGCCCAGGTCAAGGCAAAAGGTTACCAAGTGTTTCTTTTGACGAAGTATTACCAGCGGCACCATCACCTAAGTAACAGTGATTTCATGGTTTTCAGGCGGGTCGTGATGTCAACGAGAGACTTGAAAGTGTGGACGTGGTCGAACGGTCCACCGGCTTCTTTTTTTATCGGGCGACGTGGCTACTTATTGGCGTGCTTACTGAAGGTGCTCTTCTATCCTCGGCTCTTCTTTCTTCTTTTTTTCCTCCGTTTTCGGTTGGCACCCTATCTGCTCAGGGGATTCCACAGCAGGTATAATAACGATGGAATCTCGTGTAGGGCTGGTTCGTTGCTACATGGAATTTCGAGTCACTCGCTAGCGTTACTAGGAATCGACGCCCTTATGATTCTACCTAACATCGTGACAACGCCGTTAAGTTCTTTTTAAAATTCGCGAATGCGATGTGTACACTGTGTCCCATTTTGGGCGAGACTGCAGGGTTTCTCGGCTATTAATAAAGAAAGATCCTTGCGGTTTTCGTAAACCGTAGCTACTTTTTTGTGAAACGTTTAATGCCATGAAAATATTTTTTGAAACTCATTTGCATTCTAAGTTACAGGACGATTTTGAAAATTTGTACTATTTGGGGGGTACCCTGTATCTCTACTATTGCAAACGTTATCAAAAAGGTAAGAACGGTAACTGATGGATATTTTTGCGAACAATTCATTGGCGTTTTCAAGATATAACCCAAACTTATACTTTTTTTTAATGGAACACCCTGTATATTTAGAGCCCGTTAAATATGTTATTTTTTCTCTTTAAAGTGATGTATAACATTATATACTTATATTTATTATTAATCTCCGAAATCATTAAAAACTGTAAAATATTAATTTTTTATAGGTTTGCTATGATATAAAAAACTAAACATACTTGAATACTCAATTAATCATAAAACAAAAATACACACATTTACAATTTGAAATACTGAATTAAATATAAAATTGATGACCATTTTCTCTTACACATAAATCGCATACTTTTCGTATTCTTCTTAACGCGTTTGGCAGTTTTAGGGGTGATTCATCTAAATCGCGAAACGCCTGCTCTGTTGCTTCACGAAGTCCGTTGATATTATTATGACAATTTTTGTATATTTGATTTTTTAAATATGACCATACAAAAAAATCGAAGATTGACAATTCTGGTGACCTTGCAGGTCATCGAATTGGCCCATTTGTTCCAATCCAACGATCATGGAAGTTGCGATCCAAAAATTCTTTTACTATTCCAGAATTGTTAGCAGGGGTGCCATCTTGTTGAAAGAATATTGAATTTCGGTTAGCCAGTGGCACATCATCTAATAGTTGGGGTAAAATCTCTTCCAAAATATCTAAATGTTTGTTAGAAGTGAGCCCTCCTTCAAAAATATAATAATAAATATGGGTTCCAAATATGAAACGGGAAACACAAAACCAAATCTTCCCTGTTGATGGCGTTCAAAAGTAATGTGTTGATTTTCCTGGTGCCAATTCCTAGTGTTATGCCTATTAAAAACTCCAGGGCTGCTGACATAGGCTTCGTCTGGTCAAATCACGTTTTGTGCAAAATTATTATCAATTCTACATTGTTCCAAAAACCAATTGCAAAAAATGATCCTTCTCCCTGGATCACCGGGACGTAAATGTTGAACTAGATTGACCTTATATGGTTTAAATTTATGTTTAGGTAAAATTCTCTAAGATGTTGTTCGTGTTACACCTGTTTCCGTCTCAATTTTTCTGCACTAAGTTTCGGGGAATGCTTGATCATGTGCCAAAACGTTTATTTCCTCTTCCTCGCGATTATGCTTATTGTAATTTTGTGATCGTGGCTTGAAGTATGATCCATAATTTATTAAATTTGATTTTAGTCTATAAATAGTATTTCGGCTTGGTTGGTGTCTTTCTGGATATCTAAAATTAAAATAAGAAACAAATATTAATGATTTCGGAGATTAATAATAAATATAAGTATACATATAATGTCATCATTTTAAAGAGAAAAAAAAACAAATTTAACAGGCTATATAATATAGGTGGAAGGCAAGTATACTTCATGCCGCCCGGTGCAATACCACCACTTTTACCATGGGCTCCTTAATGTTCGTGTTCCAATTTTCTGAGTTCGGTTAGGGCTGCCGGTCACTTTCTCCTTTATTTCTTATGTATTCGCCAACACACACTTGCCAAGCGTGGCGTTTTAACGGCTAAACCCTTGAAATGACGAGTTCTAAAACAGATGCTATACCCCAGGAGACTAGAGCGAGACGCCCACACTCTCACATCGATTCGTCGATCCGTCCCAAGGATTCGGGGGGCAAAAATTCGTCAATGCCAAAATCACGACTAAGAAGAACAAGATCTGCCAGGAATAAAATTCTGCTCCATTCGGATGTCTGGGAGGGCAGGACTCAAGCGACCTCGGTCATCGAAAGTACCAACATTCTGATTCATTAGTGCAACATACGTGGTATCACGTCGAGTCTTAATGCTGTTCACCAACACCTTGAACAAGTGCAACCGAACATTCTGTTTCTATCAGAAACACAAGTCTCCCCTGGAAGCACTGATTCGCCTGACCTGCAATTTGCCAGATACAAACTCCATTCTAACTTTCGCCTTAAAGGCGGAGTATGTGCGTATACCAAGGACAACGTAGGTTGTCAGAGGATGTCCACTTTGGAAAACAACAAATTTGACGCGATTTGTTTCAAAGATTCTGGGCCCCAATGTGTGAAATTCTACTGTTGTTTGTATAGGTCCCCTAATGATATCAACTTCCAAGATCTTTTTATTACCTTAGTCTTTAAATAGACTACCTCTTATCACAGTTCCCATTTTGCGATATTTCAATTTTGGGAGATTTTAATGCCCACAATTCCAGTTGGCTTCGTTTTTCATCTACTACTAATCCGGCAGGTCATAGTGCAGAAGCATTTGCTGTATCCTGTGATCTCACACAAATAATTTCCGAACCAACCAGAATCCCTGACAACCCTAACCATACTCCACATCTCCTGGACCTATTCCTTACAACTAACCCACTTGTATATAAAACAAGAGTCCTTTCCCCACTTGGTCAATCAGATCACTGCCTAATCGAAATAACTTCCTCTGTATCCAATCTCACTGTTACTCGAAAAACTATGTGTTGTTTTAAATCAGCTAACTGGAGCGAACTGCGAGATTTTTGAACAACCTTCCCCTGGCGTGAGTATTGCTTTAAATGGTCCTCCTCTTCAAAAATTACTTTTTCAATAACTGAAGTTATCCCGATGGGTATCGAGTTATACATTCCCAAAAAACATAATCGTGTAGGTTATGCCCGTTCCCAACCCTGGTTTAATAGGGCTTGCACTGATGCATTATTTCAAAAGCATAAACTCTATATCAAATGGAAATCAAATAAATCTACCGAAAATCACGCCAACTATATTGCCGCAAGGAATAGTCGCAAAAGTATCATCACCAAGCCCAAAAAGATGTTTGAAGAACGTAAATGCAAAGAATTAGTCTCATGTCCTTTGGGTGGTCGTAAATGTTGGTCATTATTTTTTTTTAAATAATCTCTGATCACAATTAGTTAATAATAAAGATAAAACTGACAACTTAGTTATAAGCCAAATTACGGTAGTTGTGACTTTTTATATAGGTCACACAGACCTAAAATTTAAAACTAGAATTTCTAAACATATTAAACGCAGTAACTCTAACGACAAATCTTCATTCGCAGAACATATTTTCAATACAGATCACAATTTGAATCCTTACTTTAATTTTGAACGACCATTTCGTTTCCTAAACAATGTGCATATAACAAATTAAACAACACAAGCCACAGATTTACGTGATATTTAAAGTGATTGAAAATATAACTTGAAACAACAATTTTGGATATCAGAATTTTATTCTACTATTAACATTGTTTATCTTTCTTCACATTTTATCATAAATGTATGGATAATTCTAATATTAGAATTAGTAAAATTCTCTTTAAGGATATCGAACATAGCGAAGTCTCGGAATGGTACTTCTAACCGACATTAGGAAAATGTTTGCGGAATAATATACTCTGTGACAAAAAATGCAACATCAAGATGACGTTGGAATTTTTGGACCAAACTTGGCGGAAATGTTTAACTTGTAAAATGTGTAGTAATTGGTTAAAATTTCAAAGATATAAAAGAAAAGATAAGGGCGTTTTTATTAATAATGTGTTGGACCACCACTATTAGTTTCACACTCCCGCATCCTTCTTGGCATGGATTCCAACAGGTGGTCGATTTCTTCCTGAGGTATTGCATCCCAGGCAATCTGTAATTCATGCCGTAGAGCTTCTAGTGTCTGTGGAGGATTGGCTAATTGCTTGAGTCTTCTACCTATCATCTTCCACACATGTTCGATGGGCGAAAGGTCGGGAGATATGAGTGGCCACGGCAAGATATTGACGTTAGCTTCTTCGAAGCGCTTCATAGAATTCCTTGCAATGTGGGGACGGGAATTATCCTGTTGGAAAATGGGGTCCTTCAGCTCCTGGAAGAATGGAAGGATATGGGGTTCCACTTCATCAACATATCGGTGGGCATTCATATTGCCTCGAATGAATACCAACTGAGACCTGCTTCCATAAACAATAACACCCCATACCATAACCCCCACAGTGTGGTGCACATGCCGTTCAACGTAAAACTGCACATTGCGATGTTCCCCACGTCTACGTCTGACACTCATGCGATCATCGTGCATTCCCAAGCAGAATCGGAATTCGTCACTGAAGATCACCCTATGGTGTGGTCGATAGGACTGCAAACCAAAAGCTCTAATTCGACGGTAAAGTGTACGAAGGGTTACAGGGCGTCCTTTGTTTACAAACCGATTGATCGGCTATTGATCTTGTACTCAAGAATCGGCCTCTTAATTCCATTAATCGCAGATGGCGGTCCTGGACCACATTTGTCTGTCTTGGTCGTCCACTTCCTCTTCTACGACGTTCTTGACCTTCTCTAGACCATGCTTGATAACACAGTACTACAGAGGATGGATTACGGTTAAGACGATTAGCAATTTCTCTTAATGAAAAACCTCTGTCGAATTCACTCAGTTGTCGATAATTTTCACGTTGCCGCACTCGAGGCATAATCGCATCCTCAAAATGCAAAGAAGAACACAAAAGCAAAAGAATTGCAACAAAAAAACAATACCTAAATAGACTTAATCTCGCAAAAAGTACACCCGATAATTTCGAATATTACAAGTAAAACATCAAATTTTCCATGGCTACTGGATTATTTTGAATGAAATTTTAATTACTACATTTGGCTAGTTAAACATTTCTGCCAAGTTTGGTCCAAAAATTCCAACGCCATCTTGGTGTTGCATTTCTTATGTCACAGAGTATAATTAATAAGAAATTTAATAACCAAAGACGGTGACGAATAAAAATGAGTTGGAATTTTATTTCGAAATCATTGGTTAACGTTGTAGTAAAACACTGTGTAGTTGATAATTTCATAAAGGCGTTTTAGTATGGACATTAGGGTACATACTGTATATAAAAACGTAATTTATTATAAGCTACTACTACTACTACTACTACTACACAAACTTATATCCGTCATGAGATTAAAGTATTATAACTGATTTGAACTATTAAAATCCAATCAATTAACATACCTTTTTCCAAACAAATTTATACTATTATTGTGTGGGATTACCGTTGTTCTCTTTGGGCTAGGAAACTTTACCCCCCTGAGTTCATGGAACGTTTAGTTTTGGATTTAAAAATTGTTATTAGTCGTTAATAAACATCCATTATTGTAAGAAAATGTAAATTAAGGATTTCTATTCTTGAGAAATACGTCCATATGGCGTCTGCTTAAATTTCCTGCCAGATTAAAGGAATGTCGCGTACACGATTTCTTCATAAGTGAGTTTGTATAAAATATAAAGATTATTATAATTTACGTTCCGGTTTTAGCTGTTTTGTAATAAACATAAGTGAGCGTTAAACCTAACTGCAACTTTGCTTTTTATATAAAGGTGAGTAATAGGTATTCAAATTTTTAAATAATACCGTAATAGAGATTAAAAGCTCGGTATAATTAACAAATGTCCAAATGATAATTATTCTAGTGGCGCAATACAACATATTGCGTAAAAAGCATCCTTTGAATGTTTAATGTATTGTGAGAATCCATTATTTATTTATCTCTTTCATCTTCGTTATATAATAATACGTTTGTCGATGTGTTAACAATAAAATTAATAGGTTTTAGAGTTTTGTGCTCGCCATCTATTTTTCTACAGATTTTGGCATTGTGAATCGGTTTTTGTTACAATTGTAGTTTATATATTTCTATTTCGGATTTATAATAACATGTATGTATAATACACATAGTTTTGTTTTTTTTTTAATTGCGGACCTGAACAGGCTAAATTTGACCTATCGTGCTAAAGAACCCAGGAAAACTTAGGAGAATGGATAGAGGGACATTGAATTGCCAAGAAACTACCTTAAATTTTTTCATATAATAAGTGAGAGGTAAATAGGAACTAGGGAGATCATTTCATAGTTTAGAAATCGTGTAGAGGAATGTGGATTACGCCTGTTTGGTACGACAAGTGGAGATTTGTATTGCATACTGATTATGTGAATGCGCGAAACGAGTATTCCTATCAAAGGTAACCCGAGACGGCATCAAACAATGTAACTCAGCAACGCCATAGCCATTGTAATACCGATAATACAAAGAAATAACTGACACGATCCATTTATGCTCAAGGGACTGTATGTCAGAAGTTAAGGACGGGTCATTTATAAGCCTAATCGCTCTCTTTTGAATACGATCAACGATATCGAGAGCGTATTGGGGAGCACCAACCCAGAGGTGAGAATTATATTGTAGATGAGGTCGAATTTGGGCCTCATCCAGCAGAAAGAGTTGTCGGGAGGTAAAGTACTGCTTAGATCTGTACAAAAAGCCTATTTTACGAGCAGCCGTTTTGGTAGCTGACAGAAGATGGTCAACCCATGATAGATTTGAAGATACAGTCATTCCCAACAAAGTAATTGAGTCTGAAAACTTAAGATCTGAGCCATTCATACTTACAACAGGAAATGATCGACCTTTTTTCGCGGACACAAGGCAACACTGGGTTTTGTTAGCATTAAATTTAACTAGATTATTGCTTCCCCATTCGAGAATACCTTGAATGTCTTTGTTAATTGAATTTACCATTTCAGCTTTTTTGGCTTGAGACATAATAGGTAGATTATTATTACGAGTAGACTGAGATAAACTACAATAAAGAGTGCTGCAATGGATCGGATTGGTTGTTGAATAAATAAGGTAATTTATGTTTAGCAGGAAAAGTGTAGGCGCTATGGCACGCCCGCTGTAATGCTAACTTCTTTTAAAAAGCAGCCGTATCATTTAACCCAAACGAGGTGAGTTTGGCAAGTAAACACTTATGCCAAATTTGGTCAAATGCCTTTGAGATATCTAAAGCGACTACAACTGTTTCACCGGATTATTCTAATGTATTATTACAAACTTGGGTCACATATGAAAGAAGATCACCTGTTGAACGGCTCTGCCTAAACCCATATTGGTGGTCACTTAAGGAGTTTGTTAGTTTCACAGAAAGAGAGCAGTTGCTGACTGATGGCTGTTTTTATGATTTTAGACAAAATGGGAATCGCCTTATTGAAATCAACCGAAAATGAATTGGTTTCATAGGGTATGAAGAAGGAGTGACTAGGGTTACATCTTTTCACGAGACACGAGTTTGATGCAAATAAATCTACGAAAATATTGGCTTTATCTACATAATCAATAACTATAGATACGTCAAAATATGTCATAGTGGGTAGTGAAGATGTATCAAAGTGTTTATTGACAATTTTAACTGCAAACCAAACTTTACGACTTCCCAAAGGAAGTGTAGCTAGTTCGTTGCATTTTCGTTTTTAGCTTTGGTGATGACACTTTTGCAGATATTTCTAGCACCAACGTATTCTGCATGACTCTCAACTATTTTATTAGATTTCCATTTAATATAAGATTTATTTTTCAAAGATTAGCCTTATTGAATCAGGGTTGGGAACGTGAATGACCTATACGATTCTGTTTGTTGGTAACGTATAACTCCATGCTCATGAGGATGACTTCAGATGTTGAAAGAGCTATGTCCGAAGAAGAGGACGGCTTAAAACAATATTCACGCCATGGAAAGGTTTCAAAGAAGTCTCGTAAATCACTCCATCTAGCTTAAAACACCACAAGGTTCTATTAGTGTTGCGAACAACAGTGGAATTAGGGACAGTAGAAATTATTTCTATTAGACAATGGTCAGACAGACCTAGAGGAGAAAGTACGGAAATTTTATAAATATACGGGTTTGATGTAAGAAAGAGATCTAGAATATGTGAAGTATGGCTAAGGTCATCAGGGATTCTTGTGAGTTAAGAAATCATTTATGTAGATCACAAGCAATAGCAAATGTTTCTGCACTATGATCAGCTGGATTAAGTAGTAGATGAAAATTGAAGCCAATTAGAGTTATGAACATTGAAATCTCCTACAATTGAGATATTACATAGAAAATGCTATCTAACAGAGGGTATATTCTGTCACATTGTGTTATACATGACTGAATGGTTATGAAACACAGTGTATATTCTATTTTTGCACCATATAAAAATAGAAAGTTGATGATGTTTACTCGTAAACGAAACGTGGGAAAAAAAATTATAAACATCCTGTAGAGCTCAAAAAGTGGCAATGAGAAAAAAACTTTTTGTTTTTTGATATCTTTTGAAATAATTTCAAAAATAAATAAAATAAAAAAATCACGTTTTCAAAATATTGCAAAAACGAAAAAAGATAATTGACTTTTGTAAGGTTTACCTTTTTAGGTTTTATGGTGTATTTTTATATTTTAAGTTATACAATCTAAACGTTTTGATAACACTTACAGTTATCTTCGTCAGTAGTAATACTATCTTTCAAAATTGTTTAAGATGTTGAAACAATTTTGTGAAATTTGAAAAATTTAAAACGCAAACACAAAATTGTTTCAATATCTTATACAATTTTGAAAGATAGTATTACTACTGACGAAGATAACTGTGTTATCGAAACGTTTAGATTATATAACTTAAATATAAAAATACACCATAAAACCCAAAAGGATACGTATTTTAAATATGAAGAAAGTTTACATTTTCATATTTTGTAAAGGCGGTTTGTAAGGTGCAACTTTTTCCTAATTTAACAGACTCTGTATATACCATGGTTTCTGAGATCCCCATGCAGCGCATCTTTATCCTACATATACTGTATTTTGTTAATTTGTTGAAAAAGCTGAATTGGTTTTAATAACATGGTTAATTAATTTTAATACGCCAATGAAGCGACTGCTATCTTTAACCAACTACATCCTAATAATTCTATAAGTGCTCCAACGGCACGTCGTATTGTGGCAAGATTTAAAAGCAGTGGGTCTTTGGAAGAGCAATAAAAAAAGAATCACAAAAATACTGTTTTGACCGAGATAAATCAAACGGAAGTATTATAGACAGTAATTGAACGTCCTCTAATTTCTTCACGTCGAATTACCAATGAATTGGAAGTAGTTTCAAATCATCCATTTTACGAGTAATAAAAGAAACAAATATTCGTATAAACGGCAGTTTGTCAGGAAACTTTACGATTAGGATTACGATCAAAGATTGGATTTTTCATTTTGAGTTCAACGCGAAATAGAGGAAGAGCGGAAGTTTGCAAGCAACATTTTGTTTACTGCCAAAATTCTAGATGGTGGTCAGTAAAGTAATCCAAATTTTGTTGTTGTCGACAGCGACCAAATACTACCAAAAAACAATGTTTGGTGTGATACGTACAACGGGAAGTTGTTGGGGCCATATTTGTTTAGACCAAATTTAAATGGTATAAGATATTTGAATTTTTTACAAAACCATGTGCAGGAATTTCTTGAGGAAGTGCCATTGGATTGAAGAGTTCGTGCACGGTATCAGCATGATGGCTGTTCAGCTCGTTGTTCTAGAATTGTTTCTGAGTGGCTTAATCAGAATTTCAACAACCAATGGATTGGTAGATTTTCGAACAATAAATGGCCGCCACGGTCATCCGACATGACACCCCTGGATTTTTATTATCGGGCTACTTAAAACAAAACGTTTATAAAAATAGTCCTTTTGCAAACCTGAACAAGATATAATTAGATGTGTAAGGGAAATTCCTAAAAATGTTTACGTGCTATTGTGAATGAATTTACAGGGAGAACAATTGTATGCATCGAAAGAGATGGACGTCATACAGAAACTATTAGATATATTTAGACTTAGTTGTTTTAATTTAGAGCTAAGAAAATAAAATTATACAATTTAAACCCACGTTCATTTATAAATTAGAAGCTGGAGACGATGGCCAACGATTGTTGCTTTGTTTATCAGCTGAAGAAAGATTTTGAAGGACAGATATTTTATAAAAAATAATTTGTTCAGATGAGTCAACTTTTACAACTAATGGCATCGTGTCTTCACAAAATTGTAGGTATTGGTCTGATGAGAATCCACATTTTCGTATAGTTACTAACAGTCAACGGTACAAGAAAGTAAATGTATGGTGTGTAATACGGTACGATAGAATTATTGGCCCATATTTGTTTGACACTAATTTAAACCAACATTGCTATTTGGATGTGCTCGAAAACCTTTTTTACCTGCCATGGAATTTAGAAGATTTTCATTTTCAACAACGCGGATGTTCAGCTCATTCAACAAGTTGAATTACAAATGGTTTGGATTAGCACTTTCCTAAAAGGTAGATTGGGCGATATGGTATAATACATTGGCCAGCAAGATCGCCGGGTTTGACCCCTATGGATTTTTACTTATGGGGGTTATTTGAAACAAAAAGTTTATTCATTTGATCTTCATGATAACATTGACTTATTAAAACAAAAAAATAGGAATGCTGTGGATGAAATTAACCCAATGACCATAGCGAAAGTATACGACGATTTTCGAGTTAGGATAGAAAAATGTGCAGATTTTGGAGGAATCCAAATATAGTAATTGTAGTTTAATTTCTTTTTTTGATAAACTGTAAAAATTTTAATTTTAATTCGAAAACTTCTAATCACCCTGTTTTCTCATCTAAGATTTGTCATGTAATCGTAAGTAATAAAAAATATTTTTCTCCTATTTTCTACTTCTATTAGGCATTTTCAAGTGACGTCACAACGCGTGACTTTACCTGATGTTGGACAACTTTAACACACGTTCTTATGGGTTGTGATTGTTTTCTGACAATTTTATCGAAAATCGTAGGCGGTGAAAATGTTTCTGTGATAATACTTGCAGATAATATTAAAAAGTTCGTGCGATTTTTAGGTTAGTTATCATCAAACTCGTCAAATTGAGGAATTGCATTCAAGGTAACACTCTTTTAATTGAACCTTATATCAAAATAACAACATAAGCAGTTATTACAAATATGTTTAATTATTTTTAAAACTTAGGTTTAATTATACTCACTTAAAGCCATTTTTTTCTGGAAAGAAAACAGAGCGTACACTATTTACCAAACTTCACATGGGCTTTACCTTATTAAAGCAAGTAACAAAATACTTACAAATTTCTATTGCAATGTCGTAAAGGCACGAATACGTGTTGATAAAATTTAACCCAAGTTTAATATACACTAATAATGTTCACTAATTAACTATGAAATATATTAACCCTGTATACTAACACTACAATAAGTTAATTGTCATGATTTTTTTTGGAGAAACACTCAAAAATCACAGCAAAACACGTAGATTCCTATGAAACGCTAACACAAGTTGTCCAAGATCAGCTGTTATGGACGGAGCTTGTGACGTACTTGAAAATGCCTAATTATCAAAGTAGGCGGATCATTTGCATAACGCCATTACTTTTAATTCTGAACAACTTTTCTTAGTAAAACTTTGGTGTACTATGAACGAAAACGAAATTGACATATAACGGATTTTTAGTCAACTGTAAAGCCCTACTTGATTTTAACAAATCGAAAGTAAACTAAAAATAAGTTTCAGACCAAGCAGGTCGTAATTCCAAAATATAAAATTCCAATTCGAAAATGTTTGGTCCACCATACCTATTGTGAACTCAATCCGGGGACACACTATATAAATGAAAATAAAGGTTTAAAATTATTATCTAAATTAAAATCAAAATTAACTAACGGTAAAACAACAAACAGCATTTATTCTGCAATTTGAAACGTCTTTACAACCTTTAAGACAGCGTCGATTTTACATGAAGCCGCGTCGACTCATATAGAGCGACAGTTAATGGAAGTTTGAATGATATTTCTTTTGGGCGGCCTCATATGAGACATAATTCTTGACTGGCGTGATGAGAAAAATAAATGAAATACGCCAAAATATATCTTGTCAAAGTAACTCAAATTATATTTCGAAATAAACAAATAAATTCATAATAAATGTAAAAAAAACCACAAATCATTTAAATTAACGTATGAAAAACAAAAAAACAAATCATTTCACTCAACTTATGTTGCCTTATGTTTGTTACCAAAACATTCCAAGCACATGAAGGGTTCATTTGTGCAATCAGTGCAAACAGTGGAAACCCTCTTGGTTTTATTTCTGGCAACAGCTCTTCCTTCGGCTTCTTTTTTATTTGCATAGCAAATAGAACACATTCGCCTAATTTTTTTGTTATTTTCATCCACTTTTGTGGCCAGCGTATGGACATTGGAACATTTCATTGTATTTTTTTGGGGCTTCTCCAGATTTAGCAATTCTTCTACTATTTTTTCTCGAAACTTTCGAATTGTTATATTACCTTTTACACTTTTGTAAATAATATGTGCATTGACTACTGCCATTCCCAAAAGATATTCCATCGCGAGTTTTCGGTATCATCTAACGCCTTTCCTCAAAGTTGTTGCATAAGAAGACATTTGATCGGAAATATCTATTCCTGCTTTGCCTTTGTTATATGCTTTTATTGCTTCTGGTTTGTCCGATATTTGTCTTCTTTTCTTGCTAGTACTTGCATTTTCTCTATCATTGTGTACCCTCAGAGGGAATCATTACCGGTGAATGCTTGGTTGTCAATAATCTAACATCACGAACATCCAGCCATTTTAGAACCACAATACCATTTTCTTTTTCTCTGGCTATCATTTCTCCCTTTTTAAGTTTTTTTTACCATCACATCATTAGGCATGTATTTTTTATTACGCCTAAGTGTACCAACAGTATGGGTCTTTTTTTCGAGAAGAATCCGAGCCAATTCATAACTGGTGTAAAAATTATCGACATATAATGTCCGCCCTTCATTGAGTAGGTCTTTTGATAATTCTAGGCATACTGATTGCCCTAGTTCAATTATCTTATCATATGCTTCCGATTTCCCAGAGTAAATTTTAGTATTCCATGTATAACCATTTCTGGCACAGAGTTTGAATACTTTGACACCGTATTTATGAGCCTTATTGGGTATATATTGTCGAAATATAAGTCGGCCTTTCCACGGAACTAGTGTTTCGTCAATTACAAAGTCCTCACATGGAAAATAAATGGTTTGGAAATTTTTATGTAATAAATCTATTAAAGATTCTATTTTTGATAGTCGACGACCTTCTAAATTTTTAGAGTTATCGGAAAAATGAATAAGGCGTAGCAGAAGCTCAAATCTGTTTCGTGACATTATTTTTGGTGCTATTGAAATATTATAAATACTTTGAGTTGACCAGTACGAAGAAATTTTTCCAAAAGGCACTAAACCCATCCATATCATTAATCCAAGCAATTTTTTTACCTCAGCTTTATTTGTCGGAACCCAAGAAGTAAGTCTGTTATGACGTGACAATCTGGTTTCTTGTATTTTAGTTTGGGCGTATAAATTAGTTTGATATGCTATTAAATCTAAAACTTCATCATTAACGAACAAAAAAAGGCTTCAGAAGGTGTTATTGTTTCAGAAATGTTAACCTGTAAACCAGATATGCCCTTTAAATCGGAATATTTTGTGACGACCAACATATTCAGTCCAATTTGGTGTATAGTAGTTAAAAGTAGAATTATTTATTGATTTATCTTGTATACTTGCTTCACAGATCTTATCATCTTCTTGTTCTTCGGCTTCATATAAGTCGCGAAAATGAGATTGAATTTGGTCAATAGAGTCATTCAAGTCATTATCTTCATCAGAGGGCTCCCAGTCGAGATCGTCTGAACTATAATCTACAAACTCTGTGGAACTATCACTTTTTTCTAGAATTTCGCGTAATTCATTATCTGAAAAGTATTCACTCCTTGCCATGGTAAACACTAAACACACCACAAATATACTTTCACACAACAACCACTGCGAACCAACTGAAATATATCTACAAAATATATGACTAACTTAACCTCACTTGTATTTGTCTAATCACAAACAATTCTGTCGCTTACATATGGTCGACGCGGCCTCCTATGTTAAACTATTTCATACAGGGCCGCGTCGGTCATATAAGGTCAACAGTTTTTTTCTGAAAGAAATAAAGTTATAGTTATAAATAAGGGTTACTTGTAGCTCAAGAAGTGTTTCTATTTATAAATAAATGTATATTCACATAAAAAACTACAGGGCCCATACGAAATTTTTTATCAAGGGGTATATGGCAGCCAACGTGTTAAAAATGTTTTGAAATATACAAGATGTCCAAAAGAAGCATGCCGCATTAACACCCTATATATTTTGGTGATTTTAAAATACAGTTAAGAGTTTAAAAAAATGTATAAATGTATAACGTATCACTGCTCTGCACATTACAGTTTTGGGCATATTGCAATGTTTGTTAAAAACAATGACAAATCAATAAGGCCGTATACAAGATATAAATTGATGTGTGTTATTGAGTTGAATAATAGTATTTATAATGAAGTGATATTTCGTCAAGTACCTAACTAGTGTGGTGTATTAGTCATAATTTTTTATGGAACACTGTAGGTAGCGGACCGTGAAAATTTTATTATTGCAACAAACATTTTTTAAATCGAAATTGGTACCGCGATAGGAAGTTAATTAATGGGGTTTAACATATTTTATTAAATATTAAGTCGTTATTTGAGTTTTTTTTGAGATATTTTATTTTTGTAACTAATATTTGGTTATGGGTTAAAAACATGTGTTTGAGGTTTGACTAGCAGGTGTACGTTTAAAAGCTGCTTTACTGAAGGAGCGTAACGAATCATTGGAAATTCTTATGCGCACATTCTTGATGTAAAAATGTCACTAGTTAGTAATTAATTACGTCGGTACACACTGCAATCAAAGACGTCTTCGTTTGTTACGTTGAAACTTGAGATCTAAATGTAGTGCTTGTTACGGATAAATGCATATTTTTAAAATTTAGATGTCGTTCAATAATTAATATGAAACTGTTCCAACATAATAATTTTTTGTTTTTTATTACTTTTGAAAAATGGGGGTTGATTGCGGGAGCAAATATAGTTAGTTTGAAATCGAGAGAAACGTTAGTTAGAGTTACAGTGTCAATGGAGCCAGATCGATAGGGTTAATTAAATACCTTGATTGTAAACAGTTTGTCTTTAAAATAATTCTTGCGTGTACATTTTCTTTTGAATTAGCCAACGCTAATTTGTCTTTTCTTTCGGGTGTTAGTTTTAATGTGTTATTCAAATATTAATCTATAAATAACAGTCACCCTTTTTGAAGATAAACCGCATATGTTAACGATTTGTGTCTGTGATTAAAGGAATAGGTATATTTATATGCATTAAGGCTGACAGCAAATAATTCTACAAGCCTATATAACGTATTAAAAATCGAGCATTGCCTTGCCAAGGTATCTTATTCGCACGCGGGCTCATTAAGCTGAAATCTGCTAAAATAAAAGACAGTACAGGGCTCCCTCACTCTTGTATTTGTGTGAATTAGCATTGTTGTTTGTTGTTTATATTTATATTTGTGTAGAGGTAGGCCTGGACAACGGGTACAGGATAATCCTTGGTTACTAATTGCCAAGTGGTTACATACTCCCGGTTCCAGATGACCATTAAACACTTTGAATTTTATTTTTATTTTTGTATAGATGAATGTGTAACCTGAGAAAGGGGCGCTGTATTTTCCTAACGCACTCAAACTTATATATCGGTCACGATGTTATGATCTATTTATAACTTACCCTTGTAAGGCTTTGTTTTATTGAGTTTTATATGTAATTTATTGTAACTGTACGTATATATTATGTGCTTTAGTAGTCACTAAATAATTGTGTACGTGTAAATTCCTTGTCTATTTTAATTTGTCCTTGCCTTTACTTTATTATCACCTGTACAATTTTACTGTTGTTGTATTTTATATGTATCGTAATTTGCCTTATTGTGTTATGTGCTTATTTACTTAAAGACCTGCATGATTGATTTTAAAGTACCATTTTTATCTTGAGTATTTATGACACAATTGTGGTTGTGACTACATGTTTTTTTTGTGTTTGTGTGTAACTAACTGCTTTATATTCATTTTTCTCTTAATGATATAAGTTATAATCTTGTACGCACTTTAACCTGATTTAATGGTGTTTTGTTATATATTTAACCCTTTCATTGTTTTTTTTGTGCTATTTGATTTATTAATGTACTTATGCAATTACTTATTTATGTTTTATTGGTGGTTCTTTCCCACAATAGTACATTAACGGGCTGAACCACCAAAGCTCGTTAATTTTTAATTTGAGTAGTTTCATTTTTTACCTGCCCCACATGATGCAACACTTATCTCATCCTGCCTATCTTATTCAAATAGTACAACGCCCTACCACTAGACGGCAGATTTGAAGTTTGTGAGTAAATAAACTCTAATGTTTTAACTATTGCCAGGAAAGTCAAAGTAAGGCAAGCAATTAATTTAAGTAATAGTAACATTATTGTCAGTAAAGTCAAGATAAATCACTTGGCGATTGTTTTGTTCTTGAATTTGCATTATTGCAAATAAGTTCAAATTACACTTTTCAAGATAGGGTACCTGGGGGACGCTACAACACTACATATACTTTTGCGATTAACATTACTTTTCATTTTATGAAATCTGAACCATATTATCATTAAATGTGAAATAAATACCCTTTTTACTTGTATATTGCAGGTACAATTTAAGAATTATGCTGTATTTTTAGTGTATACCTACCTCTTTTGTCCTACAAATAATTTATCATCTAGTTTCTAGTACCACATTTATCAGAAGGAAACTTTTATGTCAATGTCAGATGGGTATTGTAACTTCATGTCGATTCGTTTCCATTTGCCGAACTGAGAAACAAGCACTCATTTTATATTATAGTAAAAACTAAATGTCACATATTTGCAAGAAGATGAAGTTAACGCATATCGATCACACTACCCTAGATAAGTTACCCTTGTAATACAGAAATAAATTATTCAGTGATGGATATTACTTTAATTGCTTTGTTTCAATTCCTACTTCTGAATATTTGATTAACATTGGAACTATGTATTACATTTGAGAACGTAAAATTCAACGTGAATGTATGTGTATGTATGTTAACGATTTTCCAAGTTTCAGGAGAAAGACGAGCGTCTGTCTACTGCATAATAAAGTATTTATACGGGTGTTGTGATGCTCTTACGCTAAATCGATATAAATGGGTTCTGTTGCATTATCAATGTATTGCAATCCTCGTCTGTCATTACATAGAGTAAGATTAATTATGTAGTGCAACGGGAACTTACATTATTGATTAATGTATTATAGTAGAGGCAAAGTGTGGACCAGGATGACTTTTCTATTTGACTTGATCCTGTGAATTTCCGAAATATTTGTAGTAGGGATTGATACAGCTTCATTCCCTTTTATATTCCCCAGTTTTCTGAACTTAATTGCGATTTGCGTCTTTTAGAACGTTTCTTTAAGTTCGTTTCTGTATGCCTTTTTATTACTTTATTTGAAGATTTTCGGGTCAAAATACACCTTCACAGTCCTTTTATTATTAATGAATTAATACGTAGAACTGTTTTTTTTTGTTTATTGTATACCTTAATGCTATTTGGGCGTTCCTCGCCAAATAGAGAAAATTGAATTTCTAAGACAATGTTACATAAAATATGCCCATAAATCTTGATAATTAGTTATGTTCATATAAGGTAACCTAATCTGCAGGACGGGACTAACAAGGTTCAATTTCAAAAACTCTGTGTAATGAAAAGTATATAATTTTAATGCTAAAACAGTTCTCTCTAGTGTACCAAACTAAAATTGTTGCCACTAGACGAATTAAAGGCAATATTACTTCTGTAATTCAACGTCATTATTGCACAGTTTGACCATTTATCAGTTCTGTATACAAACTGATTTAACAACATCTGGAATATTTTACAAATCAATCGAGTTTCGGTACTAGGCGATCTATCACCGGAAGAGTACGTGTCGGCACTCAACGTTCAACTGTCCTCTGATGATAATACTTTTGGCTCGTTTCAGTATTTTGAGTTTATCTCTTTGGTATATTGGTTAAAATACGATGGTACGTAATCAGTTCATTAACATCTCGATGTCTATGCCGACACTGTACCGGTGTTGAGTGCTCCATAGCAGTGCCCACCTCGCACACGTGTAGGCATTAGGAGTTGTGTCTTTAATTGTGTGTAATTCAGCAGGTCCTGCCTTAATGTAATTAACGCCTTATGGTCACGTCCATAAAGTGATAAAAAGGAAATACTTAACTCGTGGTTCCGCGTTTGTAATGTTTATTGTGCATTTAGGGGATGAGGATGTTAATGCTACTACAGCGCTATCCAACATCAGTAAATGTAGGTTTATATACTTCCTGAAGTTTGATGACGAAGAACTGTTACAATTTATTTATAGCGGGTCTAAAGAAGAATCATTTCAATAAAATAGCAGTGAGTGAAGCGGTGACGATGAATTGACAGAGGACGATGAACTTCCGCATCAAAACTGTCATTTCCAAATTTTAGGCACAAAGGTACATACGCCTTCCCAATATGTCACAAAAGATGTTAGGATGCTGTAAAGAACTGTACAAAAAATGAAATGACTTATTTTTTATTTTATATAGTTTATTTTTTTTATATTTTGTAATGGGCCTCACATTTGGGTACCATTTTGTAATAGTTCTCTTTGTTCGTCCTTCTATTGGGGAATATTTTCTGATGGTTCGCACGGTGGGGATTGTTTTGTGATGGGCGTATTACCTGCGATTATTACCTTGATTGCATACACCTGGCTACAAATAATAATGTTTGAGTTCTATTTCAATCTTTTACAATTTCCAAAATCATTGAGTAAAAATTTTATATTGTTTTTATGAAAATGTGAAACGATTCAACGTCAACTAAGAGATTTTAATTTATAAAGATAACGTTCATTAACTACACTTTATTTTTATTGTTATCATATTTCTGTTCGTGTAAATGAACTTTAATAACTACTCAACAAATTCGTTTTTACTTTTAACGGGACGCTCCAGCTAGCTTAACAATGTGATAAATAGTTATTGTTATCATTCATTAAGCTTATTCTCAATCTGATGTTATTAATTACCTCTACTTTGCAATTAATTGAACTTGCTTTCTTCAGTACTTACACATGCAGTGTTTGTATAAGCTTTTAAGATTTGCAACAGTCATTAACAAAATGAATCAAAAGTGATAATATTTAATTAAGTCAAATTCTATATGCAGACTATTTTGTTTACAACAATATATAAAAATGATTCTAATTCTATGTTAGTATTTTTCTTAATATTAACATGCAAAAGCAATCCTTAATAAATGATCAACGAAATATATTTTCGTTCAGCATTTGTATCTAAACGTAAATTTAAAAATAAATAAAACTACCAATTTTCGTTTATTTATACTATCAAAAGGTCTTACTTGTTATCACTTTGTTCAAACTGGTAACGTAATGCTTGCGTTCCTTGGAGCGGTGAAGTGGCCTCGTTTAGGTGAATGACGTTCTCTGTCGCCAGGCTGGAACTTCTCTCCTTTGTTTTCTCTACCTTTTCTTATACCTTTGTTATAGATGAATACGCTTCTAATTTTCTTTCTTCAGTTTAATGATTTTTGTGAATAATTGCTCGATATATTTACACTACAGTTTTTACTTAATTGTTCAGTTTTAATTACAAACGGCGTGCGCAACAAACTGCAAGCGAGCTACGGAAGACCATACTTTCATTACCAATGTTTTTTAGTTATTATACTTTATATATCGATCTATCAACTTGGAACACTTTCAATACGCATTTAAAACGTTATTGTAAATTATTACGCAATCTTTTTATTACCACCAACTTGATAGCATTTACAATTGAATTCGTTTTAGCTTTTCTTTCTCATTGATAATATATCACTTATATTCTCTTAACCCAATACTAACTGATTTTTCATTATAAATTCACAATTTCAATTGCAGTATAAATCAAGCTGTAGCATTCGCTTTTCAACCGTTTGGTTATTTTCAATTCAATCAACTCTGATGGCTTGCTAGAGGCGACTTTTCTTGATCGCTTATTTAGCGCGACTGACTCACAAATACACCTCACTATAACAGCGTCTCCACCCGCTCCCCTTTACAAAACAGTTATACCCGCAAATTACCGCGTATATTTAAAAGCTTTCCAATGTACTATGCAAAATATTCGTCGTAACAAGCTCAAGCTTTTTATCTTAATATTAATTATGTTCATACACAAATGACCAATAACCATTCAATTTCATATAACAGCGCGTAATTCGAATTTCTAATTCCTGCATTACAATTTACGAATAGTATTTACTTGCAGTTTTTATAATGCGTTTGTATGTAGAAGAATATAAAGTAAGTCCCCTCTCCACCTTATTTCTAAAACCATTGGAGATATCAACATGAAAATTGGAATTATGGTAAACAATAGATTTACGACTTTTTAATGATAGTGTTTCAACAACTATTTTTGACCGGTGCGGGATTATTTGTCCGAAGTTTTTTCAAATAGGTGGATACGTCGCAGAGGCCCAATCGAGTGGCCAGCCCGTTCATCCGATTTGACCCTACTTGATTTTTTCTTGTGAGGATATTTGAAGTCTTTACTACCAAGCCAAACAATTTAGAAGAATTAAGAGAAAGAATAATTTTAGAGTGCCATAATATTCCATTGGAAACATTTAGAAATGCGCGAAATGGAGTGCATGAAAACACCGATAAACAAAGTATGAGTGATTGTAATAAAAAAAAAGCATTGAGAAATATAACCAGTACATTTGTAAGAGAAAATACGGCAGATTCTGTTGTATATAACGACCAATCTGAACAACGTATTCGTCTTGTTGCAGAACGATGTAAACAGATAAATAGTGTAGCCGAAAAGTTGAGACATAAAGTGATAAAGACAAAAGTCGAAGAAATTTTTAATCTGAAAAAAGAAGCTTTGAAGGTATAAAAAACGCCCATCAAGATAACAAGGAAAGAAAGAAAACTAGCAACTTACAATTCAGACACCAAGTACCAAGTTACAAAAATTGATGGATTACTGTTTAGCAAAGTATTAAAGGAACTATTGCAAGATATTTTTTTTTAATGGAAAGTATAAAACAGAAAGCATTCTTAACGAAGGTAGTGTCAGAAAAATTGGTTGATAAGTTGATAGTGAGGGACACAGAGATATTCACTTATATAAGAGTAAAGAAAGCAAAAATACCTTGTGTACCGTTTAAAAAAACTTTCAAATAAATGTTTTGCCGCTGTTGCGAATTTCTACGAAGAAGGTTTTGTCAATTTCTTGTTTGTAAAAAATATCGGTTATTGATCAACTGATTTTAAGAAATCTTGTTTATTGTATTCAGTATAAATAATTTGGAGTTGAAAATTACGCGCACGAATCGATACGTTGGAGCGTTTTTCAACGATTTCTTAATTTTGGGACACAAAATTTTGGTACCTGTATTTTTTTTTTAATTAAAGTTAAGTGTATGCGCGTATATGAATAGGGTTTGCATAATTCCAAAATAAGATAATTTGGATACAAATAAATGAATGTGTTTATTTTTGGGACTTAATCCCTACACAAGAAAGGCTTATTTAAGACAATAAAATTTTGGTAAATGAGCCTTTAATGTGTAAGGATTAAGTATCAAAAATAAATACCTTCATTATTTGCGTCCGAATGACCTCATCTTGATTCATACTAACCCTAAGTATACACGCGTACATACACTTAAGATCGTTTAAAACGAGTCCCTTAACCCATTAAGTCCCAAGAAAAAAAAAAGTTTGTTAATAATTTGTTTAAAACAACTTTATTCCAATATAGGAATACAGTATCATAAATCTTAAAACTAGATATAGATATATACTCATGTGGGTACCATGGAACCAAACAATCAAGCACTTACACATTGAAAATAAAAGTAATGTTTGAAATACTGACACAATTTTACCAATGATAAAGTCATAGCAATTTCTTTCTAAGCATAACGTAACTTTACACTTACTGCAAGACCACCTTGCTCTTTGATGGTACTGAACACACCTAAGTTGTTTATCAAGCTTCTTCGGAAAATGTCCTCCTTCGGGTTTTCTGACATTCTGAGGAACAGACCCAGATGGTCTTTTTTGTCACATAGTCGGCACTTGATTTATAATGTCCAGGAAATCAACTTTGTGATCGGAAGTCAACAGATGAATTCACAACTGACATGTTGATCATATGGGCAAAGTGAACACACCACCACTTTTTACCATTGCTGTTAACGCGATAGTTGTTAACGTTTCGATCCAACATGTCTACGCCTTCCATAAATGTATTGTAATTTGTTAACAATCCTGGTTGTGGTACGGCTATTTTCTTTCTTTCTACTGAAGACCATCGTTTGACAGTTGCCAAGGGTTCCACAAAGTCGTAATTTCTAACCATAGTGACCACATTATTATCCTTCCAACGGGCGAAGAGTAATTATTGTCATACAATTTTTCATAGTAGCCTCTTCCGTATTTGAAAAGTCTTTGTGTCTGTAAATGAGCACTTTTTAGTCCTGATGGTTCCTGCCGCCCTCTGTCCATTACCCCCTAATGTTTTTAAAAGTACGTGACTATTAAAGTAATTATCAAAATGTGTGATTTGTTGGATAAATCTTTTTTTTTTTGCTTTAGTATGTGTCGAATGCATAGCAGTTTCCACTGGATCCAATGCTTGTAACCGAAGCGCACAGGTTTTCCTTTGATATATTGCTTTGCTGAGTGATGTCCAAAGTACTTTACCGTAGCTTCATTTATTGATAGGTTTTGATGAAATATTCCCCACTGTCGAAACCTTTGATTCAAAAAATGTATGAGTGGTCGGACTTTTGCCATTTTGTCATCTTTATCTAACTAATTATTGCCCGCCAAGTGAATATATTGTTTCTTGACATAGCAAGTGAGTATCCCGCGAGTAAAAGAATACCAATAAACGATTTCATGTCAGTATGGGACACAAAAAATGAGTGGTCGTTTTTCTGCGTTGAATAGATATTTGTTTGTCTCACAGTATGATCATATACTTCTGTAGTCCAAAATTTTTCAAAAATTTCAACCGGGCTGGATCCACATGTTTGAGCATCTCTAGGCGATCGTTGAATTCATTTGTACTCGACAAAGAAAAATTTGTAATATCTTCAGTCCAACTTGCCGACATTGAGTTAGTTTTGATTTGATTCAGACTCAAAACGAACTGCTATGGATACAGATACAGAGCATCTATTTGACCTGGAGGAATTATGATTAGCTCTACATTGTTTCTGTTAGAACAAGAAACTGCAGTTTGCAGCTGCCTGAACGTTCTTCCATAAAAAGTAGACACGCTGATGGGTTTATCTAGGTTTCAAGATCCATCGGTTCAACTAATATCTTGAATGACTTGTCTCGGATTAACCCATTGTACTCAAATGGGTACAGTAAGAAATGTCGACATTGCAGAAATTAATATTCCAATTACAGTACAAAACTGAAATAAGTATACTATTAAACAACAAAACATAAGTATTATTGTTATTTTAGAAAATAAAACACTAAAACAAACTAACCAGTAAGCTGGAAGTTTATCAGTTCAAAGCTTACAAACCTTTCACATTCACTATGCCGCACTAACATACGAGGGGGCGTTTTTATATTCCCGGACTAGGTGGTTTACGATGTTAATGTAATTTTTCATTTTATTGATTTTAAATCACATATGCCATGGTAACGTGTTTGACAATTTACAAAACAATTGCAGCATTATTAATTCTAATATATGTCAGAATGTGTTGTAACGTCTCAAAAGGGACAAACTTGAATATCGAGCTGTTATAAACTTTCTTACAAAAGAAGGAAAATCTCCAAAAGTTATTCGTGAAGAAATGTTGATTGAATGCGGGGATAATTGCCCTTCCAAGTCGACTATTTGTGAATGGTCAAAATTGTTTAAACATGACCGAGAATCACTAGATGATGGTCTCCGTCCGGGTCGGCCTGTTGACATGATCACTTCGGATGTTATTGAAAAAACCAAGTGTTTGGTATTAGATGCAAGATTAAAGAAGCGACAATTAGCGTCTTTATTAGGAGTTTCAGAAACCATAGTTTTCAGAATTTTATACGATTACCTTGGCATGACAAAGGTCAGTGCGAGATGGGTTCCACGAATGCTTATGCCTTTTCGAATGCTTACTCGAATGAAGAAGTATGAAGAATTTTTGGCGCTTTGTGGGGATGAACCAGATTTATTATCAATCGACTTATCACCGGAGATGAAACTTGGGTCCATCAATTTGATCCTGAGTCGAAACAAGAGTCGATGCAGTGGCATATTAGGGGTTCCAGTCCTCCCACCCCTTCTGCAGGAAAAATATTGGCAACTGTTTTTTTGGGATTGCCAAGGAATTTTAATGATTGATTATCTGAAGAAGTGTGGTACAATCACAGGAGAGTATTATGCAAGCTTAATGAATCGTCTCAGAGATGTTATTAAAGTGAAAAGACGCGGAAAACTAACGCGAAGTGTCCTGCTGCTTCATGATAATGCACCAGCCCATAAGCCAAGACTTTCGAAAGCTGCCGTTGCTAAATATGGCTTTGTAGAAATTGATCATTCACCTTATAGTCCAGATTTAGCCCCTAGTGACTATTTTTTGTTTCCAGATCTCAAAAAGAACATTAAGCCATTTTGCGAGCAAACCAAAAGGATATTTTTATAATGGGTTAAATATGTTATTGAAACGATGTAATACTTGTATTAAAAAGCAAGGGCTTATATTGAACAATAAATCTCTGTTCTAATCTACTCTTATCATGCCTAGTCCGAGAATATAAAAACGACCCCTCGTATATTTCTTTATGCACGTGGTGATTTACTGCTTCTAAATGAACAACTTGGCGTATTTGAACATAGTTTATTTTCTGCACAGGTAGCATAATCGTGCTATTTTATACAGCATACTCGAATGAGTACAGTGGGAACGAATGGGTTAAGTAAGTTTCATATTTATTGTTGGAAGTTATTGCTAATTTCACATTAAATATGCACACGAATATGCAAATTCTATTGCTAAAAATTTGTTGCTAACTTCACACAGGTTAAAAACACTTGGAACAGTGTATACGTTGAGTCAAATAAAAAAAAAGCATTTTTATTCACAATAGTTTAAGTAGAATAATAATAGAACAGAATAGGTTTGTATCCAACATTTCATGACCAAACACTTACTGGAGAGCTTAAAAAATTGCTAACTGGGTTTAACTGAGATACAAGCAAAGTTATTATTAATTTTACATGAGTATCATTATATATGAAAGCCCATTTCCCGGGTGATTTTTGATTCCAATAATTGCCGGAGTGATGAAACTTTCAGAGATAGTGTTTTTCGATGTGAAAACAGGTAATTCATGTTTTGCATACAAAATTTTGCTCGGGAACGGTCGCCATATTGAAAAATCGTTAAAAAATCGCCCATTTTGGAGTTATCCGGAAATAGCTCTAAAGCTTTTAATTTTTTGAAGTTGGACGTGAAATACGCAAATGTTGGTACTAAAAGTCTGCACAATTTATTCATCTTTCTACGACTAATAGAACCGAAGATTTTTTAAAAAATGGTTAATTTTTTCACTATTCTTTTTGCTCTTTACGCACAAATTACTCTATGATCGCGGCTTGTCGCCAAAAAATAATTCAATTAAGATCGATAGACAATTCATTTATCTACAAAACGCTTTTTTAAACAACCTCGTACGACCAAAAATTGCTGAGATATGCCCGATTGGAACAAATTTTGACGCAAAATTTTATGAAAATTTTCCATTTCATTTGGTAACAAGTCGACAACGGCTACTTTTACGATAAAAATCATTCTTAGATAATCGAATGGTATTTTAAATTTTCTACATTTTGCGCCATGTTCTGTTTCTTTACATAACCGTATACTTGCGAAATGTAGCTATATTTGCTAAATACGATGGTTTATCCGTATGTATACAGGGTGTGGCGCGAAGAGTTTTGATTAAAAGTAATGGCGGATACAGCTATGTTAAAAATCTGAAACTACGAAGCTGTAGGTTTTGGATGACCCCGAGTTCAAATATAATATTGTCCTGAATGTGGCACTTCCGGTTATACCGGAAATAGACGTCAACTTTGTTATTTTAAATGGAACCTAATATTTTTTATTTTATTTTCGAATTCTACATGAAATTCTAGATAAAATTTGTGCACAATGTCCTATACCAAAAATGAAGTATTTTCGAGATATTTCGATTTTTTTAAAAATTTTGAAAAAATCCTAGTCCACATTGAATAACGATATCTCCATTAATAACGAAGCCTCAAAAACACGGCAAGTGCGTTTAACAATTCTATTACACTCGCCGTAAATAATAATAAGATTTAAAAAATCATCATTAGTAAATCCTACATTTGCCATTATTTACTACAAACTGGTAAAGAAAACTGTCAAAACAACATAAACAATTAACGTTCTAGCTATCAAATCTGTGACAGCCATGGCCTACCCTTTACTAATGTTGAAATAATTAAGTGTTGTTATGTTTTAACTAAGATAATGAAATATCTCAAAAGTGGTTGGATTTAGGTATACTGATACCAAACGAATTGGCTTAAAAAAATACAGCGGAAAATATAAAATAAAGTAAGCAACTTATAAATGATTTAAATTGTGCATGTTGGCGGCTAAGTTTAAAACACCCTGTATGAAATATCAATGAGATGGATATATGGAGTTAACGGGCAAGCGCTTGTTGTTTATTGGTTACAATTTCACGTCACTAGCTTCGTTATTAATGGAGATATCGTTATTCAATGTGGACTAGGATTTTTTCAAAATTAAAAAAAAATCGAATTATCTCGAAAATACTTCATTTTTGGTATAGCACATTGTGCACAAATTTTATCTAGAATGTCATGTAGAATTCGAAAATAAAATAAAAAATATTAAGTTCCATTTAAAATAACAAAGTTGAATAACGGAAGTGCCACATTCAGGACAATATTATATTTGAACTCAGAGTCATCCAAAACCTACAGCTTCGTAATTTAAGATTTTTAACATAACTGTATCCGCCATTACTTTTAATCAAAACTCTTCGCCACACCCTGTATATTTAATTATTTACATTCGGGTGATTATTACAATGGCAAATAGAATATTTGAATAATACAGAATGGACAAAAGTATACAAAAAATTGTAGTACCGTCTACGTCTGAATATTTCCGATTTATAGCCTTTAAAAATTCGTTAATTTCTTTAATACATACAGACATAGCTCTGTTTCTATGAGGTTTACGTCAATAATGCTCTTAAGTAAAGTTGAAGCTTACAAAATTTCTGATAAAATGGTCCCTGTGTCATTTAATTTCCATACTTAACTGATGAGCTACAGCCTTGCGACGGAAGTAAATTTTCCGACGATTTTTACTGCACAATTTTAACACGTACAAAAGTTTTAAAAAAGAACATAACAAATTTTTTTTGTGGGAATGTAAAGTATGGAGCTCAATCTATATAATATTGAGTTACATTTGCCACAATTTTTGGAGAAATGGTAGAATGTTCCCTCCGCTGCGTGGCACCGACATCTGTGAGGTCACCCAGGTAGCTGAAATTCCAGTATTTTTTGGCAACTGCGTAATTCTCGGGCCGTTTTGGTGATCTGAGCCGCCACCATAGAGTAATTTGCGCAAACAGATGACAGTTGTTCGAAAAGTGAAAAACTTGACCATTTTTTTAAATTCCATCTTCGGTCGTAGAAAGATGAATAAAAAACGAAAGTTTTAGAGCTATTTCCGCATAACTCCAAAATGGGCGATTTTTTTAATGTTTTTTCTATATGGCGGCCGTTCCCGAGCAAAATGTTGTATGCAAAATACGAATTACCTGTTTTCACATCGGAAAACACCATCTCTGAAAGTTTCATCACTCCGGCAATTAGTGGAATCACCCGGGAAATGGATAACGTTGGGTTGGGAGTTTAGGTATCGTTAATATTTAACACCAATATAAAAATTCACACCCATAACATTGAATTTTCCAAACAATTAACAATAGCTAATTAGATAAAGATTCGTATGTACAAAGTATGAGTGTTATTTATAGAAAAGAGATATGGACCTCGAATTTTGTGTAATAATAAACCTGCATTGCGCTTTATCTTTTAGCAAAAATATGTGTATTGGAAATATGTCAATCGCAAAGTTTACTTCGAAAGTTCATTATATAGAAAAATACACCAATAATCTGGCATTATCTCATATTTTATTGATTTGAGTATATTACATTTTTTTTTTATAAAATATACCATTAAGCACTAAATTTATAGTAAGCAGACAGAAAATCAATGTTAAGGCACTGGGTGGTAGCGCAAATTGTATACAGTCTGCATTTGTCGTTTTCTTTTAGAGAAATGATTTCTTATTACAAAGGTATGTAGGTATACAATTTTATTTAAACAAGTAAAGTCAATTTATTATTACTTTTCATTATTGTGAGCGTATGTTTTTGAAGCATGAATTTATTGGAATATTATGTACTTTAACAAAAAAAAGGTTGCCTTCTAAACACCTGTCTAATATTGAAGACGTTATTAATAACCCACTACTGTTCTCATTGCGTGTTAGAAGAGTTTTTTACGTAATTCATACACAAGAAATCTTTCGAGGCTAATAAATTTTGTAGCAAATGGGTCATTATTTATACTGTATGCTTAAAAAACAGTAGATGTTTAAATTTACACTACTAAATTTTTGCATATTGCTAAAACCACTAACATTTCAAGAAACGTGTGGCTATACTAAATATAAATTATAAGAAATTTAGGAAATTCAGCAATATTTATTTATATTAATGATCGACTAGTTGCGATATTGTATGTGATTCTCAAGAGCAACAACTAGACCTTTAATCTAAATATTATTAAAGCGTTCTGAAAATCATATTCCAGAACACCCTATAGTGAACGAACGCTAACAATAAGAAATGTCACAATCAAAATTTAATCGTATTGTTAATATCAGTAATGTTGTTAAATACATTATATGCCATTGGTAAAGCGTTCACGTGACGGGAAAAACGCAACTAATAAACCTACACTTGCAAAATTAAAGATCTCCGTAGTAGCTAGCATAGCCCTCCTTTTGGCCATAGCGCGGGCAATTATTTGCTGGCATGCAGGATGGTGTTTTCTGGTTTCGTCCATTCTGGTTTCGTCCATTCTGGTTTCGTCCGCTATTTTATTGTTTATCTGACAAAATAGAAATTTACTTTTGATTTCGTCCGATTTTCCTTTTTATCACACTAAGAAAAACACCGCATCGCAAGAAAAATAATAAAACCATCTTCCCTTCACACTTTATCCAGGCTTAGGACTGGCAAGGTTTATAAATATAATATAAACTTTGGTGTGTTTAAAAGATGTTTTTTTTATTATTTTTTTGGTTTTTGTTGTTTTTAAATTTTTTTGTATTGTTTTTTTATTTTTTTTTGTTTTGGTTATTTCAATTTTTTTTGCCGTTTTTAATTTTTGTTTGTATTGTTTTTTTTTTATGTATTTTATTATCTTTAATCATATTTTACAATGTACGTCAATCTATTTAAAGTTTGTTCCAAGTTTATTTCTTGTTGCATAAATGCATTTATGGTATTTTTAATTCTTTTATCTAAATCCAAATATTTTTTTGGCCGTTTCGGCGTAGTCTTCATTATTTCATCTTGTTCAGTGACTATTTTATAATGTAATGAATCCTCGTAAATTAATTTCATGACTTCGTAAACATTTGGATGACTTTTTCCACATTTTTTATTTAGTCTCGAATGCCATCCTTCGACAGCATTGGTAGTACGATGACGACTTTTAAAACAAACCCAATATCTTGGGGGGTCCAACCACTGTTCAACGAAATAATCATTGAATTTTACAATTTTCTCTGTATCTGGAAAATTTGCAGCTATGGTTAGCTAACCATCGTCAATAAATTGAGGGAACTAATGTCCCAAGGCTGTGCACATTCTTAAATGTCTTTTTATATCTTCATCTTCTTTATAATCTACAACAAGCCCAAGCTGTTGAATTTTTCTCCATAGTGCCTGGTTAAAGTAATTGCATTTCTGTGTATCAGGACCATAGTGCTCAATCGGTTAAAGTTGATAAAATATTTCTTTTAAAATTTGAAAAATCTTTTGTAAGTGTCTTCTTTTCTGTCTGGCAGTAGAGCATAAATAACTGGTACAATACAAGTTTTTTCTTCGGTACTATTCAAATCCATGTGAAGTTGATCAAAAAGCATCGGACAGCTTTTAAAAGTACCATCACTAAAAACAATTTTGCCTCTTAATAAGTCTAATATATTTCCAAATACCATAATTCTGTCCTCCGTTTCAGTATCAAAGATAACAATTTTTTTGTAAATTTCTGGAATCACGATCTCCTGTCGATGTTGCGGTGAACTCTGCACTCCTAAACTGTCTCACCGAATAAAGTTGATGTTTTACACTATGAAATCTTGGAATTGACGTAACGAAATCAAGTCCGTTATCGCCGGCACTTTTTATTACTTCTTCTTCATGAATTTGTGTGATCGGGGCACACTCTTCACGTATTCTTTTTTTGGCATGCGATATACAAACCAGAACTTCGTTTCTTACAATATCTGGTGCACATATTGAGTGTTCTTTGTGATGTAAAACTTTTGATATGGCACAATTCGTTTTAATGTTCTCGTTGCAACTTCTATTAACACATGACCATAATATTTCAGATTTGTTCACTCTTTTTTTATTATATTTAAAGCCCTCGTATAAAATTACAGGCTGACCTCGTTTTGACTGTATGATTTCCATTTCACAAATAGCTCAATGTGCGATATTTACTTTGACTGTAAATCACCAATTGAGTGAAAGAATTGACGGCATACTGTAGGTATACGGTAACCGGCCATTAGGGAAAAACCCTTAATCCCTATCGCTAATAATCAACAACCATACCTATAGTATTACGTTAATGGAGATTTCCAGAAAATATTAAATGTTCATGAAGATAAGCTGCATTATAAGCAACATCCTTATCAGACGAAACCAGAATACTTAATATATTATTTTTCTAATGCGGGCGAAACCAGAATAAATAAGGTTCAAACAGGTAAAATTTGCCTATCGGACGAAACCAGAACGGGCGAAACCAGCGTAGATCTTCTATACAAGCTAGTATTCCTATCCACAAGACTCGATGCTGCAGATCTTATATAGAATTACGTTTTCGCACGTTTATAGTAAACAATGGATGCGTTTCTACCAAGGAGGCGAACTTATGCCAATACACAAGGATATTGTGGAGATGGACGATGGAGGTCTGGCGCCATGAGTGAAATGGAAGTGCATGCTGTAAAACGAATGGGAAGTTCCGAAAGATCATTTTTATTTGATAAAGTATGTGCGTGCATGAGTAGACGCATGGTTTACGACAATACAATTCGTAAATCAAAAATTAGTGGTATACTTTGATTAAAAAAGTACAGTCAAATGCAGTCATCAAGTGTTAATAGTTGAGAACCTACTTTAAATAAAGGTGGGTTATCGTCATAAAAAATAATACATTTTACATTTAAACTATAAGCAAGTCATACATTAACTTGACAAATTGGTGTGTATTGATAAAATCATCTATCGAATTTATAGATGATGTTACATAAAACATCAGTTCCAAAAAAGACTAAAACTTCGATTAGTAACTTGGGACCTTTGGTAAAAAATTATCTTTTCTGTCTCAAGAATTTTGTTCATTCAAAAAATTCACATTTAAAAAGTATGTTTTTAGATTTAACTTTGCAAGTAGACGATTTGGAGGTGTACTCCAGAAGAAATTGCCTTATCCTCTATGGGCTGTCTGAAAATAATAGTGTGCCAACTCCCTAGTTGATTGGCGTGAATAAGTTGATTCAATCGCTCTACATCGAACCGAACAGGACGTCCTGCACAATCCATATCGATTAAGGTCGAAAATTCCGCTTCTGAAACGTTTAAACCAGTTTTGCGCCATCCTAACAGGCATTTCATCTTCACCGTAAACATCGCAAATCTCACGAGCAGCTTCACTGGCTTTGAAACCTCGATTAAACGCAAAAATAAGATAATGTCGGTAATGCTGGTTTTTGTCTACTTGACATTCCATTATAATAAGGTTAAACTTTAACAATTAAGAACGAAATACGAGATCAAACACACTATATGACAGAACTACTAATTATCTAACAAGCTGAATATTGAGTAATCAAAGTTTTGTTATTTCAGAGCCAACTTTTAAATTTAAAAAAAAAAAAACTCCATTACTTATGCATCAGCCTTATATATTTAAAAAAAAAACTATAAAGCGCACCACGTAATAGTTAAATTTACCTAATGCAAATAAATTTCAACATTTCGTTTGGACAAATAAGAAATTTTAGCTACGTTAGTTTTCGTTACGGAATACATAACCAAAAAAAAAAAATTAGTATTATAAAATTAGGGTTATATAATGAGGTTAAGAATGTAGTTAGGGTCAAAAATCGCTGTGGCCAAGATGGGAGAATATATGTACAGTATGTCCCCAGATTGAGTTCACAATAGGTATGATGAACCAAAAATTTTGGAATTGGAATTTCATATTTTGAGATTCTGCCCTGCTTGGTCTGAAACTTATTTTTAGTTTACTTTCGATTTGTTAAAATCAAGTAGGCAGTTTCAGGTAAAGTACCTTTTCAGTTCATAGTAAGCCAAAGTGTCACTAAAAAAAGTTGATCAGAAAATAAAACTATGGCTTTATGCAAAATTTCACAATGATCAGCTCACTTTCATTAAATCCGTGTTTTTTTTGTATTGTATGAACGAACAATCGCGTCGTAGTAAAGCAAACAATTACTGTCATTATCTTAGATAAACTTCAAAACTTTGAAGTATTTGTTCTAAATTGATTACTTATCTCAGTAATTTGCAAATTACTTGTTCTTTAGTTTTTACTTACTCTCTAATTTTTTGTATTAAAAATGTTGACTCTCGAACAGCGCATTCACGTAATGCAAGCTTATGAACTTGGGGAAGCATCTTATGCTCATGTTATTAATCAGTTTCACAAGCTATTGCCAATGGTGGCAATTTCTGTCAATGGAGTAAAAAAACTTGTGAAAAAGTTTATAGAAGCTGGAAATTTGCAAAATTTGAATAAAAAAAAGCTAGTTCATGATCATGAAGATGCTGCTACACTGTTGGTGATAGAATTCGTGAGCATTAATAACCAATTATTATTGAGACAACGGTCTACTGAATTATCAATAAGTAAATCGCACTTACAAAGAATTCTCAAAAAAAAAAAAAAAAATTATACCATTTAAACCCACGTTCATTCATAAATTAGAAGCTGGAGACGATGGCCAACGATTGCTGTTTTGTTCATGGGCCAGGGAAAAGATTTTGAACGACAGATATTTTTATAAAAAAATATTTTTTTCAGATGTCTTCTTTTACAACTAATGGCATCGTGTCTTCACAGGTATTGGTCTGATGAGAATCCACATTTTCGTATAGTAACTAACAGTCAACAGTTCAAGAAAGTAAATGTATGGTGTGCAATAAGGCACGATAAAATTATTGGCCCATATTTTTTTGACACTAATTTATTCCTTTGGATGTGCTCGAAAACTTTTTTTACCTGCCATGGAAGACGTGAGTTTAGAAGATTTTGATTTTCAACAAGACGGATGCCCAGGTCTCGTTCAACTCGTTTGATTACAAATTTTTTGGATCAACACTTTCCTAAAAGGTAGATTGAACGGCATGGCAAGGTCCAATACATTGGCCAGCAAGATCGCCGAAACAATTAGATTTAAAAAGTAAAAAATGCAGTTTTAACTTTAACGTGTGCTACAATAATAATAATAATAATAATTTATTATAATAATGTTTAACTAAAAAATAAAGAAAACAAGGGAACATGAAAACAAACAAAACCGTGTCAAAGCAAATGTTCAAAATGTCTTCCCCCAATTTCTCGACAATATCCTAGTCGATTTTGAAACTCTTGTAGCACGTTTTGAAGAGTATTCGGTTATATCCCTCTAATTGGCGTTCTTATCCGTTCTTTTAATTGTTCCAAATTGTCCAATTGTCCAAATCGAGAGGTGTTTCAGGACATTTCACTGAGCCTTTTCGTCCAATACATCTAATGGGAAATACATCATTCAAGTATTGCTGTACTAGTCTTGCATAATGTGGTGGTGCTCCATCTTGTTGATACTATAACGTATTATTTGGAATGTCAATCCTCCGGATTTGGAAAAATAACGGCTAACGCTGAAATTAATTCGTTTTCAAAAAATTATTGGTACATTGATCCAGTTAAGTTACCGTTAAAAAGATATGGATCTATTATCCTGTCACCAACAACTCCCGCCCACACGTTTAATTTCTGGGCATTGTGTTTTTTGCTCGCGGTACCAGTGAGGATTTGCGTGTGGCCAGTATCTAAAATTTTGTCTGTTGGCTGTACCGTTCGAATAGAGTGATGCCTCATGTTAAAATAATATCCTTCTTAACATTTCAGGATTCTCGTGTAACATATTCATCATAGTTTCATTGGACGGTCGGGATCGTCTTCATTCAATTCTTACAGTAAAATGATTTTCTAAGGATGCCATTATTTTTTCTTCAAGTAATTTATCACCGATTTTTTACTTAATTTCATGATCAGCAGCAACAGCACGAGTTGTTTTATGTGGAATTTCGTTCAAATCCAGTAGGATATTAAACTGCGTTTCTTCATTTATTGCGGGCCGCCCAGTTCTTGGTAAATCGCTAACATGACCAAATTCTTGAAATTTGCGTATTTGAAAATAACTGTATACGACTCATTTGTAGTGTCACATTTTAGACACAGTTGGCCGAAGCAAACATGATAGCTGATAGGAGGGCGGAACTAGCGCTGTCGTCTTTTTCAGAGTACATTCAGGTTAAGAAGTATTTTGGCGGTAAATTTAAATATTTGAAAATTGGTTCTTGAACCGCAACACAAGTAACTACGTAAAGAGCATACATAGATGTCCAGACGATATTATTTTCTACTAGAAATATCAAAACTTTAGTCCATATCATAAAATTAGCAGCTTGTATTTAACATTTTTAGCGTAATGACTAGGGAATTGAGAGCTATTCTCATTGTTTTCTATTATTATTCGTTTATTTTCTTTAATATTGTTGTTTAATTAGTCTTTCTTAAGATTCATTGTTTCCAAAAACGTTTAACATAAGTACAGCATAAACAAAAAGTAACCCATTAACCTAAATATAAACGATTTAGATTAAGCAATGTCCTACTCTCTGCAAGAAAACCAATTTATTTTCGAATCTTATTTTCGAAATAAACAGCAGAATGAAAATGGTGAATGGATTTATTCAGTTTCGAAGTACAGGCAGTGTTGACAAGGGTAAATCATCTGTACGTAGTCTGTTTTAACTGAAAATACAATATACGGTTTGGTCTGATGAGGATCCTGGTGAATTTGTACAAGCTCCATTACATCCTACAGAAATTGGTGTATATGTAGCCATGTCAAGATTTATACTAGGTCCAGTATTTTTAAAAAATGCAATTAGAGCAGTTAAAAAATGTGTAACAATATGAAAAAACGAATAGATGCTGGTTTAAATAATAATGGAGGTCATAATTTAGAATTAAAAATCACAAATTAAAAAATGTTTAATCCATTATACTGTAACTGTTAAATAAATGTAACTTTTATTATAATAAAATTTTAAATTTCTGGAAGTAAAGTTTGATTTCATAGGCAGTGGAAAGTATTTTGTTTTGGACATAAATCAATGCTCTCATAGTAGATGGAAATAATAAAGACGTTGTTGATGCCAAATAATTATCCACTACAAATGAATCCATTAAATTTAATTAACGTTACAAAATGAGTATGTATATAAAACAATGCATAACATGTTATTACAAAATAAGAAATTCAAAAATTATATATGTTATTACAAAATTTTGAAAACTTCATAATACGTTTGTGTCTAGATCGCGGCCCACAAATACAAAAAAAAATATGTTATTACAAAATGCAAAGCAAAGATTATAAATTTAAAGTTTTATTCACTGTCCGAAACTTCTTCGTCGGAGTTTGTATCATCATCAGATGGCCCAGTATTAATTGTGATAATCTATTTGTCAACTTCTTGATCCATCAATCCGTCTCGCTGCCACATTTCTCCGGCTATATGATCGACGTGTGTGCAATGTTTTTCCCAAGCTGATTGGCTCATTTCGGCAAAGGCTTTTCGCACTAAATTTTCTATTTGAAGACCACTTTGATCAACGTTATGCATTGCCACCTTGTGTTTTGCCATACTCCATATCGACTCGATGGGATTTAAATCGCGATGATAGGGTGGTAAGCGTCCCACAGTGTGGTCATGGTTCTTCAACAATTCGTCAACATAATATCGCTTAGCTTGATTCTGTGCCTTAACAAATGTTATTAATTCAGCCTTACGCATTACACTGGTACTAGAAACCCCATTGCTTTCAAGCCAATCACAAATTGCTTTCGTGCAGCTTGGGTTGGGAGGTTTATTGATTTGCACACTATGGTATGGTGCATTATCCATTACAACAATACCATTAGGTGGTAAATTTGGAATTAATTGTTTTTCCACCCACTGCACAAAATTATGATGGTTCATATCATCATTGTAATCTCCTCATTTGCTTTTGGATTTAAATATCAACAACCCATATTCACAAATCTGTAGGCGCCACCTGCGTGTACAATAATGTATCGTTGACCTGATCTGTCGGTTCGGTATACTCCAGGCTGGTCTTCAGATTGCCAACACTTGCTGACACCATATGAAGGATGGATATTGGTTTCATCCAAAAAAGTTACCTGTTTCTTGTTTTACCCCAGAGCATTATTCTCTCGCAGCTTGCGTAAGTAGCGAGAACGCTAATCAACGATATCGTAGCGTTCCATCAATAATTTTGTTTTATTGTGTCATTTTTTAAATTTAAATCCTACGTTTAGTAATTCCTTTCGAAGCGTATCTTCCCCACCAGCATAATTTACTTTGTCCTTCATTTTATCAACCAATATTTGTATTGTTGGAACTTTCTTGTCGACGGTATAAACTTCTTGAACTGTCCTTTTAAAATGCCTAAGTCATAATCATCAAAAACTAATTTTTTTGATCCTCGCTTCGTTTCTTTTTAGAAGGTGATTTTATTAACTGATTTTCAGATAACTGCTTTTCCTTTCTAATTCTCATTATAGTTGGTGACGATTTACCGACAGCAGCAGCAGCTAGTTCGCTGGCCTTTTCCAAAGGAAAACTCCATTCACCAGCAACTTTCTGTCTATCAAAGAATTCAATCACATTACTAATAATGCTTCGTGCTTCAGAATGAATACTTTTCTTCGATTTAGGTTTCATATTTCTAACCTAAAAGACAATTTATTAAAAATAACATTTTAGCTAAAATATTTATATATACCTATTTTTTCAAATACCACTAGCAATATTGCTTTGAAAAAATCAGATTTTACTAACAAGTAACGCAGAATAAGAAAGAAATTAACACACAACTACAAACAATACTGTCAAGTATAATTTTGATTTGTGAATGTACTAAAATAAATATGTTTGTGTGATTGGTTAAAAATCTTGCCGCTTCAAATAATTCAAATAAAATTCTTTTAGTTCACATATTTTCCGACTATCTTGTTTGTTTCGGTGCGCTGTATGCATGTTTCATTGATTGACAGTAGCACACTAAATAAGATGCAAAAAGTCCAAAATTCATGTTTGAGATTCGTCTACAACATTAAGAAATGTGAGCATATATGGTTAAGTATGAGTAAACGGTTCTTTATGTTAACTATCCTTTCGTAGTAATTTAAACATTCTTCTGACAAGTATTTTTTTCAAGACCGTGTTGTAAATATGGAATTAAGGCTTACCTTCAAACTTGCCAGAACTTTCATAACTAAGCTTCACAGTTTCGTGTAGATTTTTATAGAATTAGTGTAAAACGATTAATCCAAAATTTGTTGTTTTTTTTTGTTTGTCGCCTTGTCATTGCTAACAGGGTTTAAGTGTAAGGACAAGGGATGATTTTCACTCATCTGAACTTCATGTAGCTATCAAAAATTGATATTCGTGAATATAGTCGTATGGTGTATAATCGTTATTATATTTTTTCCATTATGTTAATGGCAAAGAAAAAGGAAAACACATACAGGGAAGGCGGGCTGTTCGAGATTTCCACAGAGCTAGTAGAGTTGTGGTAACACGACCTGCTTTAAATTCGGGTGGTAATACGTTCGATTCCCGTTACCGTCTACCCTGTATGAGGTTTTTTCAGGTTTTTTCCTCATGCACATGTAGCGGAATCGTCACTGCGTATACGCACATCATGTGCTGGGGTAGTATTTTCCCTCTCAGAACCCCAACTCCGTTCATGCTGATCTTATCCTAACCGCACCCATCCTTAATCTCACCATGCATATACATTATACAGGGTGGCCGCGGGGGAACTACGAAGAATTCGTATACGTATTCTTTGAACAATTTTAAGCAAAAATGATTATGTGCAAGTCCTAGCCCCTAAGGAGATATGGGCGGTTGAAGAAAAATGTAAAAGTAGGTAAAGAGAATACTCTTAACAGCTGCTTCATTAACAAATTAACAAGAACACAAGATAACACAAAAATGCACATAAGATAACGAGGTCACAAACATAAATGATTACAGTTGTTCAAAATGAGATCCACCAACTTCCACACTTCGCAGCTCACTTTTCCATTCGATATTTGCGAAATTGTCACGAATGTTGATAAATGCATAAAAAATTAGTTCAATCAATTCTTCTCTTGGAGATGATTTACTCCGCCTGTACACTAACGACTTAACATGGCCCCACAGATAAAAGTCTAAAGGTGTGAGATTTGGGCGGCCAGTGTACAGGTCCATTTCTACCAATCCATCGGTTTGGAAATTTTCTGTGCAAAAACTCCCTTGCAACACGCCCGTAGTGTGTAATCAAAATTGCTCTTACGATTTTTACAGTGTGTACCCCCCGCGGACAGCCATGGTGATCAAATTGAAGTGTGCACTATTGCTAATTTTTTTTATTATTGAAACTACGAAGTCTGAAATTAGGGAGTAGTAGTATTCCTTCCGCTGATTAACGTGTTTAGTCGTTTTCATAAATGGTACACCGTGTATATTTATACCCTAATCGATTGCCAACACTTTTCTTAACTTAAAAGGTTATTATGAATTTCAGCCTAAACCCAAAAATAAAGGAGATATGAGTCTTAACTTATCATCTTAGCGGGCATAAAATTTAAAATAAAAACAAAACAAAATGAATCGATTGATTTATATTTTGTTGAAAAGGATATTAGTTACCGCTATCTGAAGATCTTCGATGTTATTGTAACAATTTTGGTACACTTCGTTTTTTAAAAATTCCTAGGAATGAAAATCCATTGGTGTAATGTCTGAAGAACGCGAAGGCCAACGAACTGGTCCCCTGGTACCAATAATGCGATCATGAAAAAATCCACTTATCAAATTATTGACGTTTTGAGTATTGTGTGGAGGCACCATCTTGCTGAAAAAATACTCTCCGACGATCAGCTAAATTAAGGTCATCAAAAAACTCTTCTAAAATGTTTCGGGGGAAATTTAAGTAACGATCGTTTGTTAAAGTGCCGTTGTAACACACTGGTCCGACGATTTTAAAGCCAAAAAGGCCACACCATACATTTAAACTAAAGCGTCTCTGTAGATTACATGGAACTTTTCGCAGTAGGATTTCATTACTCCAGTAATAATGATATTTTCTATTATACATGCCTCTATTGCTGAAATCTTCTTTCTTGGTAGCTTGGTAAAAGACTCTGAGTAGGCCTGTATTTATGCGGCACGTATTTATGTTTTTTCAAAATATACATAATTCCGAAACATAATCCACCAGCTCTCATGCAATCTCGTATGGCATTTTCGCGGTTTACTTCAAAATAAGCTAGCACATTTATTTCCGTATCTTCATTCATCACAAATCTTTTCTTTTAACATACCTTTGGCAAAAACACATTTGATCTAATTATATCGTTCAAGAACACGGCCAGCATTTTTTTGACATGCTATGTATGCTTCAAGCATATCACATTTTTCTAAATGCGTAAAAGGCATTATAGTAATTTGTATCAGCTAACACCGAAATGAATTGTTTCACAAAAATAATTTATAAATAAATGACAAGACAAGATTTATGGTTACGCATATCATTCCTAGATGATTTAGAAATAGAAATAGCTCAACACAATTAAAGGACATACTTTGGTACTAAATTAAATAATAAATGTAGCATATTTTGTATAATATTTCGTTTTATTTAAATTTTATGGTATCCTATGAGCGAAAAGTGAGATAGGTTCATATCTCCTTTATTTTTGTTTTAAGCTGAAATTCATAAAACCTTTTATGTTAAGAAAAGCGTTGGCAAACGATTATGCATATATATATATATATATATATATATATATATATATATATATATATATATATATATATATATATATATATATATCCCAAATTCGCTTCTCTATAAAGTGATCTCGGCTCCTGTTATACTTAAGGCAAAGGTTAAATGGGGGCAGCTTTAGAGGAAGATTAGAGCATTCGATATCCGGTTTCAGATTTACGATCGGTCAATTGGTTTTGAAAATATCGGCGAAAAACCGAAAATGGCGGATTTCGTTTTTTGCCAGTAAATCCGAAATGGTTAATTTGACAGCTGTCACAATGTGAGATTATTCGGACACTTTTTTAAGACGAATAAGATGGCGTGTATGACATGTCACAATCGTCTTTTGTTATCCCACAATCTGCCTCAACTTTCATTTTTCTTATTGCCGCGATATTGGATTTTTCGATTTTTGGAGAGCACAATATTTCCAGTTTAGTGATGTCTCACAAGTGCATAAAAGATTAGAGTTTCATCGAAATATCACACTTTCTAAAGTTAGGTCTTATTTATTATTAGTAGGTCATGATTTATTTGTCGCAAAATAACATTAATGAATAATGTATAAAATTCTTTGAAATTTCAATAAAACATGAAATTAAATAACGACCTCTCAACAAGACAGATGTTTTGGGACAAATTCCCAGCTATGAGTGTGTTAAAAATAAAGCCAGAAAAATCTTCATTAATTTAATTAATACTTGAACCTTTGGACAACCTACAATAAAATTACAATTACAATTAATTTACAGATTTGCAAAATGACGTCCATTTATATCGAGACATTTTTGACAATTGGCGACTGTTTTTCGTACAACCCTAGCAAGTGTATTTCCGTTAACACTATTTCTAAGTGTATCCAAAACTCTCTGTCTCAGGATTTCTATGGTTGCAGGAGGATCAAACTCGTAGACCTCATTCTTTGTGTGACCCCAGAGGTAGAAATCCAAGGGCGAAAGGTCAGGGGATCTAGGAGGCTAAGATATTGGACCATTTAATGCAATAATTCTTTCATCAAACTGCTCCCTTAAGAAGTTCCTGACTTGAATGCTGTTGTGTGCCGGACATCCATCCTGTTGAAACCAGGTTCTTCTGAACTCATCTTCGGTGAGAGTAGCTCGTAAAGCCGGCACAACCTGGTTTCGCAAAAGCTCTAGGTATCTCTGTCCGTTTAAGTTATAGTCAAACAAAAATGGTCCTATAAGTCGATTTCCTGCAATGATTAATAATTTATAATACATAGGTGCCCAATTAAAATAGGTAAGTTAGATTAAAGTGCCAATAATCCCACACCAAACGTTACTTCCAAATCTGGTCTGTAGACGTCTCTCTGCCACTTTGTGAGGGTTTTCTACAGCCCAATGTTGTGCTTATTAAAAACTCCACAATTCGTAAACCTACTCTCATCAGACCACAAGACATGATTAACAAAATCGGGATTTTCATTACAATTCTAGTATACCACTGCAGAAGCGCATTCGTCTTGGAAAATCAGTTTCCTTAAGTCCTTGAACTATTGTGGGTTTGTATGGATAGTAGTTATTCTTTTTTAACACTCTTTGTACCGTTGATTTTGACACACGAATTTCCCGTTCTACCGTTCTTACCGATGCATTGGGGTTTTCATTGACAGCTTGTAAAATGTTTCTGTCACGATTTTCATTATCAATATTGTATCCGCTTTTAGGTTGTTTGAAGGCCCCATAGTTAATTAAATTAATTACAATTTTTCTGAAGTGGGTTTTATGAGGCTGCCGTCGTTCGGGGTACATCTCCAAATACCTCGCTGAGGTAATGTCGGCGTTTCTGTTTGACTGCAAGAAAAGCGCTAACATGTCAAACTTTTCTTCATTTGAATAGGGAATACCGGCCATTTTCAACAGGCTTTTACAATTTGTGTGTCACGTTTATGATTTTAATGACAGAAAAGCGCACTACTTATGAAAACACTACTTTGAATTATTTAACGTCAAAGTCAGAGCCACCTTATATGGAAAAAATGAAACCCAATTTTACTGACAAATAAATCATGTCCTACTAATAATAATAAATAAGACCTAACTTTAGAAAGTGTGATATTTCGATGAAACTCTAATCTTTTATGCACTTGTGAGACATCACTAAACTGGAAATATTGTGCTCTTTCCAAAAATCGAAAAATCCAATATGGCGGCAATAAGAAAAATGAAAGTTGAGGCAGATTGTGGGATAACAATAGACCATTGTGACATGTCATACACTCCATCTTACTCGTCTTAAAAAAGTGTCCGAATAATCTCACATTGTGACAGCTATCAAATTAACCATTTCGGATTTACTGGCGTATAACGAAATCCGCCATTTTCGGTTTTTCGCCGATATTTTCAAAACCAATTGACCGATCGTAAATCTGAAACCGGATATCGAATGCTCTAAGCTTCTTCTAAAACTTTCCCCATTTAACCTTTGCCGTAAGTATAACAGAAGCCGAGATCCCTTTATAGAGAAGCGAATTTGGGACACATTGTATATATATATATATATATATATATATATATATATATATATATATATATACATACACACAGGATGTCCTATTTAAGAAAGCTACATTTTTTTAAAATAACTCGGAAACGCGATGTTCAATTGTTTTTCTGTTACCACCACGTTAATCAGCGGAGGGAATTCTACTATTTTTCTAATTTAACCGACCTCGTAGTTCTAATGATAAAAAGTTAGCAATAGTGCACACTTGATTTTGATCACCGTTTATATATATATATATATATATATATATATATATATATATACGTAATGTATGTATGTATGCTGGCAATCCATGATTGTGGATGAAGGAGCTGGCAGCGCCCAAGCAGCCCGCCCTCCCCCTTTGGGAGGGTATGAAATACGTGGCCTTTTCCTTCTTTCGAGCTATCCACGCTCCTTCAGCCACAGCCATGAATTCCTAGCATACATGTATACATTACGTATATATGCATGGTGGGATTAAGGATGAGCGCGGTCAGGATAGGATCGGAAGAAATGGAGTTAGGGTTCTGAGGGGAAAGATACTACCCCAGCATTCGCCTAAATAGCCACGTGATGTGCGTATACGCAGTGATCATGCCGCTATGTGAGTATGAAGAAAACCTCCTTAAAAACCGCATATAAGGTAGGCGGTAACGTGCTAAGCAGACTGTGTTAGTACAGAACCAACTAGATCGGTTTAATGGCTATAGACAGACAATCTTAAAGAAATTCCCTAGACACAGCCTATAATTGTATAAAATTGGTTAATGATTACTGTTAGGTAAAGATGTAAAAATTGATATCCATCGATCTAGACATAATAGTGCTTTTTCGTCAACATATTAATGCATAATGTTGGAGGACATTTTTAATTGGACACGTTGGAAAATTTTGGAAAAAATCTAGGATGTAGCCGGATAAGTTTCAGGTGATAGCTTCACGTCAGTTCCTAATACTAATATGCTATAATTATGCCAGGACTTGATTTTTACTTAAACATAATCAATTTTATTTTGATTATAGAGAGTGTAATAAGTAAAAAACAAGACTCTCCAAACTTGTGAGAGATATTTTTATCACTTTGACCTAAATCATTAAGGTAGATATATTAAAATTGATTTTAAAATAAAAAAAAAGGCTTTCAGACCGATCACAATTTTGACGCATTACATAATGGCAATAAGACACGTACAATAAAAATTGTTATCAAATAGGTTTATTTATATTGTATTTGACCTTTGTATTACTTCAGATCGAGAGTTTTGCGTTTTTAGATAAAACAAATTGTCGATATTCCATGCTCTCAGACTTAGTACTGTTTATTTTTGTTCTCCTGGCTATTTAAATAATTCTTTAACCGTTGTGCGGTATGAAAGCTAACGAAGCGAATCTCTACAATTTATCTATTTGCAAACTTACTTAATTTAATACGGATATATTGTTTACCTATAAAATTTAAGGGATATTAGGGAGTACTGTCTTTAAATACAGTGAACGGACATCTTTGTTCAAAAATTTCATAAACTTTACCTTTTCAAATGGGAATACTTTTCGATCATTTAAAGGTGTCCCTACATCCGTCACGTTTGTATCGGAAAAATATTACTTCTTATAAGAGGTAAGAACTTTTTATGTCTACTTCCGATGTCGAAAATATTTTGTTAAAAATATTGGTGAATAGACCTGTATTTAAATATACACCGGGTATATTTTATATATCATTCTAAGAAACAAAAAGATCCGAAACTATAGGCAATTCCACGAAAAAGCCGATGCAGGCCATAAATTTATTTAGCTAGTTCCAACAAATTATTCATGCCACTATTTCGTATGTCCCCATAACTCAAAAGGAGATAGAAACAATCTAGAACGTTGGGGGTACTTAGATAAATTAATGACGGGCAACTGAACTTACATGAAATTTCCTGTATTATTATATGTATATTAATATAAATACTTCGTGCAGGGTTAAAAACGACCCTTTTTCTTTTTAAAATATGTTTAAAAAGTTTAAAACGGTTCGATGAACGTGCTCCCCAAATCTACCGGTTTCAAAATAAAATTGTATTTTAGTAGTTTTAAATCAGAGAAATGAAACATTTTCCTTTGTTTTTATACGATATTTACTTTATTTCTGGCGTAACAAAAGGACGTTGGTGTATTTAGATTATTGACAAGGAAAATCCGCAAAGACCTGACTACCTCAACGAAAGGCGTGGGTCGTAATATGACTTACTGCGCCGTATCAGGGTAATTTTAACTTAGTCGTCATCATGTTTTATAATCGGTTAAAATGTACGTAAGTATAAGGCGTGCACACTGATATGATGACGCCCTCTGGTCACGTCTCTCCAACCTTTCTGGCAGAATCTTATTCGATGTTTTATTCAATTATTTTAACTTAATTTAAATTAGTCAAAATATCCTCATTACCTTTCTTTGAATAGTTATTCTTTATAACTGCTTTGTACTGTGTATCCAAGGCAACAATGAAACAAATACTACATAAAGTGTTTGTATTGATCTGAAATAATAATATAAACGTTGAATAAGTGTGCACATCCCGCCAAAGTGGCGAAGTCGAAATCTTAGGTAATCTTAAAATTGAAACTTTTACAGTTTTTAAATTTTCGCTTTTTTTTTATTCTCAGAAGTAGAGGCGAGCCTACAGCCAATGTTACTTAATTGTAAACCTAATTAACAAACCTACCAGTCGCTGTCTGATAGAATACTAAAATATTTTATTCAAAACTAATACTGCGGCCGTTAACGTCCTCATGCTTACAAAAATTCTGGAAGCGTAAACTTGAATTCGTATCAAAATGCGCACGCAGCCAAGTTAAACGTTTATACTTGAAGTACTCAAATTGCGGTTGCCAGCAGCCACGGCCTCCAGATGGTAAGACGCTGCTTACTCCGCTATATATATTTCGCATCAAAACCACCTTTAAGTTGGTTACCAACTCCACATAGTTATATTCTTTCTTTTGAATACTTAAAGTCAATTTTCCAGCAGAAACAAGTTCCTATAAAAGTTTAGCGATTATTAATATGTTTCATCGTTGGCGTCATTAAGAACCCACTAGGTTAATCAGGTCCTTTGGTGCGCTACACTTCTCTTCCGTAACAGTTACTGTAACGTCTCTTTATGCTTAACCTACCCCGGTTCTTTGACTTCAAATCACCATAAACAGGCCCCTTTATTTTAATAAATTTGTTCCTGAATTTCTCCTCCACCAACCTCATTGCTCACTGGGAAATCTCGAACAAGCTATAGTGTGTGCTCTTAAACTACTTCAAAAGCAGCGTTTGCGAATATTGGGAAACTGTGCTTTCTTAAATGTTATAAATTTACGTGATACACGCTCACAAAAACAGGATTGTTTATCACACCTGTAGCGTCCCCCAGGTATCCTATCTTGAAAAGTGTAATTTGAACTTATTCGCAAGAATGCAAATTCAAGAACAAAATAATCGCTAAGTGATTTATCTTGACTTTACTGACAATAATGTTACTATTACTCAAATTAAGTGCATGCCTGACATTAACTTTCCTGACAATAATTAAAACATTAGAATTTATTTACAAGTCTGATATTTAATTACTCGCAAACCTCAAATCTGATCTATAGAATTGGCCGTCTAGTGGTAGGTACATTGTGCTATTTGAATTAGATAGGCTAGATGAGGTAAGTGTTGCATCATATGGGGCAGGTAAAAAAATGAAACTACTCAAATTAAAATTAACGAGCTTTACGCAATGGTGGTTCAGCCCGTTGATGTACTATTGTGGGAAAGAACCACCAATAAAACCCACTTTATTCATAAATAAGTAATTGCACAAGTACATTAGTAAGTCAAATAACACAAAAAAACAACAATGAAAGGGTAAAATATATAACAAAACACCATTAAATCCCGTTAAAGTGCGTACAAAATTATAACATTAAGAGAAAAATAAATAACAAGCAGTTTAGCTACACATGAACACAATAAAAAAAACCATTTACTCACACCCACAATTGTCTCATAAATAAATCAGAATAAAACTCGTAATACCAAACATGTAGCCCTTTAAAACCAATCATGCCGGTCTTTAAGTAAATAAGCACATAAAGCAATAAGGCGAATTACGGTACATATAAAATACAACAGTAAAATTGCACAGGTGATAATAAGGTAAAGACGAGGACAAAACAAATAGACATGGAATTTACCCGTACACAATTGTTTGGTGACTACTAAAGCACAAAATACATAATGTGAAATTACAATAAATTACATATAAAGAGAAACCCGTTCGCAGGAAAACAATTCTAATTAAACAAACTGATACAAAATAACTCATTAAAACAAACCCTTACAAGGGTAAGTTGTAAATAGATCATAACATCGTGACCGATAGATAAGGTTGAGTGCGTTAGAAAAATACAGCGCCCCTTTCTCAGGTTACACATTCATCTATACAACAATAAAAATAAAATTCGAGGTGAATGGTAATCTGGATCCGGGAGTATGTAAACACTCGACAATTTGCTATTTCAGTTATAACCGAGGTCTATCCTGTACCCGTTCGCCAGGCCCACCTCTACATAAATATAAATATAAACCACAAACAACAATGCTAATTCGCCCAAATACAAGAGTTAGTGAGCGCTGTACTGTCTTTTATTTTAGCAGATTTCAGCTTAATGAGCGCGCGTGCGAATGAGATACCTTTGCAAGGCAATGTTTGATTTTTAATACGTTACATAGGCTTGTAAAATTATTTGATGCGAACTATAAAAATACCTACTTACACTTGAATATATTCCCTTTAGTTAAACACTTTACCACCAACACGACTAGTTAAGATACGCGGTTTAAAACTCGGCGCCGCGGCAATTAATTATAAATTAATGTTTGGAAAAATTGTATTGAAACATACACTAAAAGAAAAGAACGAATTAGCGTTTTAGTTTTGCTAAAAGGTATACGACAAAATATTTATAGACCGAACGGTTTACAACGGAAGTTTCTAATTAAAACAATAAAAGCAATCCGGCTGAATCAAAATCTCACCAGCAACTGCCTTCCTCTCTGATTTCAAACTAACTATAGCTAGTCCCGAAAAACCACCCCCGTTTTTTCAAAAGTAAAAGAAAACAAAACATTATTATGTTGGAACAGTTTCATATTAATTATTGAACATCTTAATTTTAAAAATAGGCATTTGTCCGTAACAAGCCCTACATTTAGGTCTCAAGTTTCAACATACCAAACAAAGATCAACTATTCGTCACGCCAGTTTCGGCAGAACACCTGTTTCTCTACCCTAATATATGTTTCATTTTTCTGTTCATCCTTTACTCAAATATCAATTACATACATTTCCATATTTCTTGCATAAAAATACATCAAATAACACACTGAATTTGTGCTACAAACCTGGCTCATGAACGCTTATCTCGGTAACTAAATACCGCGCCTAAACTCAAAATAACAACTGTAATTATATTTAACAAAATAACAACTAGATAATAATTGTCACAAAATATTTACCTTAACTTGTGCAAAGCTTACTATATTCACACATTTCATTTATTTACACGAGTTAATCTCATACTTTAAGCGTGTTCAATCCCTAGTATAGACAACTAAAATCCACTAGGAGGCGCCACAGTCTCTCCTTGTTTAGGTAGATAATTGCTCGTAAATCGGTAATTATCATATTCGGAATTTTGTATCACTATTTCCGAATACGTAAAATATATATATATATATATATATATATATATATATATATATATATATATATATATATATATATATATATATATATATATATACCTATGAGATCCGTTGGTTATATGTTACCTAATATTGTTAAATTCAAAACTTATTCACGCATATACCCTAATTACCAACATAATAGGTAAAGCTACTGATTGGCCCAGCTAAATAGTATGGGCGGGTGCAGATGAGAGGCGGAGCCGTTAAACAAATTTCATTTCCACATAATTTATTATTAAATTTTTAATAAAAATTATTGCTAAAAATAGTGTATCTGTTTATAATTTTATGTCATTATATGTAAAAATTTGAATTTTAGTTTTACACCTATTTATTATTTACTATTTCATCAACTTCAAAGTCACTTTTTGAGTAAACTATTTATTTTTTTAATTATACCAACATAGTTCACTCGCACATATTCTCCTTAACCATATATCCAAATTTCAAGACTTTTTAATGATTCCTTTTGCTCTGGAGTTGAACAAAGATTACATTATTTCGCCCGGGAGGTTTAAACGTATAGAGCAACATTAAATGGTTAATTTAAGTTTTATTGTGAACTGGCAAATCTCAAAACTAAACCTATGGACTCCTCTTCGAACCCAGACCTGTTACAATTGTGAAATTAAATTTTGATTATTATTAAGACCGGATGATTTCAAACGTCGCTCTAAAAATTTAAAGTTAATCAAGTCATTATTATATGTTGAGTAGCGTTTTTTATCTGTCTTAATTGTCGTTGGTGATACTTAGATTTAATTATGGTTTCTGACACCTGTGAAGGTAGCACCTCATTTAGAAAAAAGTCAAAACTTTAGTGGAGTTCTTACTGCACCCCTAATAGTTCTAGAGTTCTATCATAGTGATAGAAATAGTTCTGCTAGATTAATCCAAATAATCAGGATGCAAAGTCAGGGGTGCCAAATTCACGAAGTTTGAACCCAACATTGGCGAGAGCTACTTTACTATCACAATTGCATCGCTTTACCCTTATCATTATCAATAGAACTCTTGTGGTGCTACTCAGAACTCCCAAGAAAAGTTGCATTTTCACCAATTTTTCTCAACCCCCTTATTGACTTGGACAAACGTTGATAGAGGAAAACGAAATTTCGATACAACTCTGATAATAATGGTTTGAGAGCCATGTTTATTTAGAGGTATTATTAGAACTCTTGTCAACGTTTGTCCGTCAATAAGGGGTTGAGAAAAATTATTGAAAATGCAACTTTTCTTTTGAGTTCTGAGTAGCACCACAAGAGTTCTAATCATAACTCTTAATAAACATGGCTATCAAACCATTATTATCAGAATTCTATCGAAATTTCGTGGTCCTACGTACGTCAAAATTTTTCTGTCTATACAGGGGTGTGAATAATTGTTGAAAATGCAACTTTTCTTTTGAGTGCTGAGTAGCACTACAAGAGTTCTAATAATAACTCTTAATAAACATGGCTCTCAAACCATTATTATCAGAGTTGTATCGAAATTTCGTTTTTCTCTGTCAACGTTTGTCCGTCAATAAGGGGTTGAGAAAATTATTGAAAATGCAACTTTTCTTTTGAGTTCTGAGTAGCACACAAGAGTTCTAATAATAACCCTTAATAAACATGGCTCTCAAACCATTATTATCAGAGTTGTATCGAAATTTCGTTTTCTCTGTCAACGTTTGTCCGTCAATAAGGGTTGAGAAAAATTGTTGAAAATGCAACTTTTCTTTTGAGTTCTGAGTAGCACCACAAGAGTTCTAATAATACCTCTTAATAAACATGGCTCCCAAACCATTATTATCAGAGTTGTATCGAAATTTCGTTTTCCTCTATCAACGTTTGTCCAAGTCAATGAGGGGTTGAGAAAATTGTTGAAAATGCAACTTTTCTTGTGAGTTCTGAGTAGCACCACAAGAGTTCTAATCATAACTCTTAATAAACATGGCTATCAAACCATTATTATCAGAGTTCTATCGAAATTTCGTGGTCGTACGTACGTCAAAATTTTTCTGTCTATACAGGGTGTGAAAAATTGTTGAAAATGTAACTTTTCTTTTGAGTTCTGAGTAGCACTACAAGAGTTCAATAATAACCCTTAATAAACATGGCTCCCAAACCATTATTATCAGAGTTGTATCGAAATTTCGTTTTCCTCATCTACGTTTGTCCAAGTCAATGAGTTGAGAAAATTGTTGAAAATGCAACTTTTCTTGTGAGTTCTGAGTAGCACCACAAGAGTTCTAATCATAACTCTTAATAAACATGGCTATCAAACCATTATTATCAGAGTTCTATCGAAATTTCGTGGTCGTACGTACGTCAAAATTTTTCTGTCATACAGGGGTGTGAAAAATTGTTGAAAATGCAACTTTTCTTTTGAGTTCTGAGTAGCACCACAAGAGTTCTAATAATAACCTTAATAAACATGGCTTCAAACCATTATTATCAGAGTTGTATCGAAATTTCGTTTTCTCTGTCAACGTTTGTCCGTCAATAAGGGTTGAGAAAAATTATTGAAAATGCAACTTTTCTTTTGAGTTCTGAGTAGCACCACAAGAGTTCTAATAATACCTCTTAATAAACATGGCTCCCAAACCATTATTATCAGAGTTGTATCGAAATTTCGTTTTCCTCTATCAACGTTTGTCCAAGTCAATGAGGGGTTGAGAAAATTGTTGAAAATGCAACTTTTCTTTGAGTTCTGAGTAGCACCACAAGAGTTCTAATCATAACTCTTAATAAACATGGCTATCAAACCATTATTATCAGAGTTCTATCGAAATTTCGTGGTCGTACGTACGTCAAAATTTTTCTGTCTATACAGGGTGTGAAAATTGTTGAAAATGTAACTTTTCTTTTGAGTTCTGAGTAGCACTACAAGAGTTCTAATAATAACCCTTAATAAACATGGCTCCCAAACCATTATTATCAGAGTTGTATCGAAATTTCGTTTTCCTCTATCAACGTTTGTCCAAGTCAATGAGGGGGTTGAGAAAAATTGTTGAAAATGCAACTTTTATTTTGAGTTCTGAGTAGCACCACAAGATTTCTAATAATACCTCTTAATACACATGGCTATCAAACCATTATTATCAGAGTTGTATCGAAATTTCGTGGTCCTACGTACGTCAAAATTTTTCTGTCTATACAGGGGTGTGAAAAATTGTTGTAAATGCAACTTTTCTTTTGAGTTCTGAGTAGCACCACAAGAGTTCCAACCATAACTCTTAATAAACATGGCTCTCAAACCATTATTATCAGAGTTCTATCAAAATTTCGTTGACCCACGTACGTCAAAAATTGTTGAAAATGCAATTTTTCTTTTGAGTTCTGAGTAGCACTAGAAGAGTTCTAATAATGATTTTTAATAAACATGGCTCTCAAGCCATTATTATCAGAGTTCTATTGAAATGTAGTTTTCCTCTATCAACATTTGTTCGTCAATAAGGGGTTAAGAAAAATTGTTGAAAATGCAACTTTTCTTGTGAGTTCTGAGTAGCACCACAAGAGTTCTAATCATAACTCTTAATAAACATGGCTATCAAACCATTATTATCAGAGTTCTATCGAAATTTCGTGGTCGTACGTACGTCAAAATTTTTCTGTCTATACAGGGGTGTGAAAAATTGTTGAAAATGTAACTTTTCTTTTGAGTTCTGAGTAGCACTACAAGAGTTCTAATAATAACCCTTAATAAACATGGCTCCCAAACCATTATTATCAGAGTTGTATCGAAATTTCGTTTTCCTCTATCAACGTTTGTCCAAGTCAATGAGGGGGTTGAGAAAAATTGTTCAAAATGCAACTTTTCTTTTGAGTTCTGAGTAGCACCACAAGAGTTCTAATAATACCTCTTAATAAACATCAAACCATTATTATCAGAGTTCTATCGAAATTTCGTGGTCCTACGTACGTCAAAATTTTTCTGTCTATACAGGGGTGTGAAAAATTGTTGTAAATGCAACTTTTCTTTTGAGTTCTGAGTAGCACCACAAGAGTTCCAACCATAACTCTTAATAAACATGGCTCTCAAACCATTATTATCAGAGTTCTATCAAAATTTCGTTGACCTACGTACGTCAAAAATTGTTGAAAATGCAATTTTTCTTTTGAGTTCTGAGTAGCACTAGAAGAGTTCTAATAATGATTTTTAATAAACATGGCTCTCAAGCCATTATTATCAGAGTTCTATTGAAATGTAGTTTTCCTCTATCAACATTTGTTCGTCAATAAGGGGTTAAGATAAATTGTTGAAAATGCAACTTTTCTTGTGAGTTCTGAGTAGCACCACAAGAGTTCTAATAATACCTCTTAATAAACATGGCTCTCAAACCATTATTATCAGAGTTGTATCGAAATTTCGTTTTCCTCTATCAACGTTTGTCCAAGTCAATAAGGGGGTTGAGAAAAATTGGAGAAAATGCAACTTTTCTTGGGAGTTCTGAGTAGCACCACAAGAGTTCTATCGATAATGATAAGGGTAAAACGATGCAATTGTGATAGTAAAGTAGCTCTCGCCAATGTTGGGTTCGCACTTCGTGACATTGACACCCCTGACTTTGCATCCTGATTATTTGGATTAATCTAGCAGAACTATTTCTACCACTATGATAGAACTCTAGAACTATCAGGGGTGCAGTAAGAACTCCACTAAAGTTTTGACTTTTTTCTAAATGAGGTGCTACCTTCACAGGCGTTGGTTTCTGCTATAAAATTTTGTTAAAGCAGTGTCGATAACGTGGAATGACATGATGAGCGTTTTTTTAGGTTGGCAGTTTTCCGGAGAAAAATTTTCCTATAGAATTTGTCGTTACAGTTTATTAAAATGAAGCTTTTTTTTCGGCGGGTTGATTAGTTAGTTTTTATGAAATACGGATTTTGTCTGTGCGAACTAATGTGCTATTGTGCGTTAGGCCCGTAACACCTGTCTCACTTGAAATCATTACAAAATGATGTTATTCAAATCTACTATCTGTCGAAACTTTAACACCCGGTAACAAATTAATCAGTTCGCAGTTGATTCATAAGCTGTTTCCGGTTTCCATTTCCAATTTGTGGAAGCACGTCGCAGGTATAGCGAGACCTATCCCAATCGTCAATTGTCTGCGCATGTGATGATTGACAGCGATTATCAACTGTTAAGGGATAATGCTTTCATTGCAATATGGTCAAAAAATAGACTATGGAAAATATTTTCAAATTTGCAAAATGACCGCCAGTGAGCGTAACCGCCATCCTAAACCTTTAAAGTGATTTTTTACTGAAATCCACTAGTCTATGTACCAAAAAATTATATGCTTTTTAAAGCTCAGCTTTATTCGTGTAATTTTTGTTTGACGTATCTATTAAAATAAAGTGGGGGATGTGATTCAGTGATGTTTTAAATAAACAGCTGTAACTCCTGAACGGCTGAATTGATTTCAATAAACTTAGTTTTGTGTGAAACAGCATTTATTGTTCCATCAAATCCATCTTACCTGTAATATGTCTATTTTTTATTGATGCCGCTAGAGCGCGTTTTTTTTTATGTATTATCAGAGAATTGCAAAATTCTTTAAAGAATTAAATGCAACAATATAACTTTTTTTTTCATAAAAATGAGATGAAATCATCCCTAAATAGGTTAGTGAAAACTGCGGAATTATTGTCAAAAGAATACATCTTAAGAATGTGAAGTGGAACAAGCAAAAACAGTAGATTATTATGTAAGAAGTGTAAGTTGATCATTATTGAGTTTTAGTTTTGCAGCCGAGGCAAAATTGAGCGAAATATTGATCAACTTATACCTCGAACGCAGTATGTATACCGTTATATTTTTAAGAGACTAATAAGTATCCTTCGGAGTGATGACTGATGACAAGTGTGCGTCATTCTGACAGATTGTTTCTATTTGAAATTTTCTATCAAAATCACATCGTCCTAGCCCCATGATTAGTTTCAACTTCAGTCTCATTATTAGGTTGAAATGAATAATGGCGTAAGACGTATGTAATTTGAAATACGCAAATAAAAGACCACTTAAACTATCGAAATCGACCGTAATAATAAGAAGGTCTCTTGAAGATAAACATATTTATTGACAATAGGTATTTAACAGGGTATCCCCAATAGTAGCGGAACAATAGCAAAAAAACACATTTAGAGAAAAACATGGTGGAAGTGAGGCTTTAATCGACAATCTTTTCTTAATAGAATAAGTAATGACCTCAAATCTGCAATCCCGACACATGGATGAAAAATCAGTTATAATTACATATGCAGTCCTAATAAATACAATAATTCAATATGAAAGTTAATGTTAGAAAAACCTAAAACACAATCTTCCCCTGTTTGTAAATTATGGGTGATAAAAAAAGGCAAGCTTTTTGCGGAGTACCCTGAGTCAGTATTTACGGAGAAAAATGAAGACGCAGATAAGGAAATAGAAACAGACATTACCAACGTACCACGGACCATACCATCACTCAACCCCGAAATTTTGCTACTGAACAATGGAACGCTCCAATTCGCTTATTGACAATGATTGTTGTATACAATCAGGATTTCAACATGTCACCCAAGCCTTTGACAAGGTTTGGCACATTGTACAAATTGAAAAATTTCCTGTCAATAACCTACTTCAAACTTTTACAACCTTTATTTCCTGGAAGAGAGTTTATAAAAATAAATGATGAAGTCTGCAAACTAGTGTATTTAGATCACCGGGTACGTGATATGTGTCTGACCAAGTACTGTTCGAGAAATTTGCAACTGGAACTTTAGCAACTGAAATGGGGTAGGTATAAGGAATAGATGACGATACCTGACAGAGAAATAGAAGAATCAAATATGCCAAAATGTATAATTAAACCTCAAATTTTAACCATAAGCGCTTGCTCAGAAACAAAATTAATATTTATCGTAATACACAATTATGCAGTTAAAATTAAAGAAGTACTTATGTAAGGTTTGAACTGGCAAAGCAACAATGAATACATTATTTACTAGTAACCAAGTTTTATGTTGAATACGGCCACAAATAATTCTCTTCTCCTAAGTAAATAGTGCTAACGTATGATTAGCAAAATACACCTAAACGAACGTAGCTCATACGTGGTATGTTGTGGTGTAATAAAGCAATGAATATCACATATACAGGGTTGACCAATTATTTCTTGGCGGGCTATAGTACCTTAACTACATGCAGTATAGAAAAAAGTTTGAAGCAAACTTACTAAGAAAGTACATTTATGAAGAAAAAAAACAACTGTATTAGGTGCTCTAAAATTACGTCCTAAGTGATGCCTGGAATCGACAGAGGCGAAGCATTAGATTTTATCCGTAACTGTCGCAGTAGAGGTCGGGGATCGTTGATATTCAATTCAGTTCGCTTACACTGATCAACAAAATAATACTTTTTAATTTTTTCCTTAGAAGTTTTTACTATTTTTGGTTTAATCTAGTGCGCTAATGTCAAATTGGACATTAGTTTTTGTGATACAGTTCGTGATTTTTTGTGAGGTTTTGAAGCTATCCTGAGTTCGACGATAAGCTTGACGTTTTAAGTTTTACGCGGCGCACAATTGGTTTTTGAAATAATTTGGGTTGTGGCTACGAAACGGAGACGTTGGTTAAATAGTTCACATGGTTTCTGTCATCTTTGTAGAGAATTTGTATTTAAAGAATATCTAAAATCTATCACGGACTTCATAAAAACTGCGTATTTTAACTACTTAGGCATGGAATTGTTTAATAGGGTGGGCAAAAACATTTATTTTTATTACACTTGGGTAATAACGTGAAAAAGTTGTCGTTGGGGCCAAAATACCACTGATTTTTATTTTATGTTTGAAAGCTTATAGCCGTGCCCCAAGGGCTGAAAATGGTCTAAATTATTTTCTTTAAATCCGGTCCTGTAATACAGTAAAATTTATTCTGTATAGTATTTGTATTCCTACAAAAATATTTACTACAAAGGTTTTAATTTCACCGCACCCCAAGGTGTGAAATGATAATAGGATGTGTCTGCAAATGTAATATATAAATATATATATATATATATATATATATATATATATATATATATATATATATATATATATATATATATATATATATATATATATATATATATATATATATATATATTAGTGCTTATGCTTATGCAACGAATATTTTATTGTATCTATTCTCAAGGTTTAGTATATAATTTGTCTTACATAAAATTTATTATTTGATATTTTAGAAACCAAAATTGTTTGATAACGACCCTGGTTTATACATATCAACGCCGGCGCCCATGGTATCTGTTTATTTTGAAATCAGCTCAGCGCCAACTTTTAAAAGTCGCTTACATGTCTAGAAGTGGAGGGGAATGTTTGTGCGGTCAGCGTTGATAAATTTGCTGACATTGTGTGTATCATAAAATTCTTAATATTACTCGTATTCTTTTCTTGATTGTGTGCTAGCTTTGTAAAACGTATTTCGTTATATCACCACACCAATAATCAGTAAGTAGTTTTATTTTGTATTAAAAATCAACAAATTAAAATAATTTGGGTATGGCAACGACAGCGGTTAAAACTCAATCAACTGATGAACATTTTCCGATAATGGGTTCAGCTGCAGATATTGACTAATGACAATTACTACGTTCTTCCTATCTATGAGGATGTTCATAAATGTTATCAACATGTTCATCTTGCGATGAAAGGAAGCGGCAGTAAAGAGCAGGCAGAAGCAGAAGTGTTTGGTATAGTAGCAAAAAAATTAAAAGTATTTGGCAACGTGCAGCACTTCCCACAGTGTCACATAATTACATAGTGGCAATAATCTCTAGCTGCCAGAAGAAGCATAGGTCAATGTTAAAGCCGATTAAGAGTAGAATCTAAAAGAATTTTTGATATTTGCTCATGTAAATGTAGCGACTTCATTTCATGTACCTGCGATAAATTTTGAAAAGTTCCTCAGATTGAATGAGAGTTCTTAAAAGATCAGAGATCTGAAAGTAAAATCTAAATAGTACGTAAGTTACAGCAACGTGAGAAAAGGAAGTTCAAAATACGTCGAGTTGCGTGTATTGTTTCAGACATTCCAAATAACCTTGTAGAGGGGATCATAGAAAATCTAAACAGTGACGAGTCTTCTATTTCTAGTAACGACGAAGATGAGAATAAACATGAAGATTACAGGTTGCCGTACTCGGGGAAAATTTTGAAAAGAAAGAAAAACAACAGCAACCAAATGAGATTATCTTTACAGAATACGGTAAAGTAGAACAGTAGCAAAAATCAGCTGTATTAGAAGATCTGAACATTATTTCAGCAGAAAATCAAACAAATAAAATTCGTCGACAAGTAGCAAAAAACAGAAAATATTTGCAAGTAATGAATGAACGAGAATAACAAGTGGTTGAAAGTATATATTTTGATATACGCAAAGACCGAACTCTAACTCAGTTAGACGGAAGACGAGTCATAGTGCAAGAAGTGCATATCGCATTCATTTTAGAGCCAGGAAGTAATTATTTTGGTCATGTATTGCTTACAGTACCTGTGAGTGGAGTAAAGATTACCAACGCCATTATATATCATTTGCAACAGAGGTCCGTTGACTTAACAAAATTTAAAAGTTATTGGCTGTGATGGTACTAACATGAATACAGGAAAGCAGGAGCAATTCATAAGCTGGGTTTCAGCCAAAAGACCTCTTCATTGGCTTGTTTATCATTTGCATACCAATGAATTGCCATTAAGACATTTAATGCAAGAATTAGCTGGTAAAACGACGGGACCAAAGTCTGACTTAGAGCCAATTGCATCAATTTTATCCTTGCGATAAGCGAAGCGTCGTTAAATTTTTGACAATCGATGTAGTCTTACCAGAACCTAAGGATTCAGACCTAAGCACAGATCAGCAGTATCTGTATCAAATGTGCTGTTCCTATTAGAGATGGTAATTGCCCAGAACAATTAGCCATAAAAAATCCTGGGAAATTAGGTCATGCTAGATGGTTGACCACTGCAAACGGAATATTTCGTCTGTATATTTCAACCATCGTGTTATACTGACCCAATTTATTGTAAAAGTATATGCTCCGCTGTGGTTTCAAATTAAAACCAACCCCCAGTATTACCACGGAGCTAAACATTTTTGGAACCTTGTGCAATCGTAGAGAAGCTTTCCTATTAATGTTAGAAACATCATAGACAAAGTTTTAGGTAACAATGCATACTTTGCACATCCAGAAAATTTGTTCCTCGTAATGCTTACAGATCACAGAAGTCGTATTAGGGAACTTGTTATTAGAAGAATTTTAAAAACAGGAGCCTAGAAAGTGGACGACATTCGGATGTTTAAAGTGCCAACTATACTCAGTGATATGCAAATTGCAGCACCAAGAAGGGATAGAAATTTTTTGACCAAACTTGGCAGAAACGTTTAACTAGTAAAAGGTAGCAATTGATTAAAATTTCAAAGAAAAAGAACAAAATATAAATAATTTTGATTAAGGATGGGTTGGTCCCCCCTCCCTGTTGGTTACACACTCCTCCACTCGCCGTGGCATCGATTCTAGCAGATAGTTGATGTCCTATTGAGGTATTGTGTCCCAAGTAACCTGTAATTCGTACTGTAGAGCTTGCGACGTCTGCGGAGAATGCTGCAAGATTCTCAGTCTTCTCCCCATAATGTCCTAAATATGCTCGATGGGTGAAAGGTCGAGAGATCTGGGTGGAAATGGCAAGAGATTAACGCTATCCTCTGCAAATCGGTCCAAAGAACGTCTTGCAATACGGGCATTATCCTGCTGCAAAAGTAGGTCTTCCAACTGCTGAAGTTCTACCACCTCATCAACATATCGTTGGGGGTTCATATTGCCTCGGATGAATACCAACCGAGACCTACTCCGATAAGTTATAGCACCGCATATCATAATCCCTACAGTTTGGTGCACATGCCTCGCAACTGAAAATTCAACGTTTCGATGTTCCGCACATCTTCGTCTGATCCTCATACGGCCATCATACATCCCCAAACGAATCGGGATTTATCAGTGAACACCACCCTATGCAACTCATAGTTCCAGTGCAGTCGCAACCTACACCACTCCAAGCGTTGCCGTCGATGTTGAGCCGTTAGTGGTAACACAAGATGTGTCAGATAGGATTGTAAGCCGAAAGCTCTGATTCTGTGGTAAACCGTTCGAAGGGTTACAGAACGACCTTTGTTAGCCAACCCTTGATCGGCAATTGATCTGGTACTTGAGAATCGGTGTCTTATACTACCGTAGGCAACTCTTGGTTCCAGTGCAGTCGCAACCTACACCACTCCAAACGTTGCCGTCGATGTTGAGCTGTTAGTGGTAACACAAGATGTGGCCGATGGGATTATAATCCGAAAGCTCTGATTCTGCAGTAAACCGTTCGAAGGGATACAGGACGACCTGGGTTAGCTAACCATTAATCGACAATTGATCTGGTACTTCAGAATCGGTGTCTTGTTACCATAAGTTAAATATGGAGGTCCTGCACCTCATTGGTTCTTCTTCGCCTCCCGGTTACTCTTTTGTGGCGTTCCTGATTCTCCCTAGTCCATGCCTGATCGCAGCTCAAGATGGTGATTTTCTTCCGGTTAAGGCGGAAAACCACCTTCGCGCAAACCAACAATACGACGTCTATCGAATTCGCTTAATTGGCGGTAATTTCCACATTGGCGCATGATCACACCCTCAAAGCGATAAATCACAAGCGAAAACAATAAACTACTAACTACTAGTTCTCATCATCATTTTCATTAATATCACTTCACAGTGGTCACTATTTAGTAAGATTAATATTAACTCAAGTAATGATCTCGACTTCGAAAGTCACCTACTCGTATAAGCATAAGCCAGCAGACGACTTCGTACAACATCTAGTTTATTAAATTTTTACCTGAAAAGAAACCGTTGGGCTTAATACAGGTAGCGCTATAGAGAATTTTAATACCTACAAAATGTTTCTTTAGATCTTGTTTTCTTAATCCCTGAGTTTCAGAAATAGAACTAATTGTGCTACGAATGGCAGTACTGAGACTGTCCAAACAGCCATTTTCGCTTATGTTCAATCAAGTATTATTTAAAATTTGTGTAACGTGCGCCTATATATTCCAAAAGTTTCCCTTCAAAACACCGTTTATCTTATGAAAATGCGCGCTTTTTTTCTCGTGATTCAAGTACTTTTGTCTAATTTTTTAGTGAACTCTTTTCTAAATTCCAAAACCATAACACGTGCCGCGTTTTAATCACGATTGCAATGGGGAAATAAACACAGGAATCTTGAAACTAATATATTAATCGACCACTCTCTGCGAAAAGAAGATAAGTGTCATTCGTTTTCAACGTTTACTAAATTATTTATTTAAAGAGTTGATTTCCAGAAAGTTTTGATCGTATTAATGCAAATTTCAAAGTCAAAATCATGCTGTAGTATTGTGGAGCGATGCATACCGGAAAGCTGGGGTTTTTGTCTTTCTAACGCATTTTGACTTTCGGCTGAGACGTACCTATTTCCCTCACGCTAGCGTGCTTGAATTTAATAATTTTTTGGAAACTAAACTATCACATACGATAACATTTGTATGAGAACCATTTTTAAGTAAACTTAACTGCTCTTTTGGAATGTATTTTTTGTTTTTTATTTCGTCAACCCTATTTCTGAAATTCCGCGAAAAACAAAAAAAAATTGTTTATTGGCATTTTTTCCAAATTTCCGACCCGCTAGACTGGAGAACTTTTTCCAAATTATTTTGGGGTAAATGTCTGTATATATCGCGGTTTTTGAAATTCCGTAATCATTTCTTATGGTTATTATTTACTCTAAAAGCTTTCATTAAAGAATTGGCGCCCAACGTGGGACCTAGCATTTGGTTATGTCATTTGTTTTACATAGTCTTCTTCACGTTAAGCTTAAATAAGGGAAAACAATTCTTAACACTAAAATAGGATTTGTATAATTTACTGGACCATATTTTGTCTGCTACAATATTAATTAAAAAAAAATAACTGCGAAACATTGAAAATTGCGTAGGTTTTTTTACGAGAGATAGCATTTTTCTCATTTATTTCAGAAAATAACTTATGGATTTCTAATATAAGAATAGCTATACCTTCAAGCGTTGAAAATTTCATGTTTAGAATGGCTAGTCACTTGGGAATCTCTTAACACACGTGTGTACATACAAATGTTCATCGTAATGCTATATATTTGGCAATTTTGCTTCAATTGTTCCGAAATAATCTAAAGTAGAATCCCTACTTGAATAATAATGAGAGTAAGATTTATATTTTAATCTAGTTTTGAAACTTTTCGAATATACTTCAAGTCGATAATTTCTAGGAATTAAAAAGTTTTGTATCTATTTCTGGAACGATTGCGCCTTGTGAATTTAATTACAAAATCATTTTAATTATCACTTACCATCTATCAAGATTTGGACATTTTATAGATTACGTCCGTAACATAAAAATATTTCTAAAATTTATAACTCATTACTTTCACAATACTTGTATACAATTAAAATACAACACATTAAATACAATTGAAATCATTGTTAGTCTCATAAAATTATCGCTATATTTATTACCTTTCTGAAGTGTTTATGGAATATCTTATATTATATTATTACTTCTGCTGTGTGACAATTAATCATGTATCATACTCATACTATGATACCTCTTATCAATATGACAAATTTAAATTTACTGCACTAGAAAATAAACATTTCTAGGCGCAGTTATTTATGGATTCTGCTACTATAAAGGTGTTCTTAAAAATTGATTAGTGTATATGCCATATGATTTTTTGTGGATTTAAGGATCTTGATTGCAAAGCAACCTTTCCAACACTTATTTCTACTCTTATTGCCACATTTATTTTGGTTTCTCGCCAACATTATTCAAAGTACAAATTGTCTAAACATTTTCGGAAACATTAAACAAAATCGCTTAAAAAGTTTATTTTTGTATAAATAGTTAAACTTTAAAAACATAGAATCAACAGTGTTTAATTGCGTGTGATTCGTACGATCACGAGCTTGCGTTAAAATTCATTTGAATCTGTGTTATTACAAGAAAAATTAAGTTAAGTTGTAAAAGTTACACGCTTAAGTTTTAATTTCAATATTCTGACAATTGTCTCATTTGGTAATGTTTCAGTTTTATTTTGTTGCCGATTTATTTAATAACTATTAACTAAGAAAATATAAACTGTAATTATTAAGTTAATTGAGTAACAGAAATTATATTAGATTGCAAGTATATTACAATTAATAAAAGGTCTTAGGTTTTTTAAATTGTAAAACGATTTACATAAAGTGCATTTCAATGAATTTTGCTATTGGAGGGGCAAGCACAGTACCAAAGATAAGGAGAAATTTGCTTGATACCGAACATTATACCGTTGATTATACAATCAAGGATTTTCTTTCACCATTTGCTTCTTTGAGGTGGAGCTAGGTTGTAAGGTGCTAAGAGGAGGTTACATGCTGACATTAGCTCTGTAACTTACTTATTATTTTGCCCTTACATTCTTCGTCTCTTTTGAAAGGGAACGATGTTACACGATCAAACTGCACTAGGTGTGACGAAGGCTTACCAAGGTAAACGGGTTGCCAAGCTAACCTCAGCGGAAATGGGCGGGTTCGATATAAGACGTAAAATTGTTGAAATTTAGGTTTAAATACCTTAGACTTACCATAAAACAACAAGTAAACGTTCAAACCAGAGCAAAGAGTCCCTAGGCGCCACCGCAATCTGAAATATCTCTGAAATAAATAGTCCTAAGCGAGTTGTTAAGTTAATCCTACCTGACTGTGGAAAGTAGAATTGTAGCCTACTCGATAAATCATACAGAATTCAAGTTCAAATATTCCATTCGCACCCTTTTATAATAAAAGAGCAGGTCAAATTTCGTCGCAGTAATCTAAATACACGCCAATTCGGTTTTGAAAATCTAAGTTCAATTAATATTACTTATTAAAAATAAAATTATTCAAAGCTTAACCTTCCGCGCTCTGACCTGTTAAATGTTACGTAGTACTCTATTGGGGTGCATAAATACCCTAACCTTTTAATTTGATTTTGTCAGTTTATAATTTCTAAAAATTACACATTTGTGCTTGGAATGCATTCTAAAATAATAATGAAATAAAAATTGTAAAGAAGTTCTAATATATTAATTTATTTTTAACAGTTTTTACTAATTACATGATTCCTATAATGCGGTTTGCAAACTTTTTTTTACAACTTGTACAAACAGTTTTGCATTTCTTGTCCAATTTCCTTGGACATATATAACAACGTCCTTGTTTAGATGAGTGTGGTAGTTGAGCATCTCCTGAACTATTGTAATCTTCTTGCAACAAGATTTTCATGTTTTCGATAATGTTATTCTGGAGTCCACTCTTATTCACAAAGCGTTCTCGAACATACGGAATTATTAGTTGTCTTCCCAGTTCTAAAAGGAATAGTCTACGCCTACTTTTTTTTTTGTTTCTTGCCAGTTTTTGAACCAAGTATGCACGTAAGTCACGCTGGGTCGTCGTGCTACAGGCTTTCACTCAGGTCCTTTTAACATTTGTCACAGAATATTTTTATTACATTAATGCTAATAAACGCACATATGCTTAACTCAGTGTTGCTAATATTCAATACTGTCTACCTCAATTTACAACGATTAACATCTTTAATTATATAAAGGACCACTTTAAAAATTTCTTTTCTATCTCGCGGTTTTTATACACAATACTTTTGTAATTCAACGAATTTTAAACACTTCTTAAATTTTGGAAAACTCTAAGAATAATTTCCAACTCACAGTATCTCCTTTTACTAGTAAACCTTTTAAATACTTCATCCTCAAAATGAGTTTGTACAGTACACTATATATATATATATATATATATATATATATATATATATATATATATATATATATATATACTGCGGCTCTAATTGTTTACGAAATAAAAATTAGCACAAGTGGTTATGCCTTTACAACATACTTGCGTGCGACCGTCCTCTATAAGTATAACTCTGATCCCGTGTGTCTGTCTTTACCTTGTCACTCTTCCCTTATATAGATTCAGAGATCCATACTGCTAAACGTCATTAATAAGTATCCCGTTAAAACCAAAACAGCATTTCCCAAACAAGTTTTCTATCGCACGTCTTTGCCGCGCACAGAAACTGAAAAGTCCCCAACACAGGACCCGTCATATTCAAATTTTTACAAAAATCTTAATAATTCTTCGAAACATTCAAACTTCGCATCCTACTTCACACCTCACACTAGGTTCAACTTTCTAAAGTTCCACATATGCGCGAATTCAGTAAGTTTCAACCCTATTCAACCCTTGCGCATGCATAAAATCTTCCATTGTGAAATACCAGCACATTTATACAAGTGGAAATATACTTACATATTCTTCCAAAATCAGCTTTGTAGCTTAAGAAAAATAAGCCGTAGAGAAAAGACAGGCGGACATACGGACGCATAAGCGCATTTTTTAACGCGCTAAAAATACTAAGTTATGTAAATTACATACATGACATATATTACATACAAGAATTTCAGATATGTATTAACAAGAAATTGGGGAAGTTGTCGTATTTGTTGAAATTAATAAGTACCAAAATTAAAATAAATAAATAAAATAAATGACGGCAAGAAACCAGAAATACGCTAATCGAATAAAATTGACACGTGACGAATAAAACAATAATAAACATAAACTCGGAGCAGATCGAAATAGTTTGCGTGTAATCAAAATAATATTGTGATCAATTTTGTTAATTGTGCACAAGTGAGAGCTCTATTAATAATAATTTATGTGCAGGGAGTCGCGCAGTTTTTGATTGAATTTCAAGAAACTGCGAATTTTTCGGTATTAATCGTATACAAAATTAACTAACGAAACGACAACGGGATATTTTTCTCCTTCCGCTCATAAAATATACGATAACAAAAAGAAAGTTAGCTGGTGTAAAGCGCAGTTCCAAATTCAGTAAATAATTTGTACTTACAGCAGTGCCAGTATCATCTCTTTCTCAATGCTGCACCCACAGCTTCCATTCTTCTACATTTCGCTCTGTTCTAAAAAGCCGATGAATTAATTAACAGCACTAATCCTGTTGGTAATCACCCCTCATCAAATTTGTGGCGAACACCTGTTGCTTCTATTCCAAACATGTTTAATCCTTAAAGACAGTTCCAATTTTTTTTTTCAATTCAATATTTTTAAAACTTAACTACATAAAAGATATAAAAAAAATCCTACATCTAGAGCCATTCTAGAAAAATATTTAATACTACGACTTATTGACAAGATATTAATACCCGTTGATTATTCAAATTATTAAGATAATGATAATCTTTAACAATAACACAGTAACGGGCTTTAAAAAGGTAAAAGTTCGAATATGAATAATATTCGGCGAAGAAACAAAATTAATCCTCTATATTAAGAGCAGTAGTAGTGGTAGAAGAAAGAGCAATAAGTATGCCTAAAAAAATTAAATTCATTCAAGGAAGATTTCTAGTTAACCTTCAATAATTAGAGTAACCTTTTGTTTCAATTGAAATACACAAGTTTAGTGTAACATGTCATTAGCTGTGTTCTAAAGGTTATGTTCATATGTAACAAGAATCGCAAGTTCAACCTGGAATAAAATGGTAAAACAATGAAATCATTTAAGTTATAGTAGCTTATCAACGGATTATGGTATAATGATTCATTCAAATGTTCCGTGAACATTTACTTGTTTATGCTTAAAAGTTTGAGTTCACTTGCTTTGAGACATTCGACGTTTTTTATTTACTACTTATACTTTTAAATTTTTATAGCATATGTTAAAGCTCATTTTAAATTGAGCGCTTTTTAGTTCATTTGCTAACTTTAATTGCTCCATCAGCGATATCTTCAGCTACGGACACTATGTTTATTATGGTGTAGCAGTTTCTCTCTATACCAGGTTGGACGTCGCAAAATCTTGCTAAAAACTGCTGTCTGTGATGATTTGTAGGAATAATTCTTCCAACTCGACCATGTCCAAGTACTATCCTCGTTTGAATTGCAAAGCAAACTTCTGTACGCGATTTTTTTGAGAAATCTTTGTGCAAAATGGTGGATTTACTGATAAAGTTTTTGCAAATTTTTACAATAAATATGTTTACATAGAAAAGAATCCTTTCTTCCTTACCTTAATACCACAATACGTCGTATGTGACCCGTATACACTTTTTAGTTCTCAAGTTTTCTTGTATTTTATAAATAATATAAGGCTATTTCTGATACACAATTACAATTGGTGAGTTTGTTTTAACATTTAAATTCAAATTGTATCATGCATTACGGCCCATTTGACGTGATGATTGGGTTTATCTCCATTGTGTATATTTAGTGGGTCATTTTTTTGAGATAAACCTAGTTGCTCCCGAACGCTCGTCCACAAACTCACCCTACATAGTCTTTCGCCGTACATTGTTATTCTCTTTAGCTTTCGCCACCTTTTCTTACGTGTTTCAGTCCCTCTCTTTGCACCAGTTTGCCTGTGCCCTTAACCGAGAAAGTTCTTTCTTTCAGGGGACAACTTTCCTGGTAGACATATCTAATGGCTATTTTAAGATTGTTTTGCATGCCTCTAGGTCGCAGAGTTTCTGACTCGGACAGGGCAATTCACGAGTCTGTCTTTTAGGTTGTCTTTCAGTGAGTCAGCCTTAGATTGTTTCTATGCGCTATTGCTGTTGCCATTGATCAAAACTAATATTTCTGTGGTCGGAAAGCGATGTCGATTTGTCACCCGGTTGCAAGCAAAAATAGTTTCAAAAGCTATGTCGATTACCTCCCTTATTTGTATGTCGACAAAAGTTGGTTCGTTCCTTCGTTGACTATCTTAAATTATTAACTATTCTGTTGTTCCTGCCGCTTCCCCACACTCCTGTTATTCCGTCTCGTTTTGGATGGATCTGATATTCTCCATCCTCCTCTTGAGTCCAGGTCTTTTATTTGGTTCTCAAATGTCGAGAGCTGCCGAGGCATATTTGTCGTGATGCAGAAGAGTTTTCACAATTCTGGCCACTGTTTACTTCTTTCTTGATGTAGGGGTGCATTGTGATTCCTCAAAGAAGTGTTCAACATCCATCTGCTCCTCGACTTCCAGCTTCTCTCCTCTCTTTGTTGGACCTCCTTTTATCAAGGCCTTTCAACGTCATCCCGATCAGGTTGAAGTGTAGGCGAATATTATACGTGATCCCTTATCTTGTCCCACGAGGCCTGATGCATCAGGAAAATCGAAGTTTGTCCTTTGGGGTTCTTTCTCTTCTGTGTCAGGACTTTGTATTGATCCCGGCGTTCGGTGTCTCGACCCTCTTCAGGATCGCACTGGTATCCAAATCCAGCGCATCTTTTGTTTCTCCATCCACAGTATCGATTCTTTCTAGGATCTAGGTCTGTATAACCCATTTCTTCTGTTCCCTGAGGAGACTTCACTCCTAATGTGCTTAACAGTCCCGGTTTTTGGTTTCTTGATAGTGCCCTTTTCCAGAGTTCTATCGTCAGGCCGGTTTTTCTTTGCCTTATTAACTTCTTGATCCCGGTTCCCGTCTGGTTCCTGACGGGCCGGAGTCAGTTTGATTTTTATCAAACTTGGTCGATACTATTCCCACGAGTGCCAGAGAAGTAAACAACTGTCCGTACAGAGTTCCGTAGGTGCTCGAGGCATTCATTACATGGGGTTGCCAAGGTGTGAACCAATAGGATCTGCAATCCGTCCACGCAATTCTTCGACTTGGCCATGCAACCGTAGAGCTTTGGATTTTGATAAGATTGTCTCCTTTTGGTTCGGGAAGTTAATCTCAAATCCCGCGCATCTCCTTTCCCCGCAAAACATGACCATGGTCAGTAGGGTGATGCCTGGTGTAACGACGGAGCTTAGGCCTCGACAAGCACGTGCTGGCTCCTTTATTTTGTGTGTAAACTCTTGACCACGACCAGACAGCTGAGCTGGGAGTTATTTATCGACCATCGCTCTAGATCAAGAGCAAGATCTTAACATATTAAGTCTCTGGTCTTGCTACTTAGCGTTACCCTTAAGTACCGTAAGTAACTTTGATATATTTTAAAACGCCCTATCTTTCTTTCATTTATCATACATTCTACTACATTCAGCCAAGTTTTACGCCGCCTCCCAGACCCGCCCTTACCTCTAACCCCACCCACATATAATCGTTAATCTTGCTTTGTTCATTCTCCCAGCGTGACCAAACCAACGTAATGTACTAATTTTATATCAATCCATCATCGTATTTTCCTCGCCACACTCCGTCATTATACACTCATTCTTTATCTTATCCTTTCTCGTTTTACCACATGCGCTTCTCAGGAATCTCATGTACACGGTATTTATTTTTCTTTCGTGCCTTTTTTGACATACCCATGTCGCATTTCCATACAGTATTGACAGGACAAACACGCCATTATAGATTGCTCGTTTCGCAGCTAGGCTCATTCTTTCGTTTCTCCTTATCCTCCACATATTTCCAATCACTTTCCTTCGAACGAATTAACGCGTACCCCGCGCCTACCTCAATTCTGGCCCAGACCCACGGTACCTTATTGAGCTGCTACCAATCATCGTTTCGAGAGCGATGTCTGCCCTTATTGGATGCCTTCGCGTCAAATCACACGTTACACTTTTCCGTTTTTATTGTTGCCCATGAGTCTTCTTGACGGTCATTGACCAATCGGCATGGGTAGGCTAATCTACTCTCAAAAATATGAGCTTTGGACATATTATCATCATCAATGATATTTATTTAACATAATTGTTGCGCGGTAATTTTTCTTGGATTTGGGAAATAGTGGAACAAATGTTCCCGTAGAGCAAACAAAAATGTAAAAAGTAAGTTTTCTTGTATAAATATTGATGCCATTATAGTTCGTGTCTACCAAAGTCGATACAAATAAAAAAAGCAATTCTGGAACCCAGATTCAAGAATGTGTAGTGTCGGTAATAATAAACTGCAATTTTTGTAATTCATAAGTGTATACGTATTATTATTATGTAAATGTATTTTACGTAATATTTGTTAATCGCCATAGGAGCTAAAAATAATCACAAAGGGAAATCATGTACTGTTTTACCATTACGTCAATAACATCAATTTCGCTGTATGGTAGTGGTATGGATCCGGTGTTCCTTAAAATGTGCGATGGATTTCGTAAATGTTTAATCGATTTTATGTTGTTCTATAAATAAACATTATTAAATTATTTATACAGTGTCAAGGACGTGTACGATAAAATTAGTATTTATATCAATATGGAATTCCTTGCATTTATAATTAATTATTTCTCTTCAATTTAAGAATATTTGGGCTGTTTAATAACTCGTTTCCATTTTTGGTAGGTCTGTAAACACGTCTGCAGACATTTTATTTTGTTTATTTTTTACTTTCTTTTACACAAAAGAATTGAACAAAGATGATAAACTTCTTATTAATTTTATAAAACATAAAATTAATTGCTAATAAATTATTTATGGTTTACAGAGTAAAAATTAAACATTAAATTTTAATTGCGCGTAATATTGTTTGGATTGGCGAAATAATGAAAAAAAAACGTTAATGTGATTCTATTTCTGAACACAACCATGCAAACGACTAATAAATTAGTCTTCTAATTACACTCCTACGGACAGAAGCAAAGTCTTTGCAAGTAAAGCTATCTCCACACGCCAGACGTAGAGAACCAAAATGTAGTAAAGGTATTCTAATAAATTATTAGGTTATGTAAATAAACTACATTTGTAAGTATTAAGGTACTAAATAACAATATTATTAATGTGGCGGACAGGCTTGAAAAAAATGATGTTTCAAAAACAAAAAAAATTTTTTATTTAATTTTTTTTTAATTCTCAAAATTTTTGGAAATACTTCTCTAAGAAGATAATCTATGCTAATTTTATTTCGTTTCATAGAGAGTATTTTTTTTTAAACTGCCAAACCGTGTATCAGATTAAATATTAGTGTTCTGAAACAGTATTGAATTGTGACGGAAATAGTTTTTATTATACTTTTGTAGCTTTACAATATAAAGTGCGTTTTGGCAGATTAAAATTAAACAAGTTTACGCAATTAAAAACATTGAAGTGTAATCGTTTGTTAGTATAACGATCTCCTAATTTTAACGTCCAATGCTAAAGGAAATATAATCTCCCTCAAATGATTATTCGTATAAATTAGAGTTACGATAGTTCTACATATGTGAAAGCATTGCCGCGCCATCAATGTGCATTATATGTAAGGGTAAACAATAATTGTTGGTATACACGCATTATATGTAAAAAAAGGTGCGAAATGTGTCAACGTTCGATAATGAAACAGTAGGTGGATGATTTAAAGTTAATGTTACTGTTACACTTCAGCAAGAATTTATGAGTGATTAAAGACTAATTAATATACGAGGATTATATAAATTGACAAGCGTTTATCACATCTTATGGGAATAAGTAGTACTGAAACCATTAGACGATGATTATCTGAACTTGAGTGGGTAGGGCGATGCAAGTATTTTGGACGAGCGTTAATCCCCTTAATAAGTGATTAAAAATTACGCAAATTAGTCAATTTATATTTTAAATTTAACGTTATTATTCGGACTTATCAACATTTTTAATTTTATTAGTACATTTCCTTTGTGTGCTGGAGCAGAATTCACAGCTCAATGAACGGCTTCCAGCAACAATTAAAAGTGTTTATTACATGATAACTATTATTGACCATTCTATTATTATTTGGGTAATTAAAAGTTTTTAAGGTTTATTGATTCAACACGCAGTATAGTAAGGTTAATATTAGTTAAATTTGTGGAATAGAATTGGCAGGTTGGTCGAAAACTATTCAACAAAAGTACTTAACTAATACAAGTTTAAGTTTAAATGCTACTCTATTTAAACTATTACGTTGTTTAAATTAATTTAAAGATTGTTTATTATATTTGGTACTAATGAAATCCAGTTGATTTAATTGCATTTTATAAGTTTAAAAACGAATTTGAGAATGTATTATAACGATTATACCGTGTAAGCACGATGAATTGGGCTAAATGTTTGGATTTCTAATTTAAATTATTTTTTAATAAAAATGTTTAGATTACGTACTATTGGACAGTATTCAAATTCAAGGAGTTTCGAGTACCATGTGCCCGATTTCTTTGTTTTAGTTGTTTTTTAAAAATATCGTTGTTATTATCAAAGATAGGAGTTTGCAGTTTTTACATTCACGTACTACTTTGTTGACCTAGATTTCATTCAGAAAATTTCTTTTGTTTTCGACTTATTAGCAAACATCGATATTTCTACACTTTTTTCAAGGTCTTATACTAGCTTAACCTTCACGCCATTCTCTTGCGGGGTATGTAAAACAATCACTGCCTCTTATTTATTTTTCATTCACAATCGTACTCCATGCTTTCCTATCTCCGCATACCTCCCTAGCTTCCGCAATATTCATACATTGTCTGTCACATGCCCTTTTATTTTTAAAACGCCCTATCTTTCTTTCATTTATCATACATTCTACTACATTCAGCCAAGTTTTACGCCGCCTCCCAGACCTGCCCTTACCTCTAACCCCACCCACATATAATCGTTAATCTTGCTTTGTTCATTCTCCCAATGTGACTAAACCAACGTAATGTACTACTTTTATATCAATCCATCATGGTATTTTCCTCGCCACACTCCGTCATTATACACTCATTCTTTATCTTATCCTTTCTCGTTTTACCACATGCGCTTCTCAGGAATCTCATGTACACGGCATTTATTTTTCTTTCGTGCCTTTTTGACATACCCATGTCGCATTTCCATACAGTATTGACAGGACAAACGCGCCATTATAGATTACTCGTTTCGCAGCTAGGCTCATTCTTTCGTTTCTCCTTATCCTCCACATATTTCCAATCACTTTCCTTCCAGCATTGACCCTTCGTCCAATCTCGCCATCCATTGTACCACCTGCAGTAAACATTCAACCCAGATATACCAGCTCGTCCACTTATTCTATAATTTCACCTTGCAGAGTAAATACTCTTTTCCACCTTCCCGATTGAACACCACTCTTATTAGTTTTGTTCACGTTTACCTTTAAGTCCATGCTCTCACATACTGTATCAAACTTCCACACTGTTACTTAATAATACCGTCATCTGCAGACACCAGAACTCGTACATTTACGTCACCAACGCTTAATACAATTATACTGATATATTTCGTCAACGGTACTTATATATTGCGAAGTGACGAATTCAGCGGCCTGCTTAGACTGTTTCTAGGGGGTGCGGTTTTTAGGTAATAATATAAACTTGCATTTTTTAAATGGGAATCATAGTTGGCTTGGCAACCATCAGCTGCAGTTCTTTCTTAGCCTTTTAAAAATATAAATGTAGACATTCCTGAAAAACATCTTCCAAATATTTTTTCAACAAGACGGTGCCCTAGCTTTGGTAGTGCAGAATTACTTAGAAAACCGTTTCAAAAATCGTTGGATTGCAACATTCGGAAAATTACATTTAGTTTTGAATTTTTTCGCAAAAAATTACATGAGAAAGAGAAGAGGTCCCGAACTATTTGAAACGTTTGAGACGTTAGCAATAGGTCTTAGCAACCCTTGCCAAAAAAGACTTTATTTCAAGATGTGAAAACCATCTTCTGTCATCTAGATACGTATCCAAAGTACAAATCCAAGATGTTGATTTCAACCCTGAGAACGTTCAACTTCAACTTAACAGTTTTGTAATCTGTATTTTATTTCTTAATTCCAACCTCACATATGTTTTTGAGCTAAATTAAACATGATTATTTTAAATAACACTTTATGATCGCAAAATCAAATAATTAAAATGCGAATCCAAGAGAGACAGTACTGAAACATATTTTTCGCACGAATATTATTTTAACTAAAGCTAACCCTTGAAATCGAACATTTGCAATTTCCAATATGGCTTGGAAATGCCAGGTTATTAGGGGAACTCCACGAAGTCATTAAAATGTAATTTAGGCCAAAAAGTAAAAGATAAGTGCCTCTCTTCTACTTACATATTTTTACGTAAAGAATAATTTATATTACAAAGCGTTATTGCGTAGCGAGCGTTAATGCCGCGCTAGGCCACAGGACGAAACCGGTATGGAAGCAAGTCACGCTGTAGTTTTCAGCTCGAGTAATAATCATCACACTAATGTTTAAAATACAATAAAGTTTTCAAGTGTTTGTCCAATATAAACCGAATTAGAGAATGTGCAATTCAATTTATACATACCTTACTTCAAAATGTCGAATCTTCCGCATTAAATAAACGTTTAAGAGCAGTGGTATTAGTTATTGAACTTTGATATTAGCAAAGATCACAGATATAAATCCACAAACAAGTCAAATTATGCCAAACATTTAATACGAATAATAATGAAACAAAAAAGTGACAATGTCAAACAAATTATTATCATATCATGTTAGAAGTACACGTGCTAAGTTGTGATTAGTTTGTGCCGTTTACAGATATTTGAGACAGTCTGTTTGTCGATAAAATGGGTGAAACTAAGATTGAATAACACAGAGTAATAAAGTTCCTGACAAAAGAAGGCAATGGTCCAAAACCAATTCATGAAAGTATGGTTACTGTGTATGGGTAAGATGTACCATCTTATTTTCAAGTAAAATATTGGTCTAAACTCTTTCGATGGGGCCGAGAATCAATCAATAAAGACCCAAAGTCCGGACGCCCCGTTAAAGCTCGAACTGAAGACATTGTGCGAAAAGTCGAAAATTTGGTACTGAAAGATCGGCGTGTGAAGATCTCTGTCATTGCCAATGAAGTCGGTATATCCGAAACAAGTGTCCTCAAAATTTTGCATGACGATTTGGGTATGAAGAAGGTGTCTGCACGGTGGATACCCAAATTGCTTACACCTGAACAAAAACTGTACAGAAAAGAAGTTTCTCAAGAAAATTTGGATGAGTTGGCTTGGGTACATCACTGGGGCCTTCCTATTAAACAAAAATCCATGCAGTGGGTTCATAAGGGCTCTCCACCACCAAAAAAGGCCAAGACACAATTTTCTGGAAAAAACTGATGGCAACTGTTTTCTGGGATGCTGAAGGAGTCTTGCGTATTGAATATGTGCCGTGGGGCTCTAGCATAAATGGAGGGGCTTACGGAAACACAATTACACATTTAAAAACTGCTCTGGACGAAAAACGCCCGCATTCTTATCCACAAAAAACTTGTTCTCTCCACGACAATTATCGGGTTTATAAGGCAATCAAAGTTCAGCAGATAATCGATGACTGTGGGTTTATAGAGTTAAGGCATCCACCTCATAGCTTTGACCTAGCTCCGTCAGACTTCTTCTTGTTCAAAAATTTAAAGATTCTTAGGGGAAAGCGTTTTACTTCTGATGAAGAACTTAAAGAAGCTGTTGAAGAATATTTTGCAGGGTTACCGAAATAATTATTTTCGGAGGGTATGGGCAATTGAAAAGAAGATGGAATACGTGTATTGTGTTGAAGGGAGTTATGTTATAAATTTTTTTTTGTTTTCTTGTGTGCTTTTTTTAGTGGCTAGATAGATAACATAAAAATACGCCCTCGTAGTAAATAATCAACTTATGACTTCACAAAACAACATTAAATTTTGACATTTTTGTAATAAAAAGAACAGATTAGATGTTTTGGAAGTATTCGAATTTTATAAACATAAACAGAAAATACCTTTAATGAACGAACAGGTTGATCTTATAGACTCGCGTTTAATAGATATTTTAAGTATAGAATTATAATTTACATCAGGTTTACTGTTTTACCTTAATGATTTGTTACCAAAACAATTTTAAAAAATACAATTTACAATCGTTAACCTAAATAAAAAAACAAATATAACCTTAAATAAAATAGTTTTTTGTGCGATCGTTCATTTTTGTCAACTACCTACTACCAGTAGGTGGCATTTACTGTTTAATGAGTCTAACTGAACGGTAAATAATTTACTTACCGTTCAGCGAACAGTAAGTGAAATTCATAGTTTACTGAAACACCTGCCAGAGTTTTGGGTATAGTATTATTTATTAATATTAAAATTAAATGTACAATTGTTACAATTGGAAATGGTAATAATAATAATAATAGTTTAATAATAATAATAATAATAATAGTTTACTGATTAGAATTTCTGACACAATTATTTTACAACTGTCACATTAACATTCAGGTTACTAAGGAAACAATACATACGCTTGTGGCTCGGCTTGCGGTCATCTTTTAAGCAATTTTGAGATAAAATAAAATGTGTTTTGCCTACATTTTGCCATGAAGTGTATTGTTGATCGCACAAAAAATAGCATAAGTATTTCGAACAGTAAGGATTTTACCGATCTCCTCCAATATTGGCGACTTCGCGTCGCTCAGTCGCGAAACATTATCGTCGGTCGGTAAACTGTCCTTACTGTTCTTAATACTTAATATACTCTTACCTACGCCAATTACTGTAAATAGTAAAAAAAACACACAGTCGACAATTAATGTAAGATGTCTATAACGCACGGTAAAAGAAAACGCTGAGCTGTGAAATAAATTGCACAGCTTCCCTTCCACTTAACAACCGCCATTTTATTCAAAATTTATTTTTTACGTATTAGACGTTGAATTTTATTCTGTATATAAATGGTAGATAACATTTATTAGCTATATAATTGTATTTAATATTAAGAATTATTTGGAATTATATAATTATTTGTTCCGTTTCCTTCAACCCGCTTCTTTTAGCTGTCTGGATGTATCATAATAGTAAACATACATATCCATATGGTATAAGCCGTCAAACCATCAAAATTAAGTAGGCCGCTATAGAGATTTGCGAATGAACATCAAGAAGTTTCAATAAACTTTGCATTTTATTAACCTTAAAACTATTTTTTGTGTGTGTAAAGTTCTGTTCAATTAAAAAAAGTCGAGTGGCAGTGAAATAGATTTAACTCCACCCAATATTACTGAAATCGCAGAAATAGCCCAAAGAAACTTATTTCCAGCGAAATCTGAGAGTCTGTACAAAAATATGTACCAAAAATTCATGGATTGGAGGTTAAAAAACGGCGTGAACTCATTTTCCGAGATGTTATGATGGCATATTTCCAAGATTTGTCAAATAATATGAAGCCTTCTTCACTTTGTGTGTTTTTACTCTATGTTGAGGACGACAATTAATATAAATGATAATTTAAACATTGCAAGCTATTCCAAATTACAAGCCCGACTTAAAAGAAAATCTGACGGATTTAAACCCAAAAAATCCCAAATTTTAACAAACGAGAACATTAACAATTTCCTAGCACCAGATGATAAATATTTATTTATGAAGGTAAAATATATTGTGCCCAATAGACTGACAGATATGTAAATTTTAATCTTCTTTTAGGTTGTTCTTATAATTGGTATAAGCGGTGCCTGCAGAAAACAAGAATTACGTAATATAAAACCATCGCATTTTCAAGATACAGGAAAAAATCTAGTTATTAAAATTTCTGATTTAAAAACTAAACGACAACGTTCTTTTGTGGTTTCAGAATATTTTTACCCCAACGTGAAAAAATATATTAACCTTCTCTCTGCAGTAAATGAGGCTACAGAATTACATTTTTTTCTAAACTATGTGAACGGAAAATGCACTAGGCAGTGTGTTGGTATTAATAAAAAAGGAAACGTACCAAAGCAAATTGCTGTATACCTGGGACTACCAGCTTATACAGGACACTGTTTCCGGCGCTCGTCTGCGACTATTTTTGTTGACGCGGGTGGCTATCTTTAAAAAGACACGGCGGATGGCAGCCATCGTCCGTACCTGAAGGCTGTGTGGATAATAATTCCCTAAATAATCAAACAAACAATTAATCTAAAATAGCATCTGCTATAGCAGGTACAAGTAATAGTGATGAAAATGAAAATGAAAATTTACTAAACACAGCTAATAATGTGAATCTTTCTTACGCTTCAACAAGCAAAAGAACCGATTTATCGTTTGTATTTAAGAACTGTACTGTTACTATAAACAATTATTATAATACCTAATATTATGTAATTAAATGTTATACAATAAAATTATTATGAGATAATTATGAGATACTATAGTTCTTCTACAACAGAAATCAATTTATAAAGTCAGGGTCGTGCTAGATTTGAAGTTTGTACTTTGCAGCTCTAGATACGTTTGATGTTCATTACAGCACAGTAACGTCATTTGCGAGAGAAACAGTACAAATTAACCAAGGCACAAATGAACGTAAATTCCTGATGATACGGTGAGAAACTGACGCAAATCAATTCATGCATAAATTCATTCACATTACTTTTTCAACTCTAAAAGTATAAAAACTTGTTTAAATAAAAATATTCAAACAAAAGCGAGAAAGTTATTTTTGCAAAATTTTTGTAAATTAATATATGCAAAGCGATTTATAAAAAACGGATGTAGATGTAACTTTTATTTATAATACAGCTTTTTTGTAAATATTGTTTAACATACAAAACAAATCTCGTATGGTAATGATGTTTGAATCCATTAATTAAATATCACTTTTTTTATAAAAACCGCAGAAAAGGAAGTTGAAATGTGCAAAATACGTTAATCAAGTTCCAAAGTCTTAGAATGTGAGAGTAAATATTGTACGTAAATAAAAAAACATTAACTTGACCACATGAATATAAAAATCTAAAAGCTATTAAATCGTGTATTAACGTTCGAAAACAAATTTATGCACAACAAACAGAACGATTAATAACTATTGAAAGATAACTAAGTTTTTCTGGTGTGCTTTCTTTTTGTTCATTTTATAAAACGAGAAATCGGTCTAGATCGAACTCAAAAATATTAAGTGCATAGTGACTTGCCAACAATACTGTCTAACGGGATGCCTTGAGCGCTTGTTGCAAAGAAAATTTACAGACGCGAAGCAGGAGTGAAATTTTCCCATGTAAGCTCGAGTGCATCCTTGGCCAGCATTATTGCAGAAAAGGAACTATCACGAAATATACCTGTCTTATTACATAAGTTTGATAATGTAAACTGCGTAAAAAATTAATCTTGTCTATCGGATATATTATAGTAACTGTATATTTAATTTTAATAAATAATTCATTTTTTGTATTTATTTGTTGTAATTAACTGCGCTTTTTTGACAACACGAAAACGATAAGTGTTATATAACACTTTTAATTGCAACGTGATTGGTTGAAGATTTGAAATTTGTATTTCATTGGTTGGTGGGGTTAGGCTGACATACGTATGCAATAGTCAGACTTATTTTTTAGTTACTTAACACTGTAAGGTTTTGGATAGAACGTTCCTATCCTGTTTAATTAAATCTTTCTTTGTTATCAATTTTTAAGAACAATAACTAATAATTAACAAGACACTTACCATTTGTGTTCAAAAGAAATCATCTTTCTGATCTAACCATGGAATTTAACCGTTAACTGCAATTTGCGTATTAACATGTGTTAGACAAAACATTCGTTATAAAGGAATTGTGGAGTTGTGTCACATCAACTAACATTGTTCAAATTAAAGATAAAAAGCGGCCCTAAAAATGTACCAAACATCGTTCAAAGACTTAAGAATGCTCAATTTTAGATATCGTTCCCGCAAGTTATGTAAAGTGTGATATCTGTACGTTGTTCTTAGGATAAAACGGTTGTGAAAAAATAAAAAAACGTCTTTATCTTTCAAACTTTCATGGCTAGAAGGTTAATAAAACGTATAAAGCAAACACACGACATAAATAATAGCCTCTTTATTAACAAAATTAGAACAGCGGTTTTTTGTTTATGAAATTTAAAATAAATAGTGTTTTAATTCATAAATTCCGATGTTTTGAACCGCCTAACAGGAAGTTTAAATGTGTGAACTAAGCTAATTAAATGCGAATACAGAAGTATCAAAGTTCTAAACTAGGTGAGATTGGAAAATTAACCAAACAAAAACAAAAATTATAGGTTAAACGTTTTTTTTTTTACTGTAAATATTTTGTAGCGTAAAAATATTCGAAAAGGAAACTGTGTATTAAATCGTAGTCAAGCATGGTTATTATTTATCTCATCATTGTGAATTTTTAGTACATTCCAGTGATTTATATTCAATTACTAAAATCATTTGAGAACATTGGTAACGTTTAAACATTCTTATGAATTTTGCTACGATTGTTTCTTATTGTATAATGACATAAAATTCCTCAATTTGTTTCTATTTATTATACAGGGCTTTTCACGATGAGCGTTAATTAGACGTTTCTGGCAAACCCGACAACGGATCAACCTGAAAAATTTGACAGTATGCATAAATTAATATGATCTACACGCCTAAAATATTTTAGATGATGCGGCGTTGCCGCTTCTACTATAAAGTAGCGACTACTTTGATTTTTCAAATGGAACACCCTGTATATAATATCATATTATGATTTCCTATTACTTTGTCAACAACTTCATGTACTATTTCCTATACCTATCTATTACCGTTTAAGAGATATAAATTAATTTCGATTTTTTTTTACAAAACATGTACTTTTATAAACGCTGATAATCTCGAACTCTCTGGTACTGAGACGATCAAATTCAAAATGGAGTGGAGTGATACCGTGAGGATCTTCACTTCGAGTCATATTTTTATTTGCCTCATACAGGGTCTTTAAAAAATGCAAATACTTTGTTCACATGAAAAAAGAAGTAGAAGTCAATTTTTTCAAATGGAACGCCCTGTATATTTACACATTTTTGAGCTCTACATCCAATTTTAGATTGACTTTAATCAGATAATGCTATTTCGATTTCGAACCGTTTTCGAGATAAACTGTTTCAGACAGAAACTGACGTGGTTTCCTTGTATTCATCACTTATTTTTGAAATTTAACAGGTTCCGTTCTATATTCCTTCATCAGTCACAGATAATACAATGAATAAATAATTATTAAAATACTCTTCAACCATCAAATGAAACTTCTCTTCAAACAATAGTTTTAACTCTGACACACCAACTGAAAATAATTTCATGAATTAGTAAGTTAATTCAATTATCAGTGTATTTCAGAATATGTTCGAACACATTTCCACCTCTACTTAAACAAACGTGTAATCTCTTCAAAATATTTTCATGTGTAGCGCTTCTGATTAAGTCTGGAGTTAAACTATTGAAAGCAGTTCTAACTCTCGATTTCATATCTTCCATTGTTGTTACTGAGTTGGAGTAAACCATATTTTTAATGAAACCCCACACAAAATAATCTATTGGATTGCCATTTGGTGTTCTAGGAGGCCAACGAAAAGGTCCATTATTACCAATCCATCTGTCTTCGAAGATTTCAGTTAAAGCTTCGCCTACTGAACGAGAATTATGGGGTGGGGCACCATCCATTTGGTACCATACACGTTCTCTTCCTGGCCTATTATTTAAAATCATTTGAATTTCATTTCTCAGTAAATCTTTTGTTCATGTTCATATTTTGATGCATTCTAATTATCATCATAAAACTCGATATAAAAAATTAACTCATTCTTTATTTTCAGCCTCGTGTAGAGAAGCATTTGGAAATGCATTAAAAAATCCCAAAACTGTTATGCCATTGTCATCATCATCCACTTCAGGCTTTCTACGAATGATTTTTGGACGAAAGGTTCCATTCAACCTACAGTTTTGTAGTAGTCGATTTATCTCATTATTATTCGGCTTCGGAAGTTGTGGATATCTTTCATGAAATACTCGACATGTTCTACTTGCAATTCTATTGCACTCACCATGAATAATTAATAAATTCAAGAAATCTTCATTACTGTAACCTAATCTTGACATTTTTCTATTATAATTAGTATCACAATCAGTCAAAACCACCAACGAAAGTTCGACGTTTCAAAATTGGATCATTTATTTTTCCAAAGCACACTATTAAAAAATATTAATTTGCAATGTTGTACGGTAGAGACACTCAATACCTCAATGCATACAAATTGTAACTTTTTCTAAGGTACACATCAATTTCCAATTGACTGATTTGAGACTGTTGAAAAACTAAATCGAAAAGAAATTGTATTACGTAGTATAAAATAGATGTTAAATCTCAAAAATAAGTGATGAATACAAGGAAACCACTTCAGTTTCTGTTTGAAACAGTTTATCTCGAAAACGGTTCGAAATCGAAATAGTATTATCTGATTAAAGTCAATCTAAAATTGAATGTAGAGCTCAAAAATGTGTAAATATACCGGGTGTTTCATTTGAAAAAATTTGACTTCCACTCCTTTTTTCATGTGAACAAAGTATCTGCATTTTTTTAAAGACCCTGTATGAGGCAAATAAAAGTATGACTCGAAGTGAAGGTCCTCATGATATCACTCCACTCCATTTCGAACTTGATCGTCTTAGTACCAGAGAGTTCAAGATTATCAGCGTTTATAAAAGTACATATTTTGTAAAAAAAAACCGAAATTAATTTATATCTCTTAAACGGTAATAGATAGGTATAGGGAAATAGTACGTGAAGTTGTTGACAAAGTAATAGGAAATCATAACATGATATTATATACAGGGTGTTCCATTTGAAAAATCAAAGTAGTCGCTACTTTATAGTATAAGCGGCAACGCCGCATCATCTAAAATATTTTAGGCGTGTAGATCATATTAATTTATGCATACTGTCAAATTTTCAGGTTGAACCATTGTCTGGTTTGCCAGAAACGTCTAATTAACGGTCATCGTGAAAAGCCCTGTATATCTCTTGATTTCTACACATTTCTTCTGATAATTATAAAGCTACTGAAAATATGTAACTGGAAGTACCCCAGTGTTATTCACAAAGTAGTATACCGTAAAGCCGGGTGACTGACTCACTTTTGAAGTTTAAATGCAGGTATCGGTATTCTTAATAAGTAAAAATCTGATTTTTTATTTACTTGCATTTGCGTCTTTAGCTACTTTTTTACAAAAATTATGAAGCGGCAAATATTTTATTGTAAAACAAATAAAAATATGGTGTGCAAAGTCACCCGCCAATTTCGGGTGACTTTTCCCACACTACATTTTACTTTTATTCTCTGTGATTATTATTGTTTGGGCTAAAGTAACCCTACAAGGTTATTCAGAAACACACACTCTTCAATAAAAATTATTTATTTAAATGTTTAACATAAAAAAACTACTTAAATGAACAAGAAACCCTACATAGTGTCCTAAGTTCTTAAAGAAAAATGAACAATAAAGAACAATAAAACTATTTGCAATATAATTAAAACTTTTTCCTACAAATTTGGAAAGAAATATTCGTTCTGTCCAAGATCCAATGGCTGCGTGCGATGAACATAAGATTTTCTTATGGCAACTTCGGGCCATTGCCACAAACTTCTTTCAGCCAGTACCATTAGGAGCACCCAAGCCATCGAACTTTCCGGGAGAGCGGTTTAAGTTGTCAGATGCAATTACGACTGCTTCAATGGAAAAGTCTTCTGCATCTGAATCATCCTTATAGCTGACATTAGATTCAGAATCAGACGTGGTTTTTGTAATATCCTTAAAACGTTTTATTTTATTTGAACGTTTGATTAATTTTGTTTCTCCGTTTCGCAAATCTGATCATTGGCTTAATTACTAGATTCACTTTTTTCGTTTTTCTTTTGCGTCTTTTCAGTTTTCTTTCTTTGATGTTACCTACTTTTTGCTGTCATTTCTGTGTTTGTTCTTGACTTTCTTTCAGTGCCATTTTTTTACAGCTGGGCTTCCTCTTAGCAACTTTTAATGCAGCTGCAGCCTCTTGTTGACTTTTAACATCTTCAACACAGACACTTTTTCCTGCTGCAATTTCTATTTTTTTTCTTCGTTTAACAACTCCATCAGCTGTACTCCCCTCTTTTCTGCAAGAAAGTTTAAAACAGCATCACTTACTCTCGAGGATACTTGCGCATCATCATGTTTATAATTTGGAATTCTGGTTAACACTTCCTCTAAGTTTAGTGGAAAGATGCCACATTTTCTAAAGCCACTTTCCAAATTTTTAGCGCCCTTTACATTAAGTTTTTCAACGAGTTTTTTCAATAGTGTGAGAAAAGTGCTTTTTGGGATTAAAGCGCTGTTAACGTTCCGTGTTTTATATTCTACCAAAATATTTCGCCAAGCGATTTTCATTGGTCTGAAGTAGGCGACATCTAACGGCTGCGTTAGGCGCGTAGGGTTGGCAAGAAGGCACACAAACTTAATGTTTTCGGCTTCAGGCAGCTATAAAACTTTCAAGGATATATGGGATGACAAACTGTCACCAATTTAGTCCCAGGAATGCGTTTTAATGTTGACAATAACAGTGAAGTGAACCAGTCTTCGAAAGAAGCTGTATCGAACCATCCGCTTTTTGATGTATTGTACCGTGCACCATTTGGACCGTTTTCTACTCAAGTTAACCACAGTTTATCGGATTTATATACGATGTATGGAGGTAGCATTTTGCCAACAGCATTTCCACAAAACATTAATGATGTTGCTGATTTACTAAAATTTATCATTCTTTCAGGATATTTACTTCCACGTTTTGTTATAATTTTTTTTCTGCCGGGGTCATCGCTTAAATTAGTTTCATCGTAATTCCAAATGTTGTTGGCTGGGACATTGACAAGTTCATTCTGTAAGTGGTTAAAGTAATCTTTTATAGTGACTTCACTGATTTCCGCTCTCGAGCGTTTTATATTGCTTGCAAAACGTTGCGTTAATGTCGGATTTGTTTTATTGAATGCATTTGACCAGTCTTTTCCTGGCAAGTTATTTTTAAATCGCTTAACATTACGACCATCCCGGCCCAAAAAATTTTTCACTAAATTTCGTAAATCTGTCTGATTCAATGGAAATCCGTATGATAATAAGGCGCAAATATGGGACGTGAAGGCGTCCTCTTCAGCTTTCGTAAAAATTGTCTGACCACCATAAAGTTTTGTATGCCTATCTTTCAATTTATTTTTTATAGTGCCAACTGGCACTCCGAATTCTATTGCAGCTTTTCTTTGAGATAGGACGCCATTTCAGACAGCTTCTAGGGCTCGTTCTAATGTGTCTGCCGAGTAATTTACGTAATTTCTACTACCAACAACACTTTTATACTGTGAAGGCATCTAAAAAAAGGGTTAATGCAAATACAGTAATTACATGGCTAAATTAATTATTAAAATCAGCATTTACTTACTTCTATATAACATAAATATATAAGAACCAACAAACGCCAAAAAAACGATAATAAATAAACTGGGTCAAAGCCACCCGAAAACCGTTAAATTCTGCAACACTTTAATAACACCCGAACGACTCAGTTTCTATATTTATACTGAAATGATACATGAAAGCACTTAAGGATAGGTAGCTATGCAACTTATATTACTCTTCATCGCATTGTTGATTGCCTACAAATTTTTACAGTCACTAAACCTGATGTAAAATTACACTCTTCAGAAAATCATATTTTTAAAGAAAATAAAACGATTATTACCATCAATTACGGCAATTCCCCTAAAAGTAGGACCTAATAACATTTGTTGATAATTTTATGTCTATAATATTCTGTAACTAAAAATATCCTTTTCCCGAAATGAGCCAAAGTCACCCTGGCCGAAAAGTTCTTCAGCCTAGCAGGTAGGGAATTTGGAAAAAATGATCATAACACATCTTTTTTTTCGGTTTTCGTGAAATTTGAAAAACAGGGATGCCGTAATAAAAAACAAAAAATATATTCGAAAAGAGCAGTTAATTTTACATAAAAAAGGTTCTCTTACAAATTTTCTCAAATGTGATAGTGTAGCTGAAACCAAGAGCTTTTGAAGCGCTGGATTTCTCCGCCAAAACTGGCCCAATTTCGGAAAGTCAAAATGCGTTAGAAAGACAAAAGCCTGAACTTTCTGGTATACATAGCGCTACAATACTATATGATTTTGACTTTAAAATTTGCATTAATATGATCAAAACTTTCTGAAAATCAACTCCTAAATAAATGTTGAACACGATTTTCATTTTCATAAGGTAAACGGTGTTTTGAAGGGAAAAGATTCTACTTTTAGAATATGTGGGCATAGAGTATTAGATTTTCACAAATTTTGAATAACACTTGATTTAACAAGGCATAACCGAAAATGGCCATTCATAACACAATTATCTATAAATTCTAAAACAAGTAACAATAAATCTTTAAAACCTGTTAAGGTTGAAAGCTTGCGCCTTACAGCTGATGCTGCAAGGCAGCATTTTTACAGTTTCAGTACCTACACGCCCTAGAAGTCTAACTGGTTGTCTTGTAAAATGAACCTGGAAAAATGGGGCTGGGAAGTGAGACTCACACTAAGTCCGATATTAATGACAAAACCAGTTTCTGGTAGTATTTTAAAGATGATTTCTTGCAATTGCAAGTCAGGCTGTACCTGTAGAAAGAATTTTTTACTCTGTTCAAAATATTTGAAAAAGTTGTTGTACGCATACACGTAAAAATGTTCCCAGAGTTATAGATCAAAATCGAAATACAAGACAATGACGACGAAGATGTGCTGAAAATGACCATGGAGAGAGCGATGTTGATATGGTAACAATGATGAGAAGACTAGTAGAGAGGCCGCATTATGTTTCCTTTTTTGCTTAATGTATGTCTCAGAAGTTTTGTCTTTGGAAACAAAATATTAAGTCAATTTACTGTTAGATCGTTAACAATGTCTTATAAACTAGAAATAAGAAAAAGCATTTATAATTTAGTTGGGCGAATGCCTAAGGTTGAAATCGTTAGAATTTTTGAAAATCAAAGTATTTCGCGATGAAGCATTTACCGCACAATAGCCGACTGCGAAGAAGGAATACCAAGGGATCCTTACAAGTGGAAGACCAAGATTTTTTACCCAACAAAGGACAGAAAGATTAGTAACGAGAGTTAAAGACAGAATCGGTATATCAGTCAACCGAGGCGAGTTCATTTTCCGAACGACAGAGTTATTATCATGGACGATGACAAATATTTTACCCTTGCCAATTCTGAAATTAAAGGAAACGATGGTTTTTAGACGGATAATATAGAGGATTGTCATAACAATGTAAACTACAAGGAAAAGGCGAAATTCGCTAATAAGATTTTGGTTTGATGTGCGATTTCGGCTAGAGGGATATCTAGACCATATGTGGGACGAGTAAAAGGGGAAGATGTGGACAGTGCAAGTTATATCAACAATTGTCTCACTAAATTAGTTGAATTTGTAAACCAACATCACGTTGGAGACGATATAATGTTTTGGTTCGATTTGGCGTCCTGCCAATACGCCAGGGCAACATAAAATTGGCTTAATTAACATTCCCTACGTTCCAAAAAATGAGAATCCCCCCAATTTACGTCAGACCCGCCCGATTGAAGAGTTTTGGGCACTTTTATCTCGCAAAGTGTATGGCGGAGGGTAGCAAGCTGAAAATTTACTAACCACAACTGAGGCGTGGAATTTTAAGAAAGATACGCGAAATAGATGTTCAAAACGTCCAAAGTTTAATGATGGATGTTCGCAGAAAATGACGTCATGTTGAAGAGCACGGGCCCTTTAATTTATTTTAGGTTAATCATTTTGTTAATTATTTAATAGTTAATTGTAACAAATAACAAAAATTTTAGTAAAGGTTTTTATTACTAAAAAATTATGGTTAAATACTTTCTGCCAAAACTTCTGAGACATACGTTACTTATGCAACAAAATGCTATGAAAATTACTGCTTCTCACTTAATTTTAATTAAGATGCATTTATTCTTACTAAAAATATACAAAATAAAGATGTATAATCTCTTTTCAAGCCGCTAGAAGCCACTTTCCCGAAAGAGTTGATGATAACTTGTTTTTTCACATGAAACTATGGGATTTGAGAAAATAACTCTAGAGATAATCTTTAGCAGTATCCCAGAGGCCCTAATAAGTTACGTTGAGATTTATTTAAATTCTAAAAGTCTTTTACAACCCCCAAAATATGGCTCTGAAGTTGCATGATTTCACACGTCCTACATTTTGCTTATTTCAAATGGAATGTCCCAATTTTCTTAACGGCATTGTGTTTAGAAATCAAAAATCTACAACTTTTGTTACCACGAGCTTATCCCTAAACGTAGTCGTTTCTAAGTTTAAAAAAACTGCTCGTTTTTTGAGTCACGCCTAAATCTTCCGCTAGCCGCTCTTTGGTGGTATTGATAGCTTCTTCACCATAGGTTTTTTCTTTTATTGTATCTTAAGTAGAAGAAAAAACCATTTAAGTTCAATTTAAAATACTTTCTTTTATTGTACACCAAAGAAAGAAATATTAAGGTGTGAGATCTGGGGATGAAGCTGACCAATCCCAAGGTCCCATACGCCGTATCCATCGATCTTCGAATAGATTGGTCAATATTTAAGCAACAATACGCGTGGAACAGGGGCGCACCATCCAGCTGATACCAGAAATGTCTTAAATCAGCTAATTCTAAATTGTCTAGATAATCAACTACAACTTAATTAATAATTCTCACTTAAGGATCACTGTTTAATGATTCCTTATAAATACTAAATCTCAATTAATTGTTTTTGAGTAAATAAAAAACATTTAAACTAAATTTATTTTGAAATATGTTTCTATCTGGCGAAAAATGTCGGTTGTGGGTAATAATTTAGCTTCATCCGTCCAGATATATGGTATTCACCCAAAATAAATAGTACCCTAATTTGAAGGGCCAAAGAATGGCTTGGACGATGTTTGTTTGTTATGTTTGGCTTGTTTGCCATTAACTGTCATAATAATGTTACGCTCGTGTTAAAATCGTTCTGAAAATGATTATGATAACTGAGCAAAAGGTATTTATAGTAGAACATTGTCTCCGTTCATACGGAAGTGAACGGGGCAATGGCCCAAGTTTGAAACAAGCTTTTGAAAAATATCGGGAGAAATTTAATAAAGCTGGGCCCAGTAAAAGCGTAATGTTAGCAATTGTTATGAGATTTCGTCGCACTGGTAGTGTGTTGTGTCAGAGCAAGGGTTTTTCAGGTCGTCGACGAACGGTTTTTTACCAATGATAATGAAGAACGGGTTCTTGACTAGGTTCTGCAGTCTCCAGTCTTCGACCAACGGTGTACAAATTAAATATCAGCGAAACATCACACGTAGAATGTTCAACGGCGTTGGTGGTTATCCATATCGTATACCTATTAAAGGACTATACGTATCACGTTGATAATACTGGTCGAAAATTCAGTGTGCATTATTATACGAAAACATTGAAAAACAGAGAAAAGGTACTGCGCAACTGGGTAGTCTATTCCATTATAAAAAACTGCGTCTTGTTTCTGCTATAAACTTTTTAGTTGCTTTTTTTGTTCTCTTTGCACTGAAGCATTTACATTCAGTCAGTGACACTTTAACAGAAGATGAGTCATCAAAAATGATATTCAATGCCAAATGTCTTGGATTGAATTTTGTCAGCGATTACAATCTTCTAAAGTTATTGACAATGAGTCAGAAAGGTTTATTGCTGCAGAGACAAATTATTGGTATGAGGTGCTTCTGCGTATTGTGTCAACAATAAAAATGCTTGCTCAAAATTGTTTAGCTATCAGGGGACCAGTGAGGAAATTTTTTACAAATCATTAACTACAAGCTCAATTTGATTCAATAATGAAAGATCATGGTCGCAGAGAGCTAAAAAATAGGAAGCTAAGTTCACTATTTTGGAAAAGATATCCAAAACGAACTGATTTATCTTTTACATTCACATATTAAATCACATATTACTGACGAAATTTAGCAATCCAAATACTATTCCATTATTCTAAATTGTACTCCTGATGTCAGTAATAAGAACAAATGGCATTTTTGGATAGATATGTGTCTATCGACAAATCTAACCCCAATGATATCACTAAGATTAATGAAAGTTTTTTAGGCCTTCTTCCAGTTGAGAGATCGACACGACAAAAACTTTTAAATGTAATAATTGAAAAAATTCGCAAAAGTAGGGTTAAGTTTGCAGAATATGAGAGGCCAGGCTTACGAAAACGGGGCCAATATGAGAGGTGATAAATCAGGGGTAGAACTAGAACAAGGGCGATCAATCCATGTGCATTTAACTTGCTTGGTAGTAACCACTAATTATATTTAGTCGTCAACGATATGGCAAAGGCGTCCTTAGAAGCCGCAAATTTTCTTAATACAGTTCAATAAATTTACTTGTTTTTTTGCTTAGTCAACCTTTAGATGGACCATATTATTCAAATATGTTAAGGTAACAATTGGGAAGTCTTTACAATGCTTTCTTAAATATTTATGACGGCACTGAAATTGACAATTCCTCTGGCCCCATGCACTCTATTAAACAATTTCAGTTTTTATGTTCCATTATAATTTTGTATACAATCTTAAATTGAAGTAATCTACTGAGACCAAAGACTATACAATTATCATCTGCTATCGAGCTAATAAAAAATTGTATAATTTTTTTCAAGGACCTTCGTTCGGATAAGGCCTTAAATAAAATGCTCTGTGATGCAAAGGAACTCGCCGATGTTATTGACAACCCGGCTTATTTCGAGATAACACAACCACGTAACAGAGTTCAACGAAAAACTGTCGTTACGAAGCGCGCGGTGATCCGGTCGCAGATCCCAAATTAAAATTTAAAGCTGCAGTTTAATTTTTTTAGATTAGGTCAAGCTATTATTATTTGAAAAATGTACGAGTTAATTAAATGTTGTAGAGACTTGGAAATACTATTGATCGATGGTGAATCGGGAAATGTGAACGCACTTGAGCTAGGAGATGAAATATAATCCGTTTTAGGGTTTGTAAATGCTAAACAAAACCTAAGGAGGTATTAAAACGTATCATTACTTTGTTACGGGCATGACACTCATTAGAACATCAGTCCGTAAAGGTAAAGTGCATGTTATCGACATAGCTCAGTGCTATGGCGGGGTTCTTGCTCATCACTCCAAAAGGGCACTCGACACAACTCAATATAGTCAAAATCAGAAAAATATGTCACTAAGGTGCCACCTGTTAAATAGGTGTATGGCGGGAAAAACGCCATGCACTAGATCTTAAAATAACTGCCTAACAGAAAACTGTTCCCTGGAAGAGATACCTGAAAATTTTAAGCTATATTTAAAATCCGCAAAAAATGTGATAACTAAACTCAAAATTCATTATACCTTTTCGATGTAAACTTCAACGTAAAATTACTCGTTCAATTAACAAAAAAAAATTACTGGTTAACACGATCATTAATTATTCAACAAAAATAAACAAAACGCGATCGAATATTTAAAAGTTCCTATACTTTAATATACGTCACTTAAAATTCATTAAAATAAATTGTCAAAACTTACTTTACATTTCTGAATGTTAATGGCTTTAATTTCGGTAACTTTTAAGATTTGCCGAACTAAAATCAACGTGCTTTTAATTTGGTGAAGGTAAAATAAATACATATCTATATTACAATTAAAAGGCAGTGTAAAGAATGTATACAAAGGGCAAGCACACTGAAAACACATTCCCCTGGCAGTGGGGCGTAAACAAAAGTAATTCGACAAAACAAAGAAATACCTAAGATCTAAAAAAGTAATAAAGCTGCGTCACCTATTCAGCAGCTGCCGCTAATATCACTTACTTCTTCTTGTGTAAACATCACCATATATATATATATATATATATATATATATATATATATATATATATAGTCACACACACACAAATAATATAAAAAAAGTATTACCTACCGCAGGTGTGAAATTCTGATTTATCAACATTCAACAAAGTTTAACAACTGACTTTATTACTATAACAAAAATAAAAACAAAAGCTTTCTGAAAATCAAAAACGTCGAAAACTACAATGATCTCTGAACTTTCGACTGCGACATTAAACAAAGCTTTGAAATTATTCCAAACATTGTAATCAAGCACATTAGTATACAAAGCAAGGAAAACAATGCTATCAGCACCCTTCCGCAATTTCTGTTTTTCAGGTCCAAATTCCAGCAATCAGCTGACAACTTTTTATTATAAATGTTGCACAAACACAAATCACGCGATACTTTTCTGTTACAAAAAAAAAAATCACGGTAATAATGTCTATAATTTCAATAAATTCGTGAAACTTTTATCACAAAATCATAAAACTCGCTGCACCCCTTGTCGCCGACATCGATTTAAATATTAAGAAGACGCTTTTTCTTCCTTCAAATCAGCGCAAAGCTAAATTGGAAATCTTCGGCTTCACTTATTGAACCCGGAATTTCTCGATAAAACGATAAACAAATTTGTTAGGGTATACCTATACTTCAAAACCACGTAAAGGCGAACTGCCAATATAGCACCGGTATTTTACAGTCCCAACAAATAGCGCGTCTTCACTTAACCATAACGACACGACGGGGGACGCCGATAAGGCTCCATAACACAATAATTCGCAACTACATCTTAATTGTTTTTACTTCAACTTCCAAGATCGAAACCTCAACTCCTACTGAACGAAAAGGGAAGCAATCTTCTCCCCTCTTCAAAATACTTAGATTCGGCAAATAACAACTCATCACTTCCCATGGAAACTCAACGATAAAAAAATCAAGAGACTGTCGCCAATTCAGAAATGCACGCATCGTAATACTACCAACGACTATAAACTGAACTACATAAATTCTCAACAATATTTACACAAGCTATACAAGCCAGCGTATTACTATTATATACTGTCGACTTTATGTAAACAACTTAATTGGTATATACCAAGAACTCCAGACGATAATTCATGATATCAGAACGCCAAACAATCTACGCGTGTATACCTTTGTAGTAAAACAATTTAGAAAACAAATATCTTTTCTACTAGCAATCTTCAAATAATAAAATTCATCAATGTAATGAATTAATTGTTATATTACAAGCAAACAAATAAGTATATTACACAATTTTTCTTAAGATTTTCACACAATGTGACAACTCCCTCAGCATTGCCTTAAGAATCTTATTGACATTGCCAGTAAGTATGGCAAGTGGAGAAAGGAGTTTTTCTAAATTATTAAGCACCGTACCACACAATGGTAGATCCAGATTTTAGAAATCCAACAACCACCTGTAGAAAACAAAATATAATTGAATGGTTGAAAGTTCCGTTAGCAGAGCAATTCAATTCATTTAACGAAATGACGAGGGCTTCACTTTTGGAATTATCTCGTATGTAAAATTATAACAAACAATACTTCAAAAAATGGTCAAAGAATTACGTGGAGATAGTATTAAAATGTTATGGCTTCCAGTAGCCCACTGTGAATTTAATCCAATTGAATTGATATGGTCTTATGTCAAAAATACAGCTGCAAAGGAAAACACAACGTTCAAAATAAAGGACGTTTTGGAACTTTGCAAGTTAACATTACAAACTGTGCGAAATATCGTTTGGAGTAAATGTGTCGATCATGCCAATAAATTCGAAGGTATGTACAGAGAGAAGGAAAATTTAGTAGAACTCGGCATAGAACTGTTAGTTATAAACGATTTTCAGGACATTGAGAAGGATGGCAAAGAAGATAGCTTTGAATGTATATAAATCTATTTATTATGTAATTTGAAAAAAATAGTTTTCGGCTTTTATTGCAATTTTAATATTACGTTCCTACTTAAAAATACATTCATTAATACATGAAACCATTTTGCCGCACTATATAAATTTCGAATTCTCAGTAGAGGCGGCACAAGGTCGCGCGTTGAATTCTCTTCCCCTGTTACCTCTGCGTGCAGTTAGACGTTATCCTTGTTCAACGAAATATTTAACTCTATCCCTTGGTTAGCAATTATATAAATTAAGAAAAAGTTGATCTTTCGGTATTTATTCGTTTTAATGTACTTACTGTAAAAATATTGCGTATAACGCTTAGAATAAGGGAGTTAGCTCGCACACAAAAAATGTTTCTATCTGTGTCCGTTATAGACTTTGAAAGCATACATCCGATTGCCATGAAACTTTGGGAAGTTATTGAGTACACTCCCACGAAGGTTTTTAGCATAAATTTTTTTCAAAATCGGTCCCAACGTGCCCTCATAATCTTTCGACTCATCAACGCGCACCGGGTACGGCTAGGTTTCATTAGCATAGCAGAACACGCAGGGTATCCGCTATGTTTTATATTTGATCAAAATAACAAAATTAACTGTATTAAAAATATATGTAGTTTAGTGCTGACTTTTAATGAAGTTTCAAAGTTGGTTAATCCACGGGTATTGAATTCGTCACGGACAACGCCGTGCAGGGTCGGCTAGTACCTAAAAAAATGAAGGCAATCCATTATTTAGTGTTTTAATTATTAATTCATGAAGATGTCTTGCGCGAAGTGTGGTGAAAAATGGTGTTTTATCGAATATATATCGCTGTAGTACTTGGCTAAATGTAACAAAAAATATCAAATTACGTTCACATACACAGAAATAATTATCGATTATGATGCAAGTTGTTCGATTAAAATGCTTAATAGTTTTCGAAATATAAACGTTTAAAGTTAGGTAACTAAACTTTTGACTTCTATAGTAGATTGTAACAAAACGTAACTTGTAAAGAAATGTAATGAAAAACAACAAACAAAACTTAACTACAGCGCTTTATTGGCCCAAGTACGTTCCACCTAATTAAACAATATCATCTCAAAAAAGCAAATCCAGATTGTAATAACTCTAGATCTTTAGGATCTTTATTATTACGGACAAACGACCTCAAATTATACTGATACTAAATTGTAAAATTGGCTTTTGAACAATTGTCCTTATTTTAAACTTTTTTTTACCAAAATTTGTCCGTACGACATGACCGACAGGAAGTTAGCAATAAAAGTGTAGCAATACAATATGTATACTTTAGCACTATGTGTGAAGTGAGCAATAACCGTTTGGCAATCAATTTAAAAAGCCTTGATTTGCACATTAATTCGGATAGTTTTATGGTGGAATGATAAACTAAACATCCTAAACGACAATAGATTATTAATATGTAATAAAATTAATCAATATCTACTGCGAACCACTTCTCCATAAGCCAGAACTGTTCGCACAGCACCGTATTCTCAGATAAGACTGTTTAAGGAATTTACTAAAAAAGTATGTAACAAATTTTTTTCCACTTAAATTGTACATAAATGTGTGTAGCTTATGAATATGTAATAAAATGAATCGATATCTACTGCGAACCACTTCTCCATAAGGCAGAACTGTTCGCACAACACCGTATCCACATGTAAGACTGTTTAGGGAATTTACTAAACAAGTAAAAGTATGTAACAATTTTTTTTCGCTTAAATTGTACATAAATATGTGTAGATTATTAATATGTAATAATACGAATCGATATCTACTGCGAAGCACTTCTCCATAAGGCAGAACTGTTCGCACAGCACCGTATCCTCATATAAGACTGTTTAGGGAATTTACTAAAAAAGTAAAAGTACGTAAGAAAATTTTTTTCGCTTAAATTGTACATAAAGATGTGTAGATTATTAATATGTAAATAAAATTAATCGATATCTACTGCGAACCACTTCTCCATAAGGCAGAACTGTTCGCACAGCACCTTATCCTCATGTAAGGCTGTTTAAGGAATTTACTAAAAAAGTAAAAGTACGTAAGAACATTTTTTTCGCTTAAATTGTACATAAAGATGTGTAGATTATTAATATGTAAATAAAATTAATCGATATCTACTGCGAACCACTTCTCCATAAGGCAGAACTGTTCGCACAACACCGTATCCACATATAAGACTGTTTAGGGAATTTACTAAACAAGTAAAAGTACGTAAGAAAATTTTTTTCGCTTAAATTGTACATAAAGATGTATAGATTATTAATATGTAATAAAATTGATCGATATCTACTGCGAACCACTTCTCCATAAGGCAGAACTGTTCGCACAACACCGTATTCTCAGATAAGACTGTTTAAGGAAATTTACTAAAAAGTAAAAGTACGTAAGAAAATTTTTTTCGCTTAAATTGTACATAAAGATGTGTAGATTATTAATATGTAATAAAATTAATCGATATCTACTGCAAACCACTTCTCCATAAGGCAGAACTGTTCGCACAACACCGTATCCTCATATAAGACTGTTTAGGAAATTTACTAAAAAGTAAAAGTATAAGAAAATTTTTTCGCTTAAATTGTACATAAAGATGTGTAGATTATTAATATGTAATAAAATGAATCGATATCTACTGCAAACCACTTCTCCATAAGGCAGAACTGTTCGCACAACACCGTATCCACATATAAGACTGTTTAGGGAATTTACTAAACAAGTAAAAGTATGTAACAATTTGTTTTGGCTTAAATTGTACATAAAGATGTGTAGATTATTAATATGTAATAAAATTAATCGATATCTACTGCGAACCACTTCTCCATAAGGCAGAACTGTTCGCACAACACCGTATCCTCATATAAGACTGTTTAGGAAATTTACTAAAAAAGTAAAAGTACGTAAGAAAATTTTTTTCGCTTAAATTGTACATAAAGATGTATAGATTATTAATATGTAATAAAATTGATCGATATCTACTGCGAACCACTTCTCCATAAGGCAGAACTGTTCGCACAACACCGTATCCTCATATAAGACTGTTTAGGAAATTTACTAAAAAAGTAAAAGTACGTAAGAAAATTTTTTTCGCTTAAATTGTACATAAAGATGTGTAGATTATTAATATGTAATAAAATTAATCTATATCTACTGCGAACCACTTCTCCATAAGGCAGAACTGTTCGCACAACACCGCATCCTCATATAAGACTGTTTAGGAAATTTACTAAAAAAGTAAAAGTACGTAAGAAAATTTTTTTCGCTTAAATTGTACATAAAGATGTGTAGATTATTAATATGTAATAAAATTAATCGATATCTACTCCGAACCACTTCTCCATAAGGCAGAACTGTTCGCACAACACCGTATCCACATATAAGACTGTTTAGGGAATTTACTAAACAAGTAAAAGTATGTAACAATTTGTTTTGGCTTAAATTGTACATAAATATGTGTAGATTATTAATATGTTATAAAATGAATCGATATCCACTACGAAGCAGTTCTCCATAAGGCAGAACTGTTCGCACAGCACCTTATCCTCATGTAAGGCTGTTTAAAGAATTTACTAAAAAATTAAAAGTACGTAACAAAATTTTTTTGGCTTATATTGTCGTTTACGATTCTTAGTTTATCATTCCACCATAAAACTATCTGAATTATTGTGCAAATCAAGGCTTTTTAAATTTATTGCCAAACGGTTATTGCTAACTTCACACATAGTATGCTAAAGTATGCATATTGTATTGCTACACTTTTATTGCTAACTTCCTGTCGGTTACGACATGCTAATATCGCAAAAAGTTATAGTTTTTGCTTTATGAATAAGTGATACTGCTAGTATTGTTGACAAAATAAATTCAAATTTCAAATTTATTTTTATACGTCAGTCAGAATGCCAGTCTGGGGTGCTTTAAACATGCATAGCGTGCAATAAGATTTTTATTGCACTAATGCATTAAACGATAACTTTTTACGTTACAAATAAAGCAAAAAATGTGCGTTTTTTTGAATGAACGTAGAAAAATTAATAAAATATAGCTCTTAACGCACAATGAATTTCTTATTTTACATATAAATGTGCGTGAACAGGGATATTACGTTATCTAAAATTGTTTCTGAAAAATGATTTGGTATCGTATTTAGGTTTTAGTTTTATATCTCAGATTTGTATCTTTTCATTTTCAGTAACTGTCTTCCGTATTTGGTTTATTTCCGCCAAGGGAGTGATATTGGAAAACTTTTCTCTTACTAGATTAATTGGTTCACAATTCATTCTGTCAGCTTAAGTAAATTTGGACATTTTTTTACTTTGTAATCTTTTCTTTCTTTTAAGTACATAATATTTAAAATTTTTAAAGGGATAGATACGATTATTTCACTAGTGGATAAGAAAACGTGACTGTAGAAAATTGGCACAGACAGAAAAATACTCTTGGTGATTACGTGATCTTATTAAAAAAGTAATGGCAGAAACAGTCTGAAAATCACCTACAAAACAAACGTTCCTGCTATCATAAATCTACCTAAATTGATTGTGTAGATTTTATTCGTTTCTCGTCTCTACTTTCGTTTATTGCTATTGTTTTTTTATTTTTATTGAAGGTGTATAATGTTTTTCATGTTTATATACACAAGGATTAAGTACAATATGAAAATGTAAACTTTTTACCATAAAATACATAGCTTTTTTGGGTTTTTAATGGTGTATTTATGTTTTAATGTTTCTAAACGTTTCGATGACAATTACAGTTTTCGTCCTCGGTAGTAATAAAATTTCAGAGTTGTTTTAGATGTCGAAGCAAATTTATGAAATTTTAAAAGGTGAACACGCAAACGTAAGCCTGTTTAATATAATAGTTTGATAAACGTATAATAAAGACAACTATAGAATATAATTTTAGTAAAGAATCCTCAATAAATAAATTATTATTAAACTGCTGTGAAGATGACAAAACCCTCTAACGTACGAAGGCTAACAGTGAAAAATGTCATAATCAAAGAGCAAATTTAATCAAATAATGATTGTGTATAAAGTTGTGAAAAACTTTAGTTTGAAATTGATAAAAGCATTCACAAATCGAAACTTGTGATCAATTAAAATTTCGGTCAAATCAAACAAAGAAATAGCTTTGTTAATAAATGGTAGTGTGATTTTGCAGTGAAAACACAATGTAGTATGTTTTGTATAATTCTTCAACTACGTATGTTAAATTGTACCTTTTTAATTATAAGATGCCAAAACTTATTTGAACGGAGATTTTCTTCTTTCCTATTAAAGTTTTTAGGATGTTTATATATCTGAATAGCTTCACGCTGTAAACGAACATAATGAGTCTTGACAATATTTCCATATTATCGAATTGAGTGTGATTTAAATTATTTAAACCATAAAGAAAAACCAGTGCTTAATGTTGGTACTGTTTTTTTCCTCTTATAAATAATGTTACAGATAGAATTGAAAAAACCTAATTAATCATGACATTAGGACTGTTTTCAAACCTACCAGAAAGATTAAAGAACATTTAAAATCACCTAAAAAGTAAAAGTACGTAAGAAAATTTTTTCGCTTAAATTGTACATAAAGATGTGTAGATTATTAATATGTAAATAAAATTAATCGATATCTACTGCGAACCACTTCTCCATAAGGCAGAACTGTTCGCACAACACCGTATCCACATATAAGACTGTTTAGGAATTTACTAAAAAGTAAAAGTATGTAACAATTTTTTCGCTTAAATTGTACATAAATATGTGTAGATTATTAATATGTAATAAAATTAATCGATATCTACTGCGAACCACTTCTCCATAAGGCAGAACTGTTCGCACAACACCGTATCCTCATATAAGACTGTTTAGGAATTTACTAAAAAGTAAAAGTACGTAAGAAAATTTTTTCGCTTAAATTGTACATAAAGATGTGTAGATTATTAATATGTAAATAAAATTAATCGATATCTACTGCGAACCACTTCTCCATAAGGCAGAACTGTTCGCACAACACCGTATCCACATATAAGACTGTTTAGGAATTTACTAAACAAGTAAAAGTATGTAACAATTTGTTTTGGCTTAAATTGTACATAAATATGTGTAGATTATTAATATGTTATAAAATGAATCGATATCTACTGCGAACCACTTCTCCATAAGGCGGAACTGTTCGCACAGCACCTTATCCTCATGTAAGGCTGTTTAAAGAATTTACTAAAAAATTAAAAGTACGTAACAAAATTTTGTTGGCTTATATTGTCGTTTACGATTCTTAGTTTATCATTCCACCATAAAACTCTGAATTATTGTGCAAAGCAAGGCTTTTTAAATTTATTGCCAAACGGTTATTGCTAACTTCACACATAGTATGGTAAAGTATGCATATTGTATTGCTACACTTTTATTGCTAACTTCCTGTCGGTCACGACATGCTAATATCGCAAAAAGTTATAGTTTTTGCTTTATGAATAAGTGATACTGCTAGTATTGTTGACAAAATAAATTCAAATTTCAAATTTATTTTTATACGTCGGTCAGAATGCCAGTCTGGGGTGCTTTAAACATGCATAGCGTGCAATAAGATTTTTATTGCACTAATGCATTAAACGATAACTTTTTACGTTACAAATAAAGCAAAAAATGTGCGTTTTTTTGAATGAACGTAGAAAAATTAATAAAATATAGCGTTTATTTATTATGCTCTTAACGCACAATGAATTTCTTATTTTACATATAAATGTGCGTGAACAGGGATATTACGTTATCTAAAATTGTTTCTGAAAAATGATTTGGTATCGTATTTAGGTTTTAGTTTTATATCTCAGATTTGTATCTTTTCATTTTCAGTAACTGTCTTCCGTATTTGGTTTATTTCCGCCAAGGGAGTGATATTGGAAAACTTTTCTCTTACTAGATTAATTGGTTCACAATTCATTCTGTCAGCTTAAGTAAATTTGGACATTTTTTTACTTTGTAATCTTTTCTTTGTTTTAAGTACATAATATTATTTAAAAATTTTAAAGGGATAGTTACGATTATTTCACTAGTGGATAAGAAAACGTGACTGTAGAAAATTGGCGCAGACAGAATAATACTCTTGGTGATTACGTGATCTTATTAAAAAAGTAATGGCAGAAACAGTCTGAAAATCACCTACAAAACAAACGTTCCTCCTATCATAAATCTACCTAAATTGATTGTGTAGATTTTATTCGTTTCTCGTCTCTACTTTCGTTTATTGCTATTGTTTTTTTATTGTTATTGAAGGTGTATAATGTTTTTCATGTTTATATACACAAGGATTAAGTACAATATGAAAATGTAAACTTTTTACCATAAAATACATAGCTTTTTTGGGTTTTTAATGGTATATTTATGTATTAATGTTTCTAAACGTTTCGGTGACAATTACAGTTTTCGTCCTCAGTAGTAATAAAAAGTTTCAGAGTTGTTTTAGATGTCGAAGCAAATTTATGAAATTTTAAAAAGTGAACACGCAAACGTAAGCTTGTTTAATATAATAGTTTGATAAACGTATAATAAAGACAACTATAGAATATAATTTTAGTAACGAATAACTACATCCTCAATAAATAAATTATTATTAAACTGCTGTGAAGATGACAAAACCCTCTAACGTACGAAGGCTAACAGTGAAAAATGTCATAATCAAAGAGCAAATTTAATCAAATAATGATTGTATATAAAGTTGTGGAAAACTTTAGTTTGAAATTGATAAAAGCATTCACAAATCGAAACTTGTGATCAATTAAAATTTCGGTCAAATCAAACAAAGAAATAGCTTTGTTAATAAATGGTAGTGCGATTTTACAGTGAAAACACAATGTAGTATGTTTTATATAATTTTTCAACTACGTATGTTAAATTGTACCTTTTTTTAATTATAAGATACCAAAACTTATTTAAACGGAGATTTTCTTCTTTCCTATTAAAGTTTTTAGGATGTTTATATATCTGAATAGCTTTACGCTGTAAACGAGCATAATGAGACTTGACAATATTTCCATATTATCGAATTGAGTCTGATGTAAATTATTTAAACCATAAAGAAAAACCAGTGCTTAATGTTGGTACTGTTTTTTTCCTCTTATAAATAATCTTACAGATAGAATTGAAAAAACCTAATTAATCATGACATTAGGACTGTTTTCAAACCTACCAGAAAGATTAAAGAACATTTAAGATCACCTAAAAATGTTTTAAATCCATTATCATCTTTCGGAGTGTATAAGTTATCTTGTTCGTGTGGAAAAGTGTACATTAGAACCACAAAACTTAGCTTTGATACAAGACATAAGGAACATGAGATTTTGTAGATTAAGTCAACCAGAGGAATCTGCGGTAGCTGAGCATGCTTTAAATAATTTAAATCATGACATTCAATTTGATAATATGGAAATATTGTCAAGAAAAATTCATTTACAGTGGAAGCTATTGAAATATATAAACCTCCTAATAACTATAATAAGCAAGAATAAAATCTCCGTTTTAATAAGTTTTGGCATCTTATAATTAAAAAAAGGCACAATGGTACACCTTAATTTTAATTTTAGCTTTTGGTATGTCTAAGTTTTTTGTGGTTTTTTCTTAGACCTTGAAGTAAATGCTTTACCAATTATATGTTGAATTACTACAGCACTGTAGTTTAACATATGTAGTAATTATATAAAACGTACTACATTGTGTTTTCACTGTAAAATAACACTTACATTTATTAACGAAGGTATTTCTTTGTCGGATTTGACTGGATTTTTAATTGATGTCAAGTTTCTGATATGTCATCTTCAAGGCAATTGAACAATATTTAATTTATTAAGGATCTATTCTCCGTTTAACGAACAGATTCAGTAAGCGCTCCTCCCACGAATTAGCGCCAAATTTAAATGGAATATTTCTATTGGTTAGCCGGGTTCACACAACCACGAAAAATTTTATATTATATTAACCTATAAATGTCCAAGTAATTTGTCATTTAGCATTTGTGTTTTCATTCTTTATTTTGGTTAAAGATTTTGCTTGAGTACTTTTCATTTTCAAAAACAGTATTTTTCAATACTAGCTACAATTTTGTAGCTTATTAGCGTGTGTACAACATTCTACGTGAGTACAAGCAAACACATGTATGACATCCTCCGACTGTGTACCACCGACAACGAGCAATTTTGGACAACATTGACGACGAAACTAAGAGTAATCTTAGGCGTGTTTCTTTGAACAAAACGATACACCTACTCTAAATAAAATTGTGGCCGCTATTGGTGAGCACGATGAGGTGCCTCAATTAAAAAGGAGTACATTAAGAACCTTGTTGAATTAAATTGGCATAAATTATACTTTATTTTGAAATATAGGTATTCCAAGAGACCAAGAAATAGTTTCCTTAAAGAAAAATCCGAGATAGTTGCGTGGAGGCGACGTTATCTGCAACAAATGCAGCTACAGGAAGAATTGTGAATTGAGGCACTACTTATAATAAAGTTTTTGTGGCAATTATTAGAGGATAAAGGGGTTTTTCTCAACTGTAACATAATTGTATTTTACAGTTTGTGACATCATCAAGGAGTTGACTTGTAAATTCCTATAAAAATAAAATGTAAGCTTAAAGTTCTGTTCATTTACTATTTACCTGCCCGACTTATGGCCTTTTACAAATAAATAAATTAATGTTATTTTTCGATTTCCAAAATACGTGCCCTGACAATTTGACTTGACTTCATATGAGATTTGACAGACTGGTAAACATTAACGAGTTATGTACAGCATGTCAACATTCCCATAGACTAAATATGCTTGGTTTCAAACCTTATTAAAACCGATTCATTGGTGAGAATTTTGATTCGTAAAAATGTGTGATTTTAAAATATTTATATTTCTAAATATGTTTATTGTTTGATTACTGTTAAAACTACATAAATTATACATTTTAGGGACTACAATAACTCATATGCATGCGTTAAAGAACCGTTGAATGTAATTCATCCACTTTATTACCCAAAAAGTAATTTTTTGATAGTTGTAAACAAGGCCTATGCGCAGTTAGTAGTACGCACCTACAAATTTGTAGGAAGAGCATTTACTGAATCTGCTCGTTACTAAAATTGTATTCCATAGTTTGCTTTATATGTTTCTCAAACTGTTGTATTAATAGCAGGCTTATATTTGCGTTTTCAACGTTTTCAAAATTGTGTTTCAACATCTTAAACATTTATTATTTCTACTGAGGACAATAATTGTAAGTGTTATCGAAACGTTTAGATTTATATAAACATAAATACAAAAATACACCATTAAAAACTCAAAAAGCTAAGTATTTTAAACAATCTGGAACCATTTTAATGAGACTTATGTGGGGAATCTGGAAAACATGGGTTGCAACCTTTCAGGCCGGAACCTCATACATGGCAACCCTGTTCAAACAGGCTGGTTTCTGTAAAATGTTTACGTTCATCGAGTTTTTTAATCAAATTGTAGCTAATTTTTTTCTGAATAGACAAAAATAGGGTTGCATATGTAAAAGTAGCACAAGTAGGGGTTGCAAGCTTTTGAAAACACGCCCGGGTGAATTTATGAGCGCGCTCCAACGTGCATTAAGTACGCGTAGTATTGTTATGCATGCTGTGCATAGGCGGCGCCGAGTGGCATTAACCAACAGCGTACGGTTGTTCTCCTAAAAATACTAAAAAAAAATCCTTACGGAAATGTTTCGGGCGTCGTCTTTGGAATAATATATCGATTAAAATCGTTATTTGTTTCACTAGTACAAAAAATCTCAATTTTTCGGACGAGGAAGAAAGTTGCTGGACGACGCGAAGTTGTGAGGTTCACAGAACACCTCAAAATGTTTGTATTCTAGAAATCTTTGACTTTGTCAAAAAAATTATCGAAGCACAAACGGGGCATTAACCTACAAACCCAGTTTCGACCTTTGTTCTTTCAACAAGATGAAGTTAGCATAACTCCCAAAAAAGGTAGTATTTGGAAGGTGTTTGGTTTTGCCAAGAAATGTATTAAAACGCTAACGAGCACAAACGAAGCACTGACCGATAATCTGTATCTTCCTAAACTTTATCGAAGTACTAATCCGCATAAACGAGACACTAAACTACAAACCCAGTTTTGACGTTTGTGCCTTCCACTAGATATGAATTTGGCTGAGCACTTCCAAATGGTTCTATTTTAAAATCCTTTGGTTTTGCCAGCTGATTTATTGAAGCACTAACGAAGCACTAATCGATAAACCCAGATTCGATGTTTGTGCCTTCAACAAGTCGTGAAAATGTTTCTATTTCAAAAGTCTTTGATTAGTTTGTGCTTTCAAGAAGGTCTGAAGTTGACAAAACACTCCCAAATAGTAATATTTAGAAGATGTTTGGCTTTGCCAAAAAAATTATTGAAACACTAACGAAAGCAAACGAAGCGCTAACATGTGCAAGAAATTTGGAGATTAGTACCGTTTATGTTCTGCTGACTTCTCGGACACAGATTCCACTTACTTAAATTTATCTAATCATTTCCGAGGATTGACCGACGACTAGAACATGCGCTATTTCGAAATTCAGTTTGTTTATCTCGTTTTTACTTGAATAATGACGTCTTGCAGAAGTTACAGGAGAAAGGTATAAAGGTTTAACCCATCAATGAAAGAAGTGCGTGTCAGTAGTAATCCACAGAGACAAATAAACACGTCGTCGCACGTCAATCACTTTTCACATCAGGTAACTCACGCAATTCCCGTTTTATTATGTTTTTTCTGTATGAAAAAAATCAGTTGTTTACTACTATACTACTCCTACTCAAGATAAACAGATTTTAACGACACGCGCAATGGGCATGCTCCGGTTACTCATTGCATTCGTGTATGGTCGCAGCGAGCCAAGAAGTAAGCTGCCAAGGTGGTCATGTACGAAGTAGTATAGATCTCACGCAACATTCTGATTGACTATCGTTTATTGCTTATAACTTATTAATAATCGATTTATGAAAAAAATAGCAAGTGGAAAATCGTTTTAGATTGGCGCAAGGAATCGACTTTTCAAAGGAAATCCGGTGAGTTTAGTTAAGGTTATAGGTAATTGACGATATATTATATTCCTTAAAATTGTACTCACGGCGTGTGTTCTGCAAAAATTTTCAAATTCTTGTTTGTTGCTTCGCCTGTGGGCAGTTATTTTTTATAACACGACGTTCGATAACTATAATTTTGTGTCAATACCACTGTTAATGTTATTTTGTTGTACTAGGTACCCCATTTTCGCCACTTTTATGGTGTATCTCCCTTATTTTTAAAGATAGATGGTTGCGGTTTACACGACAGTTTACTACTTTTTTGTGAATTTAAGGATGGCGCCAGCACAATTTTCATAGTACATACTTTTGGTTTCTGAGGTACAGGGTGGAATTGAAAAGTATCACTCCTCAGGTGCCCCTTGAATCTCAGTTATATTTAAACTTATCGAAGAAGTTAAAACATATTTCTATAGATTTTTTCCGTAGAATCTTTTGGCGTAGTCACTTTTTTTTCTGACACCTTCCGTTTTTTAGTTATGAAGCAAACATGTTTTTTTTTAATGGAACACCCTGTATATTATTTTTTATATTTATTAGACATAATGTGGGCTTTCCAAAAATATATAATTGTATACAATTATTTTCAAAAACAAGCTCAGAATTTAAGATTTTCTAAAATTTTCTGTTGTGTCCATTTAGTAGGTAGTAAGCTATGGTTAAAATTTATTAAAAACAAAATCCATTAAGTAATTATTATTATTTATTATACTGTCAAACTCAATTCAAAATATCTTTTTAAATTCTCAACTCTTAATTATTTACTACGGCATTTTAACTTAATTATGATAAAATTATTGAATTTTACTCAAAACAAAACAATAATTATTTAAAATTACTTAAAACTCAAATTAGAGAAAACAAAACAGAAACAGAATTTTGAAAAAACAAAGGTTTTTCTAAAGGTGATTTTTCTTTATGCAAAATTGGCACATTTTCGTTATTCTTTTAATAGCGTTAAAAAGAATCATAGGCCTTCTGTGCAAACTTCGAAAAGTTAAATCGATTTCCGGACGAAGCTCCACTACAGAAAAAATCTAAAATTGAAAGATCCGGATCTCGAGGGGCCACCTTGTACAGGTCCGTAGGTACCAAACCATCTTTGAAGAAGGTTATCGTCTAAAAATGCCCGTATAAGCGCAGAGTTGTGGCTTGGGGCACCGTCTTGTTGAAGATAAACGGCATTATAAAGGGCCAATGTAACATTTTCCATCAGTCCTAGAATAACTTCCTCAAGGATTTTTCGGTACCGATGCGCTGTAAGACCTTTATAAATTCTGCACACTATGCGTCTTCCAAAAATGAAACCTCAAAGCGTCCTTGTTGTGATTTCTCAAAAATCAAATGGTGATTTTATGCGGAACCAATTTCTTGTATTACGCCGACGGAAAATTCCCTCATTTGAAAAATAAGATTCATCGGACTAGATAACGAGTCTGCCAAAAGATTCATCAATATGTATTTGTTGTAAATACCATTGGCAAAACAGCATTCAGCACTCGGCATCGCCGGGGTGTAAATGTTGCACTATGTGGAATTTATAGGGGTGATATTTTTTCAAAATTCTTTGAGCATCAGACTCGGAAACACCAGTTGCTTCCTCCGTTTGCTTGCAAGAAGATGAAACATACCCCAATACGTTTATTTATTTTCTCTCTCTATCTTGTTTGGTGTATGCCGTAGGGCGGGGCTTGATAAATGATCCGTGTTCTACTAAATCTGATTTAAGGTGGGAAAGGTAGCCGTTTTCTCTGGATATCTTAATGTGAACAAAAAGAACTCCAAAGATATTATCCTAACCATACCGTTCAAAATACGGTACCTTTGTAAATATAATTATGAAGCTTCTTGTGGGATTTTCATTAGATTGTACAAATAAACCAATGTATCATGCTTTTCATTATTTTCGTAAACCGCCCTTATTGTAAAACAATAAATTAAGTATAGAATATAGTAAAGTAGAAACACTAAAACAAAAATATTTCACTAATAATCAAAAACTGACAAAACCACAAAGTTGTTGACATTTTGCTTTTTGTTCCAAACAAATTAGCCGTAACCTTCTACTTACTAATTGGACACAAAGTGAAAGTTTAGAAAATGTTAAATTGTGAGCTTGTTTTTGAAAATAATTGTATACCTACAATTACATATTTTTGGAAATCCTACAATTATGCAAATGGGATACCCGTACATTTTTTCTTTCGGAATAATAACATTAAATGACACTTTTGGGCCGCCGTGTCCACAAAATCGTGTACACATTTCTTGCATGAGTGCATGACAAAAAACATTTTTTCGTTTTCTTAAAACGCAATTGAACAATTTTCGATGAACATATGTTGACAATAACATACCTACTTGTTTACATTTGGTTGCTATGCGTCTGAGGTCGATTGAAGGATGGCAACTCATTTTTTCTTAAACCGCCTCCGAAAACATTTTTCGATTGTATTTTTTGGGAACTACCGTGGTTGAGTGCTTGTTGGATAATTTTCACTAATTTACTCTCACAAATTTGGGTTTTACAGCCAATGCATAGCATGCATAACTACCTCGCTTATCTAACGTATGCTGGAGCGTGCTCATTAAATTCACCCGCGCGTGATTTTAAGATTTTGCAACCATTATTTGCGGTCACTTTTACATATGCAACCCTATTTTTCCGTATTCAGAAAAAAATGAGCTATAATTTGATTATAAATTGATTACAAAACTCGATGAACGTAAACATTCTCCAGAACCAAGGTTGTCATGAGGTTGCGGCCAACTGAATGATTGCAACCCAAGTTTTCAGATTCCGTACATAAAGCCTCTTTAAACTGGTTCTTGATTAATCTAAAAAACAAATTAACGAAATCATAATTAATTAATCTGTAATTAAAAGTACTTACGGCCACATTATCATATGCAACCCAGTGGATACATGTTGTTCTATTATTCACCTCTGATTAAACGGTATTTTAATCAAAAAACATATGAACATATTAAACATATTAAGTAGTAATCTTGTCACCGGATCTCGGGCTATTATATAATTTACTAAAAATGGCCGTATTTATTATAGTCGATCTTCAAAATTATCCCCAAATCCGACAGGCTTACGTCAAATATTTCTTACCAAATTAAGTAGAAAGTTTCAAAACGGACTTATATTTGACTAAAAATATGAGCGTCATTTTTTTTTTTTGGAGGAAAATGTGTTAAAATGTACATCTTTAAAGATTGGTGTTATAATAAAATATTTCATTGTGGTAAGATATACAAAGTATTAATATATTGTTTTGTTTCAGTTCTTTTAAGTGAAGAGATTGCAAATGACGATTTGCAGTTTAAAACACTTAAAATAACGGATTTCGGACTCGCACGTGAAGTTTATAAAACAACGAGGATGTCACAAGCTGGTACGTACGCGTGGATGGCACCAGAAGTAATCAAAAATTCTACATTTTCGAAAGCAAGTGACGTTTGGAGTTACGGAGTTCTCTTATGGGAACTGTTAACAGGAGAAACTCCTTACAAGGGTATAGATACCCTTGCTGTTGCTTACGGAGTTGCGGTCAACAAACTTACCTTGCCTATTCCGAGCACGTGTCCACAACCATGGCGAGATCTCATGGAAGGTAAGTTATATTTTACTACTACCATTTTAGATGTTTAATTAAAATTTTCCATTGACTGGAATGTGCATGTATAGGAAATGCAAACATTTTAATTTAATTATATCATTATTTGGACAAATTAGTTTCAGTTACCGTGAGATACTAAATAATTAATATTAGTATATTTAGTTATTGATACGGATGGGCAGCATTTGTATTTCAACTCAATTTAATCTAAAAGCTGAATTGTGTGTTGATTCGACTCTGGATTAATAATAATACAATCTGTCTATTTAATGGTTATTTTTGGAATAACCTACGTTTTTAATTGATGGAAGTGATTTCCGATTTAAGAAGCTTGTTCGAATAAATCGAAACTGTGTTTAGAATATCAGAATGGTAGAAATAATTTACGAAGGCGGATGAAATTTGATAATGCTTTTTTTTTACTTTTTGGTAGTTACAAATGATATATCATGAAAAACAGTAATGTCTTGCCTAGTAAATGGATGTCTGATCGTTTATATTTCCCGTTAGGTTACATAAAATATAGATTGTAGACAAATAGTAGGATCACAAATAAAAATATCTGGTGTGGAACACCACGCGACCTTCCAACCTTTAAAATGGCAATTAAAATAAATGAAATAATTTTAATACTTTTTTAGGATAATTACGCAACCTCTTTTATAATAAATGTATTACGAAAATAGGCAACAGTGTAAACGCAAAAACAATAATCTATGTCAAACAGACGTTTAACACTGTTAAATAATACGCTGAATTTTTGTTTTCATTATTATTATACTTTATTATGCTACAGAATTTGTTATGTGCCAAAACTTATACAGTCCAGAATATATAAATGTACATTTCAACACGCCTCCTTACATTTATATTACAAACATTATTACTTATTCTATGATACCTATCATGCGCCTAAATTTTACAAACTTTGTACTACCCAGTGATTTGGTAAAAATGTCTGCTATGTTGTTTTCGGAATCAATTCTCATAATTTCGATAATACCACTTTTTATAATATTCATTTACCAAATGATACTAAACTTCTACATATTTTGAATTCTTGGAAAAGTTACCATATTTCGCAATTGCTACTGCTCCAGAGTTATCTTCATATATTTTTATAGGTTTGTCAATTTCAACAAAAATTTCCAAAATATCTTTAACTAGTTTTATTTCCCTTACCGCATCTGATCATACTCGGCAAACGTAGACGATTTTGTAACACTATTTTATTTTCTGGATTTCCAGTAAATAATATTCCCAGATAATCTTAGAATATAACCTGTTGTTGATTTCCTGTCTACATTATCATCTGCCCTAACAGCATCTACATAACTATCTAAAATATCAGTTCTATTATTTTTACAAATATTTAAATTCAAGTTTCTATTTTAAAATTCTTAAAGCATACCTAAAATGAGTCTCATTGAAACTATTCTGGAATCTACTTAAATAATTTACACTGTAACTTATATCTGGTCTAGTACCTGAGCTAATATACTGGGTGTTTCAAAAACGTTATGCTAAAAAAATAACGTTAGTTTGGTTAATAAACATGTGTCCGAAAATGCCTCCTTAAGAAGATACGACCCTGCAAAGTGGACCAATCTCTGAAACGGTTTAGGATACCTAAAGGAAATTTAGATCACAAATACCATTGATTCGGTCATAAAAGGTAGTCTTGACAAATTTTTAATATTTTGTACTAAAGGGGGCACTAATTTTGCCCCCAAACTTTTTTGTGGATATTTTTTTAATTTTTTGGGCAAAAATGATATTTTTAATCAATTTGCCACAAAAAACCTCAAATAATTCCAAAACCAGTAATTTGTTTGACTTTCAACAAGAGTATCTTTTTGGTGGCAAATTGTTTAAAAAATACAATTTTTGTCCAAAAAATTAAAAATATCCATAAAAAAAAGTTTGGGGGCAAAATAAGTGGCACCACCTCTTTAGCGACGCTCCTATACAAAATATTAAAAATTTGTCAACACTATCTTTTATGACTTAATCAAAGGTAATTGTGGTCTAAATTTTATTTAGGTATCTTAAACCGTTTCAGAGATAATACAAAAAAAAAGGATTTTTTGGGCCACTTTTACACGGCCGTATCTTCTTAAGGAGGCATTTTCGGACACGTTTATTAACCAAACTAAAGTTATTTATTAATATTCTATTTACCCTAGAAATTAGCCGACCGTTTTTTGAAACACTGTATAAAAGTGCTCTAATTAAGTTTCTGTATTTAATATTAACATTCATTTCTTTACCAGATTGTAGTTTTAAGTTTACTTCCATTGGTGTACTTTGCATCTTCAATGTTATATTTTCTAGCTAAAAATTTAATGTACGTTTTTGATTTAGTTTCATTTCATTTTTTTTAACGCTTTTATTCAACTCACTTTGTCTGTCCGGTTCAAATATTGTAATTGAATTTGCAACAACTTCCTTATCTCCGATTGAGCTGACATTTGGCATACATACGTGTCCTTGATGGCAATACACGAATGTGTGTTTTTTGCTTTGACTTTTGCGGCCAATTTTGGCCAAATATGGTCGAAATTTTTGTTTACAAAGCTAGGGCCTTGAAATATAGGACTTAAGCTTTTGGCATAATACCATGCACACAAATATACGACAAGTTGAGTTCAAGAAAAGGGGGCTGCGGTCTGGGGGCTCAAAGTATTGTATTCAGTCAAAAACAAATCAACTATTTTCCGATCTCCGGTTGAGCTGAATTTCGGCATACATGTGTATATTAGCCAAGTAAGTTCGAAATTTTTGTTTATAAAACTAGGGTCTTGAAAAATTGAGTTTCTTTCTTTGTTGGAACTTACACTCAAGCGACTAAAAAGTAGAAAATAAAAATAAGTTAAAAAAAACATTTTTAAAAAACGCTTTTATTTCCAAATGTATTAAGAGACTATAAAGACAAGTTATGTAAAATTAAATTTTGTTTAAGAAATATGTCTACACTTTTTCTTATAAAATTAATCGTTATTCAGATAAAATTTGAACTAACACTTAAATTCTCCCTTAGGAATTTTTTTTGCCGCTAAATGACGCATCGTATTGAAAAATTGCATAGAACATAATTACCCGATACACACACAGGAATCCAGACATCATGGCCGGTCGTGGCGAAACTTTTCCAAAAGTTGTAAAATGAGTTAATAAGTCGATTTAGCGACAGTGAAAAAAAATGGATTGCATAACCTTCTATACCTACATATGTATACATTTTCGGTAGGGAGGCTAAGGCAAAAGAAGCGTATTTAGTCGATGCCGCCTGTGTGACGTGAAGTTGCATTTCCAGTGTAGGAAAGTGAGTAGAGTTGTTTGTTCCTAATTGTTGTCCCCAAAGCCCATTTGGAATACGGAGAAAGATCATGCATGATAATAATCAATTGATCTTTACCTTGCAGACGAGTATTAACATCTCTTGCTTTCACAGAATGATTGTATTTCTTGCTTAAAATCGAAACACTTTTTCAACATTTTGGCACGTGTCAGCCATCTTACTTCTGCATAAAATGTAACACCACGATACTTTATCCTTTATCACCTGGTCCATTTTGAGCGACACCATCCGTTGTTAAAGCTGATAGGTTGTTGAGTTGTAACGAAAAGCGATTCAATGTCGACATAACTGCCTGTAACAAATCTCGAGCTGTAGTGGTGTACTTACGAGGATACAATGCCGCAAATTCTTCAGTTTTATTAAAATGATCATCAGCACCTCTGATAAAAATCGCCACTGGGCGGTGTCTGTCATATCTGTGCTAACTTTGCTCAGTCGTCTCAAATCATTGGCTTTACTGTCATAAATTTATGTCCCAAGATTGGTAGCGATAGCTGGAGTCGTTCCGGAGCTATAAACCGAGAACCAGTTTTTGAAAGCCATCTTAAAAAAGGCTCTAGCTCCCTGAAGAAGCATTTTCGGATCCATGTTGACAGGAACGTTTTTTTCTTATTTTTACCTAAGGTGTGCGTTCCAAAGTTTTTGTCGTGTAGTTTAGATACATACAGTATATTAAGGGACTGAGGTCCTACTTTTAATCCCGCGGGTGAATGCTGCAGTCTGAGATGAAGTCGAGAGCTACAATCATTCGAGAGGTTAAATGATCCTCAGTCCCGCAGCAAATATATCAAAATTCAATCTAACGTTTTAAAATCCCAGATGCGGAAAGGCGCGCGATTCGTCGTTAGGAATATCTAGGCTGATTTGTTGCCAAGGTTTTGCTTCACAACAAATGTCACAAGTTTTTATATTTATGTTCCAAGAGATCAAAAGTTACTTAATTCCTAGCGATTAATATGAAAGATTTTAACTGAAAAATTCTAAATATATTCAAACTACATATATTTTTCCAAAACTGTTTAATACACAAGTAAACACTTGTAATTAATTCTGTGAATTTATTGTTAAACGTAAGAAATAACTTAAACAAAGAAATAATGCTAATTATACTTGGCAACTAAATGTTGGGACTTTATATATTTTTTTCTTTTAATAACTGGTAACATCGTCTTTGGCTTTTATTACTGCTTGAGTTCTTGAAGGCATGCTTCTTACCAATTTTTCGCAGAATTCAGGAGACATTGTGTTCCAAATTTGCTGAATCGTAGATCCATATTTCTCTGGGGATTATTTCTCAGGTATCGTTTCATTTCATGCCAAACACATGCCGTGTGGCATGAGGCGCCGTCTTGTTGGAAAATGAAGTTTCCCATGGGATAAAGTTGCCGAATACTTGGAATTAATGTATTTTCAAACAATCTTTATGAAACGCCTCTTGCTTTGTACGGATTATTCTTTTACGCATATCTCCAACACACACAACGAATTTTGACTCATCGCTGAAAACTACTTTTTTCCAATCTTCAAAAGTCCACGAAATTTTGATTTTGCCCAAGTTAAGCGATTTTTCTTTTGTTTAGAAGTTAAAAGTGGCTTTTCTTTCGCCTAAGACAGAGTTGATTAATTTTAAGAGGACAATCAGAATGTATTTTGTGTAACATACCTTGTAAAAACCAAGACCTGATTTATGAATCCATTTTTTGCAGCATTCTCTCGAAAAGGATAGGTTATTTTCATTGTTCCAACAAGCAGTGATTTCCCGCAAAGTGCCGCGCTTCCCTTTTTTGCATATTTTCACTAATGCACGTCGATCCCTTCAACTAATTGAGGACGACCGGGTCTTTTTCTCTTTATTTTCAATGTACCTCTTCTTTATAATATTTTACAATATTACCGACCGACGATTTCGATAAATTCAATTGACCCGCAATTTTTTTTAAAGATTTGCCCTGAATATGACGGGAAATTATGATTTCCGTAATTTCTGACCTTTGACCATATTTTGACACTTACTATCGAACTAAGCTTTTAATACTAACTACTAGACTTGTACAGACTGAGAAATGTCAATTTAATTTTTGTTTTCTACGCCTACTAAGTATTTTTATTGAGCTGTCCCAACATTTAGTTGCCAAGCATAATTCGCAATATATCTTTGTTTAAATTATTTTTATGTTTAACAACACATTCAAAGAATTAGTTATCAGTGTTTACTTGTGTATTAAATAGCTTTTTGAAAAATATATGTGGTTTGAATATATTTAGAATTTTTCAGTTAATATCTTTCATAAATATGAAAATTGTAAAGCGTCCCAATATATAGTTGTTAGGGCTCGTAGAATTAACTAACGAATTCATTTACAATTATGAAAGATGCTAAAATTGCTAAAATTTCAATTAATGTTAATTTCAGTGGCAACACTTGTAAAACGGTAACTAGGGTTAATTCAATTTCTAGAACGATACATCATTTTACAAAACTACTCTTTATTAACTAAGTTCGTAAATAATTTTACAAAAACTAGAATTCACAACTTAGATCGTGAAAAATTTTACAGATCACTATTAAATTATGTTGTTCGTTAACGAATAAATAATTTTAATGTGGTCCCTAAAGTTTACAATAATTGCTCCACCTTCGATACATTTTCGGTATCTGCGTTCTTAACTGAGTCTGTGGCGTTGGTGATGGAATTCGTATTGGCTCGCAAAGTTGCACAGGCTTGCTCTATCCTTAAAATTAGTTCTTGCCTGGCATCAGCTGGTGTCAAATAAACGCGGTTTTTCAAATAACCAACCCCACACAAAGAAGTCGACAGGGGTGAGGTCAGGGGAACATGATGGCCAGGTTCTAGCTCCTAATCGTCCAATCCACCGTACTGGATAATTATTATTTAACCACTCACGATTTACAAGCGCAAAATGCGCGGGATTTCGTCAATTTGAATCCAGATTTCGTTATTACATCACACCAAACATTAACAGAAAATTCGTGTTGAAATTCTCTGTGCATACAACACGTGGATTCTCATGGCTCCAGATTCATAAATTGTGACAATTTACTGAGCCGCTTTGTGTAAATGTAGCTTCGTCAGTCCATAAAATTTTTTTTTGTAACGTTCTCATCTTCCTCTCCTTTGCGTAAAAACCAATTACAAAAACTAACGCGTTTATTGGCATCACCAGGTTGCAAGTTTTGATATGGCTGCATCTGAAATAGCTTCCTGTGATATTGCCTCAAAACGCGAAGAATTGTTGGTAAGGTAATGTTCTATTTGTACAGCATTTTTCATTTCCATTACATACACCATAAACGAAATGAATATCAGCATGCTCAAAGTTACTGAATAACACCATTTTCATAATTCTAGTTAGATTGCACACAAACTGTAAGTATCTGAAGTTTATTTACAATAATTTCCTTCTAAAAACTCATCTGTCATACTTTAAAAACATGTAGCAACTGTTCAATTGTCATAAAAATGCACTCAATGAGAATGCAAGCATTGAATATCGGAAATCTACATATTAGATTCAAAACACAATTTTTTTTAAATCCATCAGCAACGCCACAGACTCCGTTAAGCGCAGATACCGAAAATGTACGGAAGGTGGAGGACCTCATTTTGAGCAATTATTGTAAACTTTAGGGACCACATTAAAATTATTTATTCGTTAATGAACAAAATAACTCAGTAGTTCTCTGTAAACTTTTTCACGATCTAAGTTATAAAATGATGTACCGTTTTAGAAATTGAATTAACTCTAATACCGTTTTACAAGTTTTGCCATTGAAACTTAACATTAATTGAAATTTTAGCAATTTGGCCATGCATGAAAATAGTTTTTATTTTTTTACGCGAAAACGATGCGTCGTACGGAAAATAAAGTCGAGGGATCAAATGGAGATTTCAAAAATATTTTCAGAAAAAGTAGTGGCGTACCATTTTTCCTTCAATAATATTTAATTCAAATATTGTACGGACGCCACTGGTAGACAATTTAAAAAATCTTTTACACCAATAATGTTCTTTAATGCTCGAAAGATGTCACACCCTATATTTGGAAAACGAAGCCGTTTCTCGATAAACGTTTATATAGAAAATTAGGACTTATTTTGGACGCAGAATATGCTGTTAAAGTTTGGACACTGCAATTCGGGACACCTTGTAGTCATAATTACATCTAAAGAAGAATTACATCTAATCGCACCGCTGTCTAAAATGTTGACAATAATAGCTACCCCTTCTCCTCGATCTCGAAAACGCCCAAAGTATCAAATTAAAATGTTCAAATTATACTATCTAATTAATGATAAAGATAAAAGAAAAAATTTAATGGCGCTTCCCACTAAGACGGTGAAAATGTAACACCTACCCCTCTTCTTCGAGCTGGAAAGGCACCTCAAGCGAAATATATAAAATATCTCGTATTGAATAACACACGACCTTCCAACCTACATAGTGGAAATTTAAAAAAATGATTTTTTTTTGCATACTTATAGATTGGCAGATAATGACACTCTTTTATAAACCATAGTTTGAAAAAATATTCTGGGTGTGAAAACGTACATTAAGATAATATTTACAACTTGCCTTCGGGCACAACTTACCCATTTTACAATTTGAAATTGTTAATAAGTTACGAAATTTTAAAGGATTGACAAATTTATCCCAAGTATAGGATATTTGAAAAAAATTTCTACCAAAATGGCACAAAATTGTGGTTAGTGCAGTGCTTAAATACGCGCGTGAAACTATACAAAAAAAAGTTTAAATAATTGAAAATTTCTACCAAAGAGAATTTCAATTAGTTCATACAATTAGATATCGGAAAAATTATAGGCAGAAGATAATTTACGCATGCCCGACAAATGTTTAATAATTATTTAAGCAACAGTCTAAAGTTAAAAAAAAAGTATTGACAAATCTCTGCAACTTACAAGTTTAGTAGATTTTGGATACATTTTAAGTTAAAAACTTGCGCACATGCGCATATTATCCCTGGCCATAATTTTTAAATGAGAGGTGACCACTGTTCTTGACCTATCAAAATGTTTTCTTTAATTTAGTTTCTCATCGTGAATCACATACTTTACTCGATTGTCTGTCCATCTGCAAACAAAACACATTAAAACTAAACACATGGTTATTACAAATGATGTTCATGACTTCAAGTGTACATAAATCTGGTTTTATTTATCACACAAAAAAAATGGTTACATTTCAAGAAAAACTCAAAAAGTTTCATCCCAGGCGCCAAAAATACCCCTTGTGATACGACAGATATCAAGCCTGTAATCAAGCTCTTGCCATACTTTGTTAAGAGTGTCATGGTCGATTGTTCCGATGGATGTGGTAATCCGTTGTTGGATCTCAGGTATGCTTTCTGGTAATGGTGGTGTATACACTTTATATTTCATGTATCCCTACAAGAAAAAATCAGTTCAAGAGTGCACCATCATTTCGATCAGCACGACAGATCCATCTGTCTGGCAGCCGATGTCGAAGTTCAGCCCTAACATCTAAGTGGTAATGTGAAGATTCGCCGTTAAGTTGCAGAATGAAATTTGGGGATTCTTGTTCTAATTGCGGTAGAAACTATTCCGTCATAATGTACAAGAAAATTATTCTATTTATTGTTTGTTCAACAAAGAAAAAAGGCCCATATACTTTGTTCTAAGTGATAGCACAAAACACATTAACTTTCGGAGAATCGCGCAAGTGCTCGATGTAGGTGTGTGGCTTCTCCAAGCCCCATATTCTGACATTATGTCTGTTCACTTTACTACACAAGTGGAATATGGCTTCATCACTAAAGACTAAACATTTTACAAAGTTTTCAATTTCCATCAAGGCCTGCATGTTCTCACAAAAAGAAAGTCTTAGAACTTTGTCATTTGGTTTTAATGCTTGAACTAGCTGAAGTTTGTAAGGATTAAAATTTATACGTTTACGTAAAATTTTCCAACAGTAGATGTCTGCTCTACAACTTCATTGCTCACAGACGGCCTTCCAGTTGATTTCTTTACAAATGCACCCATTTCTCGTAAAATTCAAGTACCACTTGCAAATAGAGTGATTGCTAGAGGATCTTCATTAAATTTGGTTCTAAAGTGACGTTTCATACTAATAACTGATTGTTTGATGTGATAATCCAACATACAAAACGCTTTCCTGTCTTCAAATTCAGCCATTACACAATTGACAACAATTGACTTTAACAAACAGCTGATACGTACCTAAACCAATGTGAACAAAAGAGTTTTTCTTTCTAGTGTTAACAACGGTCTTAAAACAGATTAATCCAGTAACATTTATAATTGAAATCGGGAACATCATTTGTAATGACCCTGTATTTGCTGGAATCTTTTTTCTTTTGTGATGTGGAGATATGCACTTCCCCAAAAGTGACGATCGTGTATTAAAAATGCGCTGTTTTGAATATTCACGTTGTTTTGCTTAAAAAATTAGTTTTATTCCTATATGTTGAATATTTTACAGAAATCAACTCTTTATGGAGACATACATGCTTGAACTGTGATAAAGTTATAGTCGTGCATGTGTTCCTTTGATTTTTACTCGACTAATCTACGCTAGGTCATGTAACTGCCTATAAAGCGAGTTATCGGACTAGTTCAATGGAGAATGTGTGGGTGTTAGTAAACTGCTGAATATCTTCAATATTTCTAACACCCTTCACTTATCATTCGTTAGATCCAAAATTGATAAAATTTATGTAGAAAGTTTATCATGAGCAGCTGACAGGTTTCGTATAACAATAGAGTACGCAAATATCTCACATAGTATAAATAATGTACTTATTATCATAAATTGTTAAACTTATGGAATGCGATAAAGTTTATGTAAGTAAGTTTACTGGAATTAATTAGTACCAAGAATATTAAATAAACAATCCTTAAATAAATGTAGATAACATAATGGTTGAAATACAGTAACCTTAAAACTTAAATTGCTAAATAGTTTCCGTCCAATTTGCCAATTCTATTCGACAGGTTTAATTAATATATATCTTTCGATAATGCATCTTGAATCGATAAACATTAGAATTTCGAAACCAAGGGGTAATAAAATTATCGATAACTGTTAATATGTGCCACACTGTTTTAATTGTTGCGAGAAGTCATTCATTAAGCTATGAATTTTTATACACACTCAAACATATAAAGGAAATATACTAAAAGTAATTATCTAGACGTTAATAAATCCGATCGTTACGTCAAATTTAAAATGCGCATTTAACAAATTTGCGTTAATGGTTATTCACTTATATCTAACTTAAGTAGGGTTAAGGATTACCTAAAATATTGATTTTTGAATTAATTCCCATTACTTAAAATCATTTAAGGAATTACTTGCATTGCTCTGTATATTTCTGACATTATCTTCATATATATATATATATATATATATATATATATATATATATATATATATATATATATATATATATATATATAATACGTTAAATAAATGAAACCCATGTTTTAACATGATTAAGTTTGACAGATCTGTCTCGTCAAAAAGAAAATATTTCAAGTTATTTACATTAATTAATAAACGTTAATAAAGTTACACCAAAATTACCTTAAGATCCTTAGCTTCATTAGGTACTTACTTTTATCTTACACAGTTAAATGTCAGTTGCACTTCATGAAATTAAATAGAATTTACCAAAAAAATAAGAAAAATCAAGTAAACGATTATATTTAGCTGTAGCAATTCAACGAAATCTTAAGTTTAAAACATTTTTACTCTAAATTAAATTCGTTCATCCAAATTTCTCCTGTTAACAGTTACCATAAGAGAACTCCGTAACTCCAAACGTCACTTGCTTTCGAAAATGTAGAATTTTTGATTACTTCTGGTGCCATCCACGCGTACGTACCAGCTTGTGACTTCCTCGTTGTTTTATACACTTCACGGGCGAGTCCAAAATCCGTTATTTTAAGTGTTTTAAACTGCAAATCGTCATTTGCAATCTCTTTACTTAAAAGAACTGAAACAAAATTATAACATTAAGGAACAAAAAAATAAAAAGCAGTTTAGCTGTACATATAAACACAATAAAAAAACAAACATTGTCATCACATCCACAATTGTGGTATAAATAAATCCGAATAAAAATAGTAATACCAAACATGTGGCCCTATACAGGGTGTTCCTTAAAGACATGCTAATATTTAAGGGGGCGATTTTTGGACCCATTTTAAGAAAAAACTTCATATGAACGAATGTCGTAAACGTCCTAACTTTTGAAATACAGGGTGATCAAGTTTCCGAAAAAAATATTTTTATAACGACTGTGATAATAAAGTAGATATCTTTTCTGATGTACAAACAATTTTATTATTTTTACCAGTGGCGTCCGTACGGGTTTTGAATTGAATATTTTTGGAGAAAAAAATGGTACGCCACTGCTTTCTCTTAAAATAAAAATTATTCATTGAATTCTCATTCGTGTTTGTCCGAGGCATGGTTTTCGCTTAAAAAAATAAAAATCGTTTTACTTCAGGGTCAAATCGCGAAAATGACTGTTGTATGGAAATCGTTTTTTTTTTCTTTTTTCATGCTGTTGAGTTCCTTTAATATTAAATGTGAATTAATTCAGTAACTTATTTTACGCTAGCCCTTTTATTTTGACAGATTTCGGCGTATTGAGCGTGATTGCATAATTAAATAGGAACCTCTTGCAAGACAATGATTGATTTTTAATAGATTACGTAGGCTTTTCGAATTGTTTTCTGCGCTGGTTTAGTACACATTTAAATTCCTACTTACGTTTTGAATATAATCCTTTAATTGGTCACAGACACAAATGGTTAATATACGCGGTTTAACCTCAAGACGGTGGCTGTTATTTAATATTAGATTAATTTTTGAAAAACACATTAAAACTAACACCCAAAAGAAAAAGACAAATTCGCGTTGGTTAGTTTTAATAAAATGTACAATCAAATCGATCTTACTCAATCCATGCTCTAACTGCAACTGCCGTTTTTACTCCCCAAATTCAGTCCCGTTTTTAAAAGTTATAAAAAAAGAAGAACTTTTACGTGGAAATATTTTCATATTTATTACCAAAAGAAGGATTAATTTTTAAAATATGCATTCGCCGTAACAAAAGCTATATTTAGGTCTCGCGTTTCAAAAGCAAACAAAGATGTCTTTTGACTTGCGGTATGTTCCGGCGTAATTAATTATTAAACTAGTTCAACGATTCGTTACACTCCTTTAGTAAAGGCAGTTCGAGCGGGGACACCTGTTTCTACCCTAACGTGTGTTTTTCGTTTTCAATCCTTACTCAAATATTAGTTTCACACATTCAATTATTTCTTACACAAAATACATAAAATAAATTATTCCTAAAACATTAGCAAATTACGACTTATTATCAAGGTATTAGAAACCCATTAATTATCTTTTCTTTTGCGGTAACAATTGCGATTTGAAAATGTTTATTACAATAATAAAATTTTCTCGGTCCGCTACCTACAATATAAATACAAAAAACACCTTGAATAACATGAATTTGTACGTTGTATAAGGACAAATTACAATTATTTCCTTCTGTTAAACTTTAAAATAAGTGGTCGTTATGCTAGTAACTATTACACTTCAATATTTAATGCATAAACTGGTTATTTATTTTAATCTGCCAAAGAGCATTTTATTTAGAAACAGGAAACATTTTATTTATAAACAAACCTACTTTCTTCACAATTCACCTAGGATTTCAGCACATAATGTTTAATTTTTTTAATCCGATCTACCGTTTGGTAATTTATATAAAGAAAGTATACTACTCCATGTTATGTTTGAAAAATTCGAATATTCAGAAATGGCGTAAGTCCGACAAGTTTCTCCTCTTGGTAAATCTGTTTCTCCGCCACTCAAATTTTGGTACGGTATTTATAGCCAATATTTCATGAATTGGTTCATGAACTGCGTACAAGAAATATTACGCCACTGTTAACACGTCTTATTGTTAAAACAGAAATAACAGCACTTGATAGTAAAAATTTCGAAAGTTTTGTCATACATTGTAAAAAAACTGCTTTTAAGGTTCAACCAAAATTCATAAAATTACTTTGTATTCGAAGAATTTTCTTGTTGCTCATACATCATTTTTTTTACATCTCCTACTGATAATAATGTATTTGAATAAGTATTAAATGGCGCTTAAATTAAATTAAATATGAAATGAACGGACGAAGGGACTTCTGGAAGAAGGCTATTAGAGTGGAACAAGATAAAACGTTTAGACTGAAAAGATACAGGGAGAAATAAAAAAAGGTGTACTATAACTTCAAATCGCGTTCTACACTCGAAATTTTTTTAACTGTTACTTGAAATTTGTAAATTTTTTTGGGATAACAAATGTAACATTCCTATAAATCAAAACAATTATGATTTTGTAAAAATGTTTTAATTTCACGTGAGCCTTAAACCAATGTTGTATTGTAAAATACTATTTTAATTATGTAGGGTGCAATAGTAAGCGCTTTATTTTTTTAATGAGTAAGTTTTAAAAGTCAGTTTACTGCAAAACTGATTGATTTCTGATTTCAATTGATGGTAAAAGTTTTCGTGTTGCAAAAAATTGTTATTTTGTTTTGAAAGTTACATAGTTACACTTGTGGTAATTATTACAATATACGTAACGCATTATTTCATAAGACCAGAGACTGACCCAGAGATAGCAGATCTAATGAAAAATCTTTGATTTTCAGAAAAAGACGATATATGTTAAACTTCATGACAATCAGACCGTAACATACTGAGTTATAGTGGTTTCAGTGACGATTCTGTAATTTTGAAAACAATGGGAAAAAACGAGTTGTGTGTTTTGATAATGACTTGAAATGTGTTATCCGGACTCTGCGTGGTCCAAACCAACCATTTCAAACGTGGTCGTACGGACTCAAGTGATGAAGAACGCTCTGGTGGTCTGAGAAAACATTGAGCAAGTCCTGAAAATCGTGATAGAATATCGAAAAGAGAAAATGTATGAGATAGTTGAGATTAGGAAGGTATCAATTGGTAGGTTTTACTATTTTGTGGGGTTCGAATTGCTTTCCAATTCACAGTATTATCCAGATCTGCTTTCCAGTGGTTACTGACTCTTAGAAGACCTCAAAAAAATGCTTCAAGGAAAAAGGTTTGACGCTAATGATGAAGTCATTGCTGCAACTGAGGGTTATTTTGAAGCCAAAGATAAATCGTTCTTCACACATGACATAGAAAAGTTAGAAAATCGCAATTGAGATTATTTTGACGAACAAAGAAAAATTTTGACAAAAAAAATGTTACTTTAGTAGTTAGTCTCGGGACTCACTGAACGATGAGATATCTCTATGTAGCTTTAAAACAAGGCAAATTATTAAACCATTCGAATTATTGGGATCGATAAGCGACTGTATTTAAGTTAACAATATCCATGGAATATATTCTAATCTTTTAATGGACACTAATAATTGGAAATAAGAATAAAAACTTAATTAAAAGTTCTGAGTAGGTATATATCTTCTAACCCTTCTGTTTCCAACATTCTCCTGGAAACTTCACGAAATTACGTTTCAAGCTTGTCTACAGGAGTGGATTTGAAGAACCACTGGTTTCAAAATTTTGAAAAAGTAAAATTGTTAGATTAAAATTTTTGTTGTCTCTGCGATATATATTTTAAATTGATACGAACAACTGTACATTGTATTAACTTTACTTAGTGAATAAAAATTTTTGGATTATGTAAATAATAACTGAGTGGGTTACACCAACTCTCGCCTGCAGGATTGCCGTGTCATATAAGGACCATATGGACTTGTTTCAACGAAGTAAGAGTTTTAACAAATTTCATATATCGAGCCTTTTGAAAGAGGCTTTGAGAGGCATTAGCTTTGAAGATAATAAAGAGTTTAGAATTATGTTCGCAAATAACTACACGAGAAGTCTAATTTTTTAAATGCGGAACCATGAAGCTCCAGAGAAGATGGCAGCAGTCTATACAGTTAGAAGGCGAGCGTCGAAAAGTGGTATTACTTATTTTATATTCTTGATATTCTTTAAATAAAAAATTACAACATATTGGTGAGTATGACCATCAAAAATAAGTGCTTACTTAAATTTGTTAAAAAAAATCTAGTAAATTAAAGAAATATGTGAACTAGCTCACTGATATATCAGATGTGATCAAAGTTTCTTAAGTACCATTCGTCATAATTATTTAATATACTAAAACCACTCAGTAGCAAAGATAATTTTTCTAATTAGTGATATTTAAGACTGAAAAATATTTGATTACTCTAGAATTATTCTTAATCATACAATCTTAAATCATTGACAATAATCTGAGCATGCGCCAAGAGAATGGGAGAGTGGTATAAACATTGTTCGGATTCAAATATTTTAACAATCAGTCCAGTACTTTTTTGCATAAAAATACTAGTTAGTGTACATAAAAAGCTACAAAACTGTGTTATATTACGAACATACAAAGAATATTGTAAAAGTGAGTGTTGTTTAAATCTACTTATGTTTAGGTAAAGTATGAGTCAGTTGTTTGTATTAAAGTAGTTTAACAGAATTTTAGAACTTGTATACGGACGGACCTTTAAAAAAACCGTTTTTAGTTATAAATCGAAGTTACACACAATTTTATGTACATACATCCATACACACACAGACATCATGACTGATCTTATTGGCACATAAAAGTGTTACAAGTTATTCAAGTACCACTATACTAGCTTGAATGTAACGATAGTGTTTGACGTGTATTAATAACGTAATGAATTAGAGCCTTTATGAAAATTTGAGAAATATTAAAATAGATATGAAAAAATATCATGAAGAATTTATTCATATGGTGTATCCAAATCGGTGAAGATTTGTGTAATGGTCGGGATATTTCCAAAAAGAAGACATCCCGAAATTTGAAAAACTGTAGTAACGTTTCGATTAAACTGGAAATGTGACTTACGGGAAAAAGACATGAAGAAATCCAATTAGCCATTTGTTAAAAAGTTTTGAACTCCAGAGAAACTTTCCGGGCGCGCTTCGAATCCTCCTGACACTACCTCTCGGAGGGGATCGTTGCGACCACACGTCGCAAAACCCCCACCCTTTCCGTCCTCTTTGCGGTGGTCACAAACTCTCAATTCATACGACGTGCCCTCGGCAATTTTTTCTCTATCCTCGCAAATCCGGGGGTGGGGGGGGGAGGGCGAACACGAATTTTTCTGTACTTCGCGTCCATTTTTTTTACCTTGTCGAACTTGGGTCGTATGCAAAATTTGAAAATGTTTACAAGCCTTATAGGTATAAGTAATTATTTTGGTAATTGTCATGCCAAGTAACGCCCATAGCAAGCACTCATGGTCATTAATAAAAAACCATTCGTTATCCCACTCGACATAATTTCCGACAATGGTCAGTTTTATTACTACTTATGGAAATTTGTGATGTAAATCAACCATTTTCAAAGTTTTGGTCTCTTCAAACCAATTAAAATTCCCTCTCCCTCATTCATATTGCTCGAATTAATTTTCCCGTACTTCGGTTTTTATCCAATAACACGCTATTTTTTCCTTCTTTATTGCACGAAAACAAATGGGTTCAGTACTAACTCTACATGTAAACAAAATTTAGGTGCAATAAGTGAAATTGTTAATAGAAATAGATTTAAGGGTTCGGCTGTTTTTCTTTTCAACCCAGAGATTTGGTGCCGGTTGCACAAAGGTGGGTTGCAACGAGCACTTTGCTCAGGCTACGCTTACTTATCTATCGGTTTAATTATTTAGCTACCTTGCCACGGCTTCGTGCTACAATTCGGAGATTTCTTTGAAATAACTTTTACGCTAACAGATACAGAGTAAAAAGACACTAAACTTTAAATTAATTAATGGAAGATAAACAACAATAAACGAAATTTGGGATCAGGACATCTTAGTCTGGATGGCTTCTGGATGGGAGAGACATTCGGTTCCTCTGAACCGAACGCACTGGAAGACGGATACTTCCTGGTCTCTGGCAGTAGATGAGCATTCGGTCTCTTGGATCTCACGAATTACGTCCTAATAAACCTTTGCTTAATTTTAATTAAAATTACGGGATATCAAAGGTTTCTGTAAAACTTGCTAAATACCGTTCTTAATTCTTAATCGCGCTAGGAATCGTAATTAAAATATTTGCAGAGCTATATACGGTCGATAATTATACAGTGTTAATTCTTAATATTAAATTTGTTGTTTAGACGGTTTTGTATTTAATGGACCTCTTAGTAAGCAAAACGAGTTTAGTTTCGTTTTAGGGCACTTGCTAGGCTGTGTCTCGTTTCGTTAAATTATATTTTAATAGAAAATTAATTGAGTTTTCATTACAAAAAGTACTAGGGATTGAAACATTTCTTTCACATTAATAGAATACTGAGGCGGGTCTTTGTTTAACAAATAAAGGATTAACTTCTGGAACCGCGGTTAAGATAAAAATGGATTTAATCAATTCAGCAAATAAATATAAAACAGGAAATAACTTTAAGTAAAAATTCTAATAATTTTATATCTGGATTTAGGGAAAGAGAATAAATACCAGAATCTGGACTTGGGTCTGGTTTTGGAATACGACAACTCCCTTCACGTCTAGTATGCCCGACGATGGACACGTCAGAGCCTGGGCGGCTGGCCTGCGTTACTGCTTTTTCCGCTGATATTATAATGCAAAGCTGGGCGACTGCCTTGTTTGCTGCTTTCTCTGTGCGCGCGCGTCGGTGCGGCGGGGGGGGGAGGGGCGTGTTCGTGGACGTGACCTCACCACAAGAGGTCAAGTGAAGTATTTGTGAAGTTTGTGTGTTGGCTGTCGAACGTGGTGTATGGTGAAGGCGTGGGCGTGAGTGCGTGCGCTTGTAAAGTTGAGGTGTGTGGTGTTTTGTATTGTATGTGGTGTGGACGTGGGTGTGCATGCGTATGCACGTACGCATGGGGTAGCGATGTCAGGTTCGTGGTGTGGTGTGGCTTTGCGTGGTTCGTGTATGTGATGTCAAACTTACGTGCAGATGAGGTCGTATCTCAAACTGTGGCGACCTGAGGCTGGTCAGAGCAAGTCAGGTTTTCAGGAGGGCCCAAGGCTGTAAATTTCCCGTAGCAACTCCGCTTCAGTAATTTTTTGTTAGGTAGCGTATGCTTATGTAAGTTATTAATACTTATGGCGATGGTACTTGATTGTAAACTGCCCAAGAGTCTTTCTATTCAGTACCGGTAATGTTTCAAAATGTTTGCGTTTCGTTGTGTTTCTTGTATTGTATTGATTACAATCATAAGTTTTAATTATTTTGGTGTGAAATAAAAGAGAAAAAAAGAATGTTTTTAACTGAATTGTAGTATGAGATGTGTTTGTAAGAGTAGTTCAAAAATAGAGTAATTTGCGTGTTTATGAGTGGGGTTATTTCATATTGGTTATCCGGTGTTTGTGTGTTTATGCGTCTGTGTGTTTGTGTGTTTGTGTGATTGTGTGTTTGGGTTGGCGTGTTTGCGTGTTTGTATGTTTTCGTGTTTGTGTATTTGCGTGTGTGCGTGTTTTCGTGATTGCGTGCTGTCGTGATTGCGTGTTTTGGTGTTTGCGCGATTACGTGTTTCCGTGATTGCGTGTTTACGTGTTTGTGTTTGCGTTTGCGTGTTTTCGATTTTGCTTGTTTGCGTGTCTTCGCGTTTGTGCGTTTGCATGTGTGCGTGTTTGCGCTTGTATCTGTCGCTTTGTCTGTGCATGTGTCTGTATTTGCGCCTATCTCTGTGTCTGTGTCTTTGTTTGAACCTGTGTCTGTGTTTGTGCTTGTGCTTGTGTTTTCTAAAACCAACTTTCCTAATTTAAAATGCACGACTCGCGTTCCGGTGTTGTCTACTGTGGCTAATTGCAAAATTTCTGTTTTTTAAACACATCCTGTAAATTATGCGGTATTCAAATAGAAAATTAAGAGACAGATTCAACTATATACGACAATAAAGTTGGCAGAAACTGGTTTAAAATCATCCTAGACTTGCGTCTTGTGTTTGTTTTTGTTATAACACGAATAAGGTTGGCCGAAGCTGATTTCAAATCAATATCCTGGACTTGCATTTTATTTTTGGATTTTGTATTAAATAAGTGGATTTCAAATGAACATCCTAAACTTACACATTTCTTGTTTTTGTATTAAATCGAATAAGATTAGCAGAAATTGCTTTCAAATCAGCATTCTAGTCTTGCACATTGTTGGTAGAAACTGAATTCAAATCAACACCCTAGACGTGCACATTGGTTTTGTTTTTGTATTAATGCGAATAAGGTTGGGAGAAACTGATTTCAAATCAACATCCTAGACTTGCACATTGTTTTTGTTTTTTGTGTTTTTAAATCGAATAACGTGGACAGAAGCAATGATCAAAATTGTAAATTACGGGGTTTTTCCAAGTACGTCAGAGGCCTTTGAGTTGTGAAAGGATGTTATTGCGGTTACATAACTGGAGAAATCCAGAAATAATTATTTTATATTAATGATTGGGGAAATCCTTTAAGTACTTTATCTTGAATTTATTTCTATATTATTTTAGGACTTAAAATTGAGTTGTAGTTAAAAATCTGTTCGCATTATCAATCAGATAGTCCTCCAGGGCGGAACTACTCAAAAAAAAAACTCTTAATACTGCCAAAAGGTCCCTAACTACGGCGTACGGATCATAAATACATCAACAAGGGGTTGAAAATGGCGCCTAAAAAAAGCTGGCAATTAAGATACATGTCCACAGTTGCATACCTTCCAGTGGCTGGAATTAAAAACTACACCGGACTCATGCTAATTGATCTGATCAAAGTACATGTCGTAGATTCAAATCCTACTCCAGGTAAACTTTTGTTTTCAAATTGATTTGATTTGATTGTTTTGATTAATTGATTTGATTTCAAAAATGACCGCCAAAAAGAAAATGACCGTCAAAAACAAAAATGGCCGACCTAAAAGACCGATACCATTCGCCGTTTGCACGAAGCCCCACAAATTCAGACGTCGCTAGAGAGACTCCGAGAACAAATTCCTGCGTCCTATTGTCTTATGAGATATTATGAGGGCCTCCTTATTAAAATACTATTTTAATTTTCCTATGTCTGACAAAAACAAAATGACCGCCACCAATCAGAAACCAGGGGGTGTATCTGGGCGGAGTCTATTCACCAATCAGAAACCAGGGGGCGTGTCCTACCCTCAGGTGCTCTAATCAGAACGTTGTATGCGCACTCAGGGATACTACCCTCCAGGGGCTGGACTGCGAAAAAGGTTCTTAATACGGCCGCTTTGTGGTGACACAATCGACCTCCATTACAGAATGCGTTCATTAGTTTCATAAAATACACCACTAGATGACAACCACGACGTTAACAAAACCAACCGATCATAATACAGTACCTTAAATTTAAGAACCTTCCTTATCGACAGAGTACAGAAACCTTCTTTACCGACAATTAGTTCGCGTATTGGCGAGAATACAGAAACTTTCTTTACCGACAATGGGTACTCGTATTGACTAGAATACAAATAGCTTTTTTGCCCGCAGAATACAGAAACCTTCTTTAGCGGCAGAATACAGATACTTTCTTTACCGGCGAAATACAGACTTCCTTCTTTACCGTGTCTTGGCTAAAAGTGTCCCCCTTCTATTCATATTGATAATTTTTTAAGGCACACTGAAATATAACATCGGAATGGTGATTTGCTTTTTTGCATTAAACGTCCAGAAAGTATAGAGCCACGTTCTGAACAGGAACTTGTGAAACGAGGGTAGTACTTAGCTACATTACTTTTGAATACTTTGCCATATTTAAATGCAAACCTACATGCGATTTTTGTTCACTTCCAAATTTTTCTTGCAAGTCCATTTCCCCGGTTGACTACTTTCCGCGCTTCCCTAGATAGTATAAGTGAAAACGTCATCTTATTGGTACTATAAGTTTCATTACCATCAGAAATGTTGAAAGAGTTGCTTTTTCGTTCACTAGTGACCGCCTCCGGTTTGCTTATATTACAAATTTTTTTAATATATAGTCCCTCATACCACTTCTATTTGTATATACTATTGTATACTCGTGTTTCGGGGTAATTTCAGAACCAGCACTGCACAGGTAGGTCGAAATTTCTTTAAAAACAGATTGTGAGGGTGGTTACGCTTTGCCGTTAGCATCAATTGGCCGATATTCGTCTTTGCTCAAAGTTACGAGCAATTTATCGCAATCATACATTGCTGAGGAGTTTTAGACTACATACATGCTCACACTTGCAACTTTCAAAAGAATGTACACATTACACTGTTAAAATGGATTACTCACAAAATGCTCAACAAATTCACAAAAACAAAAAGTACACCCCAAACTGGAAAACAAAACTAAACGTCAGAACTTTGATACTGAATCGCTCAGATAAATGTAAACCTAATGTAAAAATTCTCTCAACTATAAACATTGTTAGGAGAATTTAAAATAATATTGGATCATAAATTAAGTACGCTTACGGGACATTTACTCTACTTTAGATTTAGGTAATTGTCAATCTTACTTAGATGTTCGTAGAACATTGCAACCAAAGATAATCCTTTCTGCCACAAGGGTTTTAGTTCATAGAATTCTTTAAAATTACATCTGTACCATTACGTACCAGCACTCTTTGTTTATAACAATAGGAAATATCCTATTGGTAGGTGTAGTCAAAAGGAAAGAACTGTCCACCAATAAAAGGTATCAGAAATTTTGCAATATTTCACCCTTTAAGATATAAAAATCCCTTTTCATCAGTCAAGGGCATAGCTAGTTATAACATACTTGCTCATAAACGTGTTTAGCTGTAAATAAATGTGAATAAATAATATAACGATCATCAAACATTTCAATATATACTGACTTCCATAAAAATTGCAACACCTAGAATTTGTTGAACGATTTTATTGAAATTTTCGTCAACGATGTCTTTCATTAGAACAAACAAACGATTAAAATTTGAATAAAATCTAGCTAGTAGTTTTTTTTTGTTTTTTCCTTTGTACTTAGTAACAATAAATTTGAAGAAATAAACCAATCAGTGTGTAATTAACTGTCAATTTTGCAAATTGTTTGTTCCCATTTCGTTCTGAACTTGGGAACAATGCCAACAGTACGTCAACATCAACATTTTTCCCAATTGACTGATTTTGAACGTGGCCGTATTATTGGCATGAGACAGACCGGACTTTCGATAAGAGAAATTGCTCGTCGTGTAAACCGAAATGTTACATCGGTATTGAGATGTTGGTCCAAATGGTCCGAGGAAGGGGTGCAACAACGTCGCCCTGGATCTGGACGTACCCGCAGGACTACAGATCGCGAAGAATGTCGCTTAAGACTTTTGGCCACAAGAGACAGATTTTCAACAACTCGATCGATTGGAAATGATTGGATGAGAGGTGTAGGACCCAGAATGTCGATGACATGTGTTTATCGCCGGATAAGGTCTTATGGGCTGAGTTCATCTCGTCCATTTTTATGTCTTCCTCTTACACCACTTCACCGTCTACGCAGGCTAGAATGGAGCAACGAAAGAGCGAATTGGGCGCAAGAATGGCATCAAATTGTGTTTAGTGACGAGTCGCGATTTTCCTTGTGGGCCCACGATGGTCGTAGGAGGGTCAGACGGATGCGCGGAGAACGTAAAAATCCAACATTTTTTGTGGAACGCAACACAGCCCTCACACAAGGAGTGATGATATGGGGTGCAATATGTTACGGTAGCAGATCACCCTTGGTCTTCATTGATGGCAACTTAAACGCCGCTGGTTATATTGCCAATGTGCTAGAACCCGTTGCGCTTACATTTCTTCAGGGGCTGGAAAATCCCATTTTCCAACAGGATAATGCGCGCCCTCATACGGCAAGGGCTACAATACGTTTTTTGGAAGAAGCTAACATTGCCTGCCATGGCCTGCTCGGTCGCCTGATTTGTCGCCCCTTGAACATGGATGGGATGAGGTCGGTAGGCGACTGGGTAATTTACCACGCCCTCCAGATAAGTTACACGATTTCCGGCTACGGATTGAAGAAGTTTGGGTTGAGATACCACAGGCAGCTATAGATCACTTGATTGATAGCATGCTACACCGTCTAAATGAGTGCATTACAAATCGTGGCGGAACAACTCATTATTGAAAAAAACATTTTTAGTCTTTGTTCTTCTGTTTTCAAATTTTAATCGTTCGTTTGTTCTAAGGAAAGACATCGTTGACGAAAATTTCTATAAAATCGTTCAATAAATTCTAGGTGTTGCAATTTTTATGGAAGTCAGTATTTTTACAAACATCATTTCCATCAATACGCACCTTACAAAACAATTAATACAAGTAACTGTGAATTCAAATATTTCTGCAGTTGATACTGTATTTCCGTTGAGAATATTTCATCTCAATTTTAAAATCTACCAATCGTAGATATAATCACGTATATGCACCAATTTTCATAAATTTTATGACCACGTTTTTAAACTTCATGAGTTGGTACATACTTATTATTTTAATAACGTTTTAGGCAGTGTAGTCTTTTGACTTTTATAAAGTTTTCCAAGGCTTACTAGCTGTAAGTATTAGATATTTTCCGAACTCTGAAGTTATACCAATTATGAAATAGATACCTAATTATAGCGAGCAGTTTTTATGTAAGATTCCCAGCTGGTTTATGACTTATTCATATAATGTCTAATTAACAGTACATTTAGCCCGCATGGTTCTGATAGATTTTAGCAAAACATTATTAATGGCAGTTGCAAGAGTGTTTGCAAACTGTGCAGATACAAAGGCTTATTGGAATGGATAATGTAATTTGTACTTCAACGACAAACATTACCAAGTTGTTGTATCAGTTTAGATATCGGTCATTTCATAAAAATTATTGAAAGATGGGAGTGTCTTGCTGAACTTGCCAAAAGCAGTGTAGTATATTCTGAGTAGCACCACAAGTGTTCTTATAATAACTCTTAATAAACCTTACTCTCAAATCGTTATTATTAAAGTTATATCGAAATTTCATTTTCCTCATCAAAATTTTTCCTAGTTCATAAGGGAGTGTGAATTGTTGAAAATTAACTTTTCTTGGGAGTACTGAGTAGCAATGAAAAAGTTCTAATAATTTTAATAAACATAGCTCTCAAACCATTATCAATTACTATAAGTTTTTGTTATGAACGAATAATAAATAATAAATAAGCTCGTAGGTTCAAATCCTACTCGAGGTAAACTTTTTATTTATGTATTTAATAAAATTAATAATAATTTTTAATTACATTATTATCAATGTTCTATCGAAATTTCGTTTTCCTCTGTCAAAATGTCCATAAGGCGCTGAGAAAAATTGTTTAACTTTTCTTGGGAGTTCTGGGTAGTATCACAAGAGTTTTAATCATTACTCTTAATAAAAATGACTCTCAAACCATTATTATCAATTCCATAAAAAATTGTTGAAAATGCAACTTTTTTTGGGAGTTCTGAGCAGCACCACGATAATTCTAATAATAACTTTTAATAAACATGGCTCTTAAACCATTATTATCAAAGTTCTATCGAAATTTCGTGTTCCTCTGTCATGTTTCCAAGTCCATAAGGGGACGTGAAAAATTGTTGAAAATGCAAGTTTTCTTGGGAGTTCTGAGTAGCACCACAATAATTCTAATAATAACTTTTAATAAACATGGCTCTCAAACCATTATTATCAAAGTTCTATCGAAATTTCGTGTTCCTCTATCAACATGTTTCCAAGTCCATAAAGGAGCGTGAAATATTGTTGAAAATGCAACTTTTCTTGGAAGTTCTGAGTAGCACCACAATAATTCTAATAACAACTTTTAATAAACATGGCTCTCAAACCATTATTATCAAAGTTCTATCGAAATTTCGTTTTCCTTCCAAGTCCATAAGGGGGCGTGAAAAATTGTTGAAAATGCAACTTTTCTTGAGAGTTGAGTAGCACCACAAAAATTCTAATAATAACTTTTAATAAACATGACTCTCAAACCATTATTACCAAAGTTCTATTGAAATTTCGTTTTCACACGTCCAGAAATTTTGCGAGTATAAGCGTAATTGCGGGCCGCTGCGGAAACCGGGCCCCGCATTCGCGCTAGTGATACAAATAACTGGAATATGGCAATGTAAACTTTCACCATTATTACACATATTAAAATACTTATCTTTTTTGGGTTTTTATATGGTGTATTTGTATATTTAAGTTATATAATCTACACGTTTTGATAACACTTACCAGTAGTAGTAATATTTTCTTTCAAATTTCACAAAACTGTTTAAACATCTTTAACAATTTTGAAAGACAATATTATTACTAACGAAGATAACTGTAAGTGTTATTTATGGAAATGTTTAAATTGTATAACTTAAATATACAAACACACGATATAAAAACCCCGAAAAGATAAGTATTTTAAACTATTAAATATGTTTATTTCAATTTGAAAATGTGTATAAACATGTTTTTTCGGACACTCAATGAAGATGGACCATAATTTTTTATAATAACCATTTTTTTATAAAGAATTATTAACTATTTATTGGAATAAATATTAAACGTACAACTATTAACGCTAGAAAAACTTATGCTTGTACAATGTTTTAAGTGTAAAGCTTTAAATTAGTGACGATTTTGATACAACCTCCATTTGACGTACAAAATGTCAATCGCTACATGCAGGAGCCAACTGTAATTCAATACGTTCTAGGACAAAATCTGATGGATTCTGGCATCCACTGTTTGTCGATGATGGCTGATTAAAAATCATTTTCGAAGTCGCCATATTATTGTTAATGCTCTCTTCTAGATATTCTTCTGGAGTCGTGTTAGATCGCCATCCTCCATGATTTTTGAGCCGCCTGATATCCGCTCTACCCTCAGCAAGAAAAGTAGTTGACGTTCGACGTAGACAGTATCTAGTGTAACCGTCTGACTTGGGTAATTTCAAATAATGGGCAATTCGCTTCGGCATCTTGTAGAAACTGTGGATCCCCACAGGTTGCACTGTGCAGGGTGGCCAACTAAGAATGCGGGGTACTGTATCTGGGAAACTATCCATCGTAGAGGCTTGCGCAAAAAAAAGTTATTACTAAAACGGCCAATACAAAAACCTGAAAAATATTTTCAAGTTTCTGAAATGGCCGGTAGGGGGCGTAACTGCAATCTTGAATCTAAAAAAGTGATGTTTCTGTGAATTCTGCTACCTAATAAAAAAATAACTGATCTTTAAAGTCAAGGATAATCTGTCTGGTCTGTCTGGTGGGGTTTATTCAAAGGTTTCCTTAAATAACCTCCTGTATCTTCGAAACGGCTAAGCCGATTTTAACAAACTAGGGCACGTTGAAATGAGCTATTTCTGGGCTACAAATGTTATAATATTTGAAGTTTTGTTAGTTTCACATGTCGTCGCTAGAGGGCTTCGTTCGACATTCCGACAAAAACGGTTAATTTTCGCAAAAGAATTAAATGCATCGGTATGACTTTTTTTCATGAACAAGTAGCTAAATGATACCTAAACAAGCTCGCGAAAACCGCATCTCGATATCTTGTTCCTAACCTAAAATATCGGCTAAAGAAAACCTTATACGAAAATCCCTTAAATTTTTATGTTTTTTAACTACATTTTTCTGGGATTGTTTCTATTATGTAAGTTGTGGTCCTAAAAAGGACCGATTTAAAGGAGGAAGGTTTTTAATGCCCCCGTAAATGCTCCAAATGCTGACCATCACGCTCTATGCATTGCTGAAGCCTCTAATGATTAGACAAAACTGCAGCTTCAATTTCAGCTCTCGGTATGCGTATTGCGTTACGAATCCGGTTTTTCATGTCTTCTCTAGTAGTAGGTTGAGTCTGAAACACGATGTCCTTTAAGCGTCCCCATAAATAAAAATCGAGGCAAGTTAAGTCTGGCGATTGCGGAGGCCATGGAAACAGACTTCCTCTTCCAATCCACCGCTGTTGAAATACTGCATTAATATGCTCTCGCATATTAATAGCACAATGCGCTGGGCAACCATCCAACTGCAAAAACCATTTTTGCCTTGTTTCCAGAGGCACATCTTCCAACAACAACGGTAATTGATTGGCCAAACAGTCAAGAAATACATTGCCATTTAGGGGTTGCTCGAAAAAATATGGCTCAATAATTCTGCCTCCCAGTATGCCACACCATACATTTAAACTCCAACGTCCTTGGCCCTGGACTTCACGCAACCAATGGGGATTTTCTGCAGACCAATAATGCATATTGTGCAGATTGACTCTCCCGTCACTACTGAAGGTGGCTTCATCGGTCCAAAGAATTTGAGATAAAAATTCTCTATTTTCGCGTATCATGCCTAACATTCAATGGAAATAGTCTAACCTTCGATCAAAATCTTCTTCTTTCAAGGCCTGATGCAAAACGACATGATATGGGTGCATTCTTAAAGTAATTGAAAAAAGTTTAAACGAATACCTATATATTTTGATGGCCATTAGAACTTACCTATGGTCCTTCAAAATATTTTGAACCGTTGTCCGTAATATGCCCAACTCAGTGGATAATGCTCTTGTGGTAACATGAGGATTTCCTTCGCAGTACACGGTTAATATTGTCTTGTGTTCTTCCAATTATTTGCCGTTGAAACGTAGGGCGAAAACTGCCATTGGCTCGTAAGCTCGCCACTAATCGGGGAAAAACTCTTACATCGCAAGGACGCCGATTTGGATATCGAGCCACGTAAACTCCTTTAGGTACTGCGGCATTCTGAAGACATTCAAAATAAACCGCAAGCATATCAACAGCTTTATTATTCGTAAAACGCATTTTGAAAGCACAAACATTGCTCAAAGTAACGCGAAAGTATAGACAACTATTGACAATTTGAGGATCATGTATGTTGATATTTTTCGTATATATCTATAGTGAATATGCATTTAAACAAACAAAAAATAGGCCTTTCGTATAACCTTTAGCATTGCTTACTTGCTCGTAGTAATTTCAAAAAGGGTGATTTATTCTGGTGTATAAATTTACAAACATTTAAAATCGGATTTTCTAGGTAACCTATTCAGAGCCGAAATTGAATCTGCAGTTTTGTCTACCCATAAGAGGCAATGCACAGAGTGATGGTTAGCATTTACGGGGGCATTAAAAACCTTCCTCCTTTAAATCGGTCCTTTTTAGGGCCACAACTTACATAATAGAAACAATTCCAGAAAAATATAGTTAAAAAAAAATTAAGGGATTTTCGTATAGTTTTTTTTGGCCGCTATTTTAGGTTAGGAACAAGATATCAAGATGCGGTTTTCGCGAGCTTGTTTAGGCATCATTTAGCTACTTGTTCATGAAAAAAAAGTCATACCAATGCGTTGAATTTTTTTGCGAAAATTAACCGTTTCTGTGGGAATGTCGAACAAAGCCCTTTAGCGACGACATGTGAAACTAACATTTGTAGCCCAAGAAAAGTTCTTTTCAACGCGCCCAAGTTTGTTAAAATCGGATTAGCCGTTTCGAAGATACGGGGGGTGATTTAAGGAGACCTTTGAATACCCCCCACCACTTTATTTTATAGATACGTCAAAAAGTGCCAAACTAAAAAAGTTCAGATTATACTCGACTTCAAAGATTAGTTATTTTTTTATTAGGTTAATATAGCAGAATTCATAGAAACATCACTTTTTTAGATTCAAGATTGCAGTTACGCCCCCTAGCGGCCATTTCAGAAACATGAAAATATTTTCCAGGTTTTTGTATTGGACGTTTTAGTAATAACTTTTTTTCCGCAAGCCTCTACGATGTATAGTTTCCCAGATACAGTACCTCGCATTCTTAGTTGGCTACCCTGTACATTTATTGTCCATATAAAATATGAACAATCTTGAGTGATTGATATGCTTCGGACGGAAGCTTACATATCTCCTGTACAACTCAATCTCATTAATTCCTCTCATTTTCGTCATAACTGTGAATATACGCTTCTTCCATGCCTTGGTGTCATGGAGGGTGACAACCAAAATAGAGCCCGGTATCCTCGATATCCTTCACATTTAATTTTCTTAGCTGCTCACTACGATATGCTCCATACAGACCGAAAATTAACGCCATTTTAATCATAAAAAGTATCGCCAGACTCTTCTGTCAAAAATTTTGACATCATCCTGCGATAGAATTTTTGATTTTTTTGCTTCATAACTGGCGGTTTAAGTATAACTGTAACGTCCCATAATTCGACGTTTTCTTTCATTCTCAATGTACTTTTGAACAAGGAATATGTCGACTACAGCGTGGAAGATTTCAGAGCCTGTAATCAAATATAAAGATAAAACTTAAAATAAATGTATTCAGGAAAACTAACCTTTTCATGAAAAAAGCAAGCATAACTTTTTCGTCGACATCCCTTACATTCTTTGAAGTCCTTCAAGAATTGAAAATATTGTAGGTCTTCCTCATATTTATCCCGTGATTTCAAGGGTAAAAAAGTAGCAACAGCTTCAAGCGCTAATGCCGATATTTCAGGATGATTTTTATTATTTATTTTCATTTTCACATTTTCATTAATTGCTGCAGTGATTGAAACGGTGGTAATTCGATTCTCGCGCTTGTCATGTATTTTTTAAATAATTTCCATTTAGTGTCCGGAAAAATTTTATGTATTCATCGCGTTTCTTATCTCGGCCGCGCTTCGATTAGAAAGATCGCGATTGCTAAAGAAAAACAATACTTTTTCTTTACTTATAATACAACTAACTAATTATTCATGACATAAAATCGCAACGCCATCTCTTACATAAAAATAAATAAATGTAGATTTGACATTTTTAGTTATACAATTTTTTTTTAATTTCTAAGCTTTAATATCAGAAAATATGAAAATTTTGATATTAAATGCGACAGCTGTTGTAAAGTGTTGACAAGAAATGTAATGTTTATGTATTTGTTTATATACCAACTAAGGAACACGTAAAATAAGCTAAATTTGTTTGTTTTTATTATTAATTTTGTTTTCCTATTGCCTACTTTAAATTTAGTGTAAGGAAGGAAACCTTTCTATTTAGGGTCTTTAGTATAAGCATTTATAACAATATTTATTTACCAATTAAGTGTCCTTTAACGTTCAATTAATTTTGATGTGGCTACGTTACTATATCGTAAATATTGGCTTTATTCTATGTGGTTTTCACGCTGCATATGGATGGTGACACCACTTGTTTTTTTTAATACATTCATCATTGTTTCCAAAATAAACAGTTTTTTGTAAGGAATAACTCTTTAGAATGTAAATGGATTCGCCGTTTTTTAAGTGACACGTTGTATATACTAAATCTACAAGGCTTAGGCTTTAATAGATTTATATTATTACTTAATCGCAATTACACTTTAATTTTATAAATAGTCAGAGATAGTAGGTACTTATGAGAAAATAGCGGAGTTTGCATCCTACGTAAAAGTTCAAAACCTGTCACTTACATCGTATTATTCTTCTGCAGGTGACATGAGATGGGCTTGATAAACTCTTATTTATATATTCAATACAGTGTGCGGTCAGGTTTTTCCTTTCTACACTGTTTACACCTCATTATTATTATACTCCCGTTTTCTTATGTACTTCTTTGTCTTCGTCTTTACAATTGAATATTTTAGTGTTGACATTCTGAATAATAATTTGATTACTTGTTCCGCTTTTAGAATTAGCATTTACACTGTCCGATTTTTGTTTAGCTTGCTGGGAATCGGACCCCCATAGAAGACCTACATTTGAGGAAATTTTGGACGCTTTAGATAAAATCGTACATTCCTCATTTACACAAACACCACATGAAAGTTTTCACACTATGCAGGAAGATTGGAGGCAAGAGATAGAAGAGGTCCTTTTGGAACTGCGCAGGAAAGAAAAGGTGGGATTTTAAATATGTTAATTGGTTCAAACTTAATTATTAATTTTATAATTTTATGCTGCTCTTTAAATCAGGCTTGCAAATCATTTGAAGAGGTAACTTTGATGAATTATTGATATAAATGTCTTTCTTTATGAGTTTTAAAGTAATCGTTTTATAGGAACTGCGGTGTAGAGAAGAGGACCTAAACAGAGCACAACTGCAACAGAGACTGCATGAAGAACAACTGCGACAAAAAGAGCAAGAGTTGCAAGCTCGAGAAATAGATTTATTGGAAAGAGAGCTGCATTTTATGATTAAACAGCAAACTCCCACACCTAACAAAAGGAAAGGTGTGTATTAAGCATTTAATTGTAGGAGGTCGTAAAGATTTTACCACAAATAATTTTGTTCAGGGAAATTCAAGAGGTCAAGGTTGAAATTATTAAAAAAAGAACCAGGATCAAATATTAGTTTTCCATCCGATTTTAGACACACGATAACAGTGCAACACACGATAGATAACAAAGCAATTAGCGGTGTTATCTCACCTCACAGTCCACCTGGATCTCCTGCAATACCACGGTTACGTGCTATTGCTCGTAAGTTATTTCTAGATTACAATTTTTAAAAGTTTGTATTGGCATGGTATGTGACGTTTTGATTGCATGCATAATTTTATATTGTACAGTGAAATAAATTTTTGAACGAGTTTAGCCTTTCACAGTTATTATTTTGCTTTATCATATCACGCTAGTTTAACCTACATACTAGTGTTCGAACCTGATTATTTATTACTTTTAGTAATATTTATTACACGTATCACGTAAAAGTTATTCAACCAATTAATTATTTTAGATTAAAATTAAACTTTCATGTAACACTTTTTATGTTAGACAACTTGTGAGAAGTTGTATAAAAGTTTAATATTGGTTTAATTAATCATTAGATTTATTGATTTATTAGATAAACGAGTTGATATTAATTAACAAAATAAATTAAAAATAATAAATATGTTAAGTGGGATACTCGTCCCTGATCAATTCCCAACCTGGAGGTTAGCTTATATTAAATATACTAGTTCTTTATCAGTGACACTGTATGCGCGGCGCTTGAAATTTATATGTAATTTTCGTTTATCCCTTATTTCACCCCCTTAAGGGATGAATTTCTGAGCGGATGTGCACACCCTATAAGGAACTTATTTGTCAAATTTCAAGTTTGTAAGCTTTATAATATAATCTTTACCACCCCATAAGAGTTCAAATGAAACCCATATCTTTGGAAGAGTAAATTAATCCTAGAACCACTTGGTGAAATGACCGAAACAATTTTAACAAGATGGGGTCGCGGGCGACCCATTTTTATTTTCCAAAAAAAAATGGTGTTAAAAATTTAATTAATTAACGTTTTAATTTTTCAACTTTGACAAAATTGTTTACAACATCTTTAACAATTTTTAACAAACATTACTACTGATGAAGATAACTAAGTGTTATCGAAACGTTTAGATTGTATAATTTAAAGTACACCATTAACAAACCCCCACAAAAGATAAGTATTTATTAAAAGTTTTTTGAGTTTATTTATAAAAAATATAGTAAATTGTATAATTTCTCAACATAAAATGTTTCGTGAGACCTCAAATAATACCAAAATATACAGGTTGGTCAAAAAAAGTCTCTATTTTTGAAATATCCTTTATCTAAAGTGTCAAAAATGTGAAAAAAATTGAGAATGGAAAAATGTTGTTGTCTATGATTTACAGTCTTCACAGATGCTAAACTGATGTTTGGCACACATATTTTTTGCACAGTGAACACGACGTCTTGGACAGGCGAAGCCCTTTCTGGAGATTTACAACAGATTGTTGTTCGTCTGAATTCCCCAGGTAATTCCGAATTGATTGCCTTACCTTTTTCGACAATCGTGTATTATTTACTCTTTGTTGCATCTGATCCGCTACTAGTAAACCAGCTAACGACTTTATAAATGTATAACGAGAAATTTTTTTGTTAATGTTTGAATCTATACAAAACCATTGTATTTACGCCTCCTCCATGTAATATACCATAAAAAATTCTCAGTGGCCATCTTCTTGTTTTTCTAGCGACGGTTTTTGAGTGGCAAAGCTGGGCGAAGGTATCAACACCCCCTTTTGTACTGTTATAAAATAAGATAATTTCTGACTTACCAGTAACTTCGTCAACTTCATCTTGAGAATGCATCGAACTTATTAAAAGAACGCATTTGTTTTGGGACATGTGAAACAAGGGTTAACTTTCGAGTAAATGCAAAAGCTGAAGAGCGAATTTGTGAGCGCTTCGTTTCCAAATATTGAGCTGGTATTTCCCTTTTATTTTTTCGGAGGGTGCCAACCATTGCTAGACCTATTTCTAGCAGTTTTTCGGCCAACTCACGAGGAAAACCAATTGTCCATGGTTATATTGCGATTGGTACCCTGAATGTTTTCAGTTAGCTTTAAAACATATTGGGTTGGAAATGACCTTTTTTGCGGATCTCGCTGCTCTTTTCTAACATATGGCACAGCAGAGCACATATACATTGTTTTAGCATCACACATCATTACTACTTTCATACCGTACTTATCGGGATTGCTGGGAATGTAAATTTTGAAGGGGCATTTTCCTCTAAATCCCATGAGAAAGGTGCCACAGTTCTTTGATACTATTTTTATTTTTGGCTTCTCCCTTTGGACTACGTAGATGAAGAACGATATTCTTTTTTGAAGTTCTTGTCGGCGTACACAGATTTCATCTTCACTTTCACTTCCATCTATACAATTTTCTTTTCTACTACTGCAATCACTTTCTTAAAGGGTTTTCCAAAGTTATTCATTATTAAGAGGACGTTTGTTTGGATCCATATTGTTATTCTAATTAGCAAAAAAAAAAAAAAAACAAACAAAACAAATAGGGCACTGTAATATTAATATTTAGGAAAACTTACGTATATAAAACTTATTACGTTAATCACAAGGTGGGGTCAAAATCTAAAATGCGTTTGTAAACACTACTAAGACAGGAGTAACATAAAAATGCACACGTACACTATTGAATACCAATGGGTACTGAAGGTAGGCGGAAGGACGACCCTACAGTCTGAAAACAGTCGCGCGCACGCCCAAACATTGGTGTGGTAGGGTCACCGGCGATCCCACCTTGTGGTTGTAGGGTTAAAAAAGTGTCATCATTGTAACTTAAAAAAATATATTGCTTCAATACAGACTTTACCACCCCGTAACTCCCCTTTCAAAAAATCTCTTCCAAGTGCTCAAGGAATATTTCCCCAAAATTTAAAATCTAGGTCCACCGGTTGAGGCTGTGCGATGTCTGCGACAGTCAATCACGGTACTGTTTTATATGTGTGACCGGCAATTTCTAGATATTATGCAAACTGATCAATTTACCAGACATTATTTCTCTGGCAATAACAGCTTACTTTAGATTCATTTGTTTTATCATTCGGTCTCGTCCACCATGCCCTGTGGAAATGTGGATTTCATAAAGTTCTTCATTGAATGATACAAACAAGATGCTATCATCTGAGGATTACCGTAATATAAGGATGCCCCCGACGTTTATGGCTTCAAAGCTACAATTAAGATAAAATACATGCAAATGAAGCAAGTTCTATTTCGTGGTAAACCTAACCGAAATTTATACATACCGTTTTTTTAATCTATAATGTTTTCTGCTTTCCGCGACTTGGACTCCCTTCAGAATATTAATAATGTTCACTCTTTCGTCAAACAATAGAAACACTGCATAATTTATTCAATTTCCTGCTCGCTATTATTAATCACTAACTGAACAGCGAAGTTCGACAGAATCAGATGTTACGCACACTGCCTAGTCAATGTGAGGAGTAAACAACTTTAATATTCAGATTGACTAGCGCACCAGGCACTTTGCAGATTGACTAAACCCAAATAATAAATTCGCAGATTACTGAAAGCAGTTGTGATTTTGCATAATGTCTGGTAAATTGGTCAGTTTGCCGAATATCTAGACATTTCGCACATTGCCGGATCTTGTACATTGCCGTTATAAACACGAAAATTCTGAAAATTTGGCAGTATGAGGTGAGACGTTGGGGGAAATTCAACTAAAATAGTTTCAAGATCAGATAACTTCCCATTATACAGGAAGTCGGTTTGAACTTCGTTGTTTTAAATAGAACACCTTATATTTTAGTACAGATTTATATTCTACATCAAATTCTAGATCTCTTTCATATAACACACTTTTTACCTATCTTACATGATTTTCAAAATGTTTGACATTTAATGTGAAAAATGACATTTACAGGACTTTTTAATTTAAATAAGTTCCTCCTTCATTTTTTATGTTTTCCAGTTTCTGTTACGAAGCTTTTAGAGAAAGTTCAAAGTTAGTAACAGCTTAAAATCGTAAATTTTTTATACAGGGTGTCATTACTGAAAATTGATATTTAAAAACTGGCAAAACTCACTTTTTTAAAATGGAACCCCTATTTTATTACTATTTTATCGCGACTAACATTAAACGTAATGATAACTTTCATTAACATTCAGTGTACCTAAACTGCATTTCTGGATTAGAGAAGAAAAATTCACTGTTATACACTGTATAACTTGCAGTTCTTGAAAATAGACATCCAGGTATTGAACAGTTCATATCCATTATCCTTGTTCAAGTTCTTGGGCTGTTCCATAATTTCGATAGCATGTTGGATCTTCCTTGTATACGAATGCTTGTGTGTTCAAATTTTATATTGTGCAGCGTGCTTAAGGCATATTCAGCAATTGCTGATTTAGTAGGATGAAATAAGCTTAAGTGTCTTCTGTATTCTGTTAACCTGGCATTAATGCTTCTTCGAGTTTCACCAATGCACACTTTACCACAAATAAACAACACAGGTATTTAATGGTATTTGGTCTTTGGCAGAATTCAGAAGATTTCGAATTTAATTGGAAGAAAACCAGATGGAAGCTTAACAAATTCCGTATATTGTAAGCCAACTCATACAAATTATTATATTAACGCTTTATCACACCATGATCCAGCACAAAAGTTTAGTGTGATACGCTTTATATAACAAAGATTTGTCATCCAGATAAATTACAACATGAATTAAAGCATCTTGAAAAGGTCTTCATAAATAATGGCTTCAACAAACAATAATTAAAATAGTCCGCTAAAGACCAAATACCATTACATACATGTGATGTTTACAAAGTACCATGCTTTTGTGGTATTCTACATTGGTGAAACTGCAAGATGCATTAACACCAGGTTAACAGAACACAAAGACACTTACGCTTACTTCATCCTACTAAATCAGCAAGGTATATAAGGAAGATTCGAGAAGCTATAGAAATTGTGGAACTGCTAACAACTTGAACAAGGATAATTGAATGTGAACTGTCCTGTACCTGGGTGTCTATTTTCAAGAACTGAGAGTTATACAGTCTACAACAGTAATTAAATTTTAATCCTCTAATCCAGTTATACCTTATCAATATTTGTCACTTTGATATTACTCCTGATGGACAGAGAGTCTGTCTGAAAGCTTTCAAAATAAATAATTTCATACCATTTTTCCCAAAGAAATTGTTATTTAACATGTCAATTGGTAAAGGTTCAATTCTTATATTGCATAGTTTTTGTTTAAATGATTTTTTTACTTTGTATTCTGCAGCGTGGTGGAATTTGTATATCTAAATGTAAGTTGGCTGTGGCTTTGAATTGGCGAATTTTTTTACTATTTATAGCTGTCAACATGCCTGCACAGTTAAATTACACATAATAAGATTGTTTAAATTTATTTATGGTTTATGGACAATGTAATAGAGTTGTAACAAGAACATGAGATGTATTTATCGTTTAGAATAGACACAAACGAAAACCATTTCTGTAAAGATTCAAGCAAATAATTGAAACCTACTAAAACTATGGTTCTGTTAAAACGAGAATTGAAAGAGATTGTGAACAATGATAATGTAAAAATTACTATGTTAAATGTGATCGATTATTGAGTTTTTAATTTTAAAAGCAGAATTACACCCTTTTAAAAAACACTTTTTAATTAAAAAGAAATATTTATAATTCTTTTTTTATTTACCCGTCACATTGAGTTATATAGTCTTAAGTTATTGGAGGGAGATTTACATTCCTCAACACCCTCCCCTAATTTTTTGATTTTTAAAAAAAATTATCTTACAATTTATTACTAGTTTAAACAGAAATATTACGATCAAAACATTAGCATTTACCTAATTACTAGTCAAAACAAAATTAAAAAAATGCTGGCTTGAAGATTTTAAACAATTTTACCATATAAAACAAAAAAAATATTTACTAAAAATATCAAACCACTCCGTATTCTCATTGCATTCCATCGACACTCTCTCAATTATTCTTAGCCGCTGACCATTTCTCAACAGTTTTAATCTAAATAATACATTGTTTTGTCTTAATTTCCTAATAATTAAAAAAAATTAAATAAGCTTGATAATTCAGGACAATTAATAGTATTATTTAAAATATTAAATCAGCTCTATATATTGCAGACTCGAGTGTCGCAATCATTAACTTCTGCCTTATATTACTATAATCATGATCTATATATCGCATTGGATGCCCAATTCTTTTTCTTTACTTTTAATTCAAGATAATCAATATGTGGCTTAAATGAAAGTTTAGAGTCAAAAATAATTCCCAAATCTTTAATATATTCAACATTCTGTAAAGCTTCATGATTAATAAAATATAAATTGTTATTCACACAAGCAGAACCAAACCTGATTGAAAAACATTTTTTAGTATTGCAATCAAGCCCATTATAGGAACACCATTCAACAAATGAATCTACATCCCATTGCAATAAAAATGAATCATAATTATTCTCAATGGCTTTGATCATCCGCAAAAAATAATATTTGACTATACTTAATGCATAACCGAGCATCATTTATAAATACGACAAAAAGTAGCAGAGCAAGATGCATACCTTGGCCTACTCCTGAGGGTACATCTACGATTTCAGAAATTGTTTTCTCTCACTAAGAAATGACTCAACCATATCAGTAAAGGATATGCATGGAGCTTTTTAAGTAGGAGACCAACATTTACTCTGTCAAATGCCCTAACTACACACTTAGGAATAGAATTACTACAATTAATAGAATTAATATATTTATAAAATTTCTTTGAATCGAACTTAATAGACTCCTCCGTAGACATCAAATATGCTTTTTCATCTCTATATAATAGTGTTTTACATAATACTTTTTCTTTCTTAAATTTATCGTTATAAATTAAAATAAAATATCTTTTTTATTTACCCGTCAACCTTAGTTATATAATCTTAAGTTATTGGAGGGAGATTTAAACATTCCTCAATAAAATGTTCATTTGTTGCTGCTCGTATGGAATCGGGCCTTTAACTACGAAACATATTTTTTCATAAGTTTCATACAATCCTTTTTGTCGTTAAAGTTGTACTTCATCGTGCCAAATTTTATTTTTTGAGAAATTGTCGTCACCATGATGTTGCGTTAAAATGAATTCACAAAATATCACACGCTTTTTGAAAATCTGCTCATTTTGAAATTCCAGACTCAGTTTCAACTTGCGTTAATGAGAATGTTGGATTTGCAATAAAGTACCCCAGTACAATAGCAATTGCTACATTATCATTGTCAACAATTGGCTTTCTTCTTTCGATTCTAGCTTTAACGGAACCATAGTTTTTGTAGTTTTTGGTAGACTTGACTATGCTTGGTGACAGTTTTTGTTTGTATGGATATTGGGCGGCAAATGCACTACATGTTCTTGTTTAAAACTTTGTTACATTGTTCATAAACCATAAATAAATTTAAATAATCTCATGCCTGTGATTTAACTATGCAGGCATGTTGACTGGTCTAAATGGTAATAAAACTGTCCAATTTTCCGCTCTGTAGAAGTAAAAAAATTCATTTAAACAAAAACTATGCAGTTTAACTATAGGAAATGAAATTATGAAGCAACCTAAGAACTTGAACAAGGATAATGGTTATGAACTGTCTGATACTTAGGTGGCTATTTTCAAGAACTGAAACTTATACAAAGTTATACAACAGTGATTTAATTTTAATTCTCGAATCCAGAAATCAGTTTAGGTACACTGAATGGTAATGAAAGTTATCATTATTTTTAATGTTAATCCCGATAAAATAATAATAAAAATAGGGGTTTTATTTAAAAAAACTGACTTTTGCCAGTTTTTAAAGATCAATTCTCATTCATTTTTGTGAATACTCTGTATGAAAAATTTACGATTTTAGGCTATTACTTCTTCAACTTAGACCTTTCCCTAAAAGTTTCGTAACAGAAACTGCAAAACATTGAAAAGTAAGGAGGAATTTATTTTGATTAATAAAAAAGTCCTAGAAATGTCATTTTTTATATTAAATGTCAAATATTTTGGAAACCATTTAAGATAGGTAAAAGGAAATAGATCTAGAATTTGATGTAGAATATAAATCTGTAATAAAATATAGGGTGTTCCATTTGACGTATCGAAGTTCGAACCGACATCCAGTATAACCAGAAGTGTTCCGAACTTGAAACTATTTTAGATGAATTTCCCCCAGTGTCAAATCTCATACTGCCAAATTGTGAAAATGTTCCTATTTGTACTTTTCGCAATATCAATCGATGCAGTCCCCTGTATATAAATTGTACATTTTAGTGGCTAACACTACCGGTTTCATGGGCATAACATGACATTTTATCTGTAACGCCGAGTATAATTTTTAATATTTAAAATCTACACAAAATTGTGCATTCAAGTACCAACTTTTTAAACCTTTGAGGAGTGGGTTTCTCGATAAAAAATTTTGTTCATACTTACAAGTAATTGTTACCGTACCAAACTCATTTGAGTTAAATATAGGTTTTGAAATTTATTGACAAGTGCCTTTTAGAAAAGTGTAAGTTAAATTAGGTGTTTAAGGAAAAGAATAAATAATTAAAAATTCCTTACCCGATAAGTAATAACACCATTGTATAAGATTAGTCCTAACATAAATGAGCATTAGCAGTCAAACTTCAAAAACAATACACATATCTCACTTGGCATAAAGCTTAAAATGATAAACAGTTTAAATCAAAGTTTTACTACCACCTATACAAATTGGGCTAAGTGAGTGTTTTTCGACATGCTCTTTTTTTACTAAAGATATTATATTGTTAGCCTCCAAACAAGATTTTATTTGCTCTTTATGATGTTGAATTTATTTATTTGAACACTGATTTATTAAAAGCATCTTCGATGAAACGGTCACACTTGGTGCTTCAACCAATTTCAGAATTTATTTACTCACTGTGAAAAGAAAAGGAAAGGAAAGCAACATATTTCATTTCCATCCTGAAGGGGACGGCCGGCTGCTCGAGCTTTCCACACTCCTTCAGCCAGTGATGAATTCCGAGCATACATTACAACTGGACATTACGTATACAGGGTGATTTACTAGCTCATAGACAAACTTTGTCGGATGAAAGGTGTTGTGATTCTATGAAAAATTTGTTACATAAACATGTCCGATTTTGCTTAGTTAAAAAGTTAAAAGGCCTTGAAGTTTTTCGTAAACGTTAAAATATTGCAAAATCAGGTAAAATCAGGTAAACACAGATTTAATAAACAATGAAACAAAAGAGTGCTATGACGTTCAGCAACATACAGCTTTACTGTACTGATTTTGTTGTTAGATTTTTTGCAGAACCAAAGCTTAAAATCTATGCTTCTAGCACGGAAGAATATGCTGATACAATTTTTGTGTATGGTGTTTGTAATGGAAATGCTCGATTAGTAACGCAAAACTATCGGGAAATATTTCCAAATCGACACATACTAAATCATGTTGTTTTCACTGCATCCTTCCAAAGCATTTGGGAAAACTAATAATCCTGTTCCAACAAGAGCGGTAATTGATGTCATTATTGATAACCTTTGGACCAGCACGCGACGAGTTGCAATGAACATACATGTAAGTTTAAATTTTGTGTGATGGGTATTGAATGGCGAGTTACTTTATCCTTATCATCGGCAAAGTGTTTAACCCAGAAATGCCCACTCAAGCCGTGTTATTCAGTTGTTCATTTTAGTATAAAAAAGACTACTAGGACCACTAAACTTAAAATTTATTTATTAAAATAAAAAAAAATACTGTCCTACATATAGGACATTGTGCAAATAAGTCACATCTTGTAGTGGTTTTTTAATGACAAAGAGCACATTTTGTTTGTTTTTCTTGCGGTGTTACTAAATGGTCCGTTCGATCAAAACGTTACGTCACAGCTTAAAAAACAATACAGCTCAGACAGTACGAAGTACCGCTTTGATCTTTGTACGTCCCAATTTGCAAATCATGGAGGAGAGACTGCAGCGTGCAATCGTTCTCGTACCGCGCTGTGGGCCTATTGCAACAGAAGAGAGATGGATTGTGCGTCAACTGGGCCCAGACCGTATTAAAATTATTTTTCACGTTTGTCATTAGCGAGTCATTTCGATTGCTTTTAAACGATAAATGATATAAAAAACCAACATTGCTTTCTTTGGAATGGACTATAAATGAATTTTTAAACTTAACAAACTAAAATATTACAAGTTACCTTCATCGGCTCAAAAAACATACAGAATAAGGAAAGGCTGAAGAACAGAGTGTATAACTCCAGGATGGCAAATCCTCTACGTCACATCTTTATAACCCACATAATTCCGTTGCATATAAAACCATTTATGATTGTTTAGAGTGTTGATTATATTTTATCTCAGCTAATCGAATGTAAGCGTTTCTACATTATTAAGATTACAATAACCACTTTGCAGAAATACTTTCATGTTGAGTATTGCGATTTACATATTTTAAGTCTAATTTCATTTTCATCTAATTCTAATATATCCCAAGTGGGATATATTTCATCTAATATATCCTAAGTGGAAGGTTTTCAAGATTAAATTTTAGGATAAAACACAACGTGAAATGAAATTATAAAATTCTCCCATTACACCTTTCAAACAGTCTTGAAAATGATCTTTAAACGATCTATCTTCAAGATCAAAGGACCTTCAGGTACTAATTAAGTGATATTAGATAAAAAGCCTTAATTTTGTTGTTAAATGATATTGAAGAGGGTACAGGGAGTTACATAATTGCTGTTATAGGAGTTAAAGTTAGTATGTGGTAGCAATAGGAAGGTGCAGACACAGCAAAAAAAACACAACTGGAATAACCTTTGCCCATTGCTTAAAAACATACACATACAAATTGACAAAAAACAATGAAAAACGTATAAAATAAGTATTAAGGTACAATCAAAGGGTTCTCCACTCCGATCAGTAAGCGACTGATCGGGCTCGCTTAACTTATGTAACATTAATCAGCAATATTCGAACGTGCATCTGAACGTCGCGTCGAGTGTTCAAGCTGATTGTTTTTTAAGCTGTGGTTACGTGAACAATGCCCTGTTGCCCAGGTTTGCTTTTTGTGTTGTTGTAATAAGGTAGCAGCAATTCTTCTTCTAAATTTTAGTTGGTCTAACATACCACCATATCTATGCAGTGAGCAATAAGAGGAAAATACCACTTTTTGCCGCTTGTAGATACTCTGTACAAACTGACGTTTTGGTCACTCCTGTCCCCACCACGCATATTTGCGTTGTATACATTTATCAAATGAGGTTGCGTTACCTAGAGTACAAAAAATACCGAAAATGATAAGAAGATAAGATTTTTTTACTTAACGGTTTTCTTTTCTTTTTGTGAAAATCCCTTTGCAGTGTGACGAGTATTTACCCCTGCTGAATTTGAACACAAACTTACAATGTTGTTGTCGGGCCACTTTACAATGATTATCTCATTATCAACCACGTTTCTATAGTCGTAGCTTCTTCAAGGTTTTTTTTATTTGTTTGGAATGTTTCAGTCTATTGTTAGGAATTCGGTTTTCGCGAATTGTTCCTATCCCTTTAAAGTTTTTATCGGAAAGTAATTTAAGAAAAAGTATTGTAGAAAAAAAGTACATTTGAACATCAGGCCTTCTACATGTCTGCGTATTCTAGAACAACAGATGAGCCTACTCCCAGGTCAGCGTATTTTGTACTGATGTAGGTAGAAGCTCATTGGCATCGCTGAAACCAGTTGATGTCGCCCAAACTTGTTACACCAACTCATAGTTTATAGTCATATCTAATGTGCTTGCTACGAATAAATTGTTTACAGCCATGACGCCCAAAACAGGGCACTGTAGCTTCGTCAATAAAATGCATTTCCTCATAAATGCTGTATTCTATAAACTTTAAGTTAAGATGATTGAACAACGGTCTCACTTTTGTAAATTTGTTACTTGCAGTGTCTAATGTCATATTATCCACAACATGACAATGAGGCAAAATGTAAATTGTGTTGAGATAAGGCCTCAGACACCAAACTTGTTTCATTTTCCCAAAACATGCGTCTTCGAGAAAGCTGAACGTATCCACTTAGCATTAATGTTTCAATGAACACCTTTAGTTTGGACTTTTTTGTTGTATTTAACGATTAGATTCTGTAATTATTAAATTATATTAAAATTTGAACTGTTAGTGCCAGAAAACTCTTGTCTGTTGTTGATAAGTCCTGCTGTATCCACTCGTAGTGATTTTTCTTGACGCGCCGATTTTTTTGGGTCGACGGAGTTTTAATTTTTATTTGTATCAGCATTTGTAAAGGAACATCATCTTTCGACTAATAATCGCCCTCACTAACAAGAATGCTGAAATGTAAATTTACTTCTGCAGAGGAACGAAGTTGAGCTCTTGGTAAATTATTTATATGGACTAGATATTCGTTTCCCGAATCGTCGTCCGTATGGTTCCCTAAAGTATTTTCTGGAGCAAAATTTGTCTTTGAAATTCTTTGTCGGTTTCCACTATTTCAAGTGCTTCATTCAAAGAAAAATCTCTAGAAAAAAATAAGGTTTTAGTGGTGCTTCTACCCAACGTCCTACATGCAGGACGGACGAAATCGAAGATAAAAAAAGGTATATTGAACAATTCTAATGACACCTTCTAAATTACATAATCAATCTTTAATAATTTTTACTATAGTTTATGATTATCAGATGAAAAATTGTTTACATGTAAACACAAAAAAAAAACATTTACCTTACAAAGCGTATCTCATAATCGGTCATTTCGAAAAACACGTATAGTCACAGACAGTAACTTTTTAACTCCGACAACGTTATAAGAACTGCCTGGACTATCATTTTGTCACTGGTTATTGCAGCAACATGTTTAAAATAATCAATTTATTTCACATATTCTGTTTTCCAAGTTAATTTATATCATTGGAAGGAATTAATGACCCCTTGAATGTGGATAGTTACGGAGGTTTTTTAGAGAATATACCATTTTTAAATTTTTTTTTTTACTTCTAGTATTCCTGAACAGGCCTAACGTGCTAAAGCACTCAGGAACACTGAGAGGGTTTAGGAATATTGTTAGGCTGCCGAGAAATGTTTATGAATGGCTACCTTAAGTGACTTAAGTCCAAGTTTGGAGGAAAACAGGAACTGGGTAGTGCATTCCACAATTTGGTCACCGTGTGGAAAAATGTAGATTGAGCCCATTTAGTGTAACACGATCGAATTTGGAGTGCGTAATTATGGTGTGAATGGGCAAACCGAGTGTTCCTAGTGAAGATGGCCTGCGAAGGTATTAAGGATTGTATTTGCCATGGTAATAGAGATAGAACAAGGAAAGAATCGAAACTATTATTCTATGTTCAAGAGGCTGTAGGTCCGAAGTCAGACACGGGCCATTTATAAGACTAATAGCTCTTTTTTGGATGCGGTTTACGATATCAAGGACGTATTGGGAGAACTACCCCAGAGGTGGGAATTGTATTCCAGATTAGGTCAAATTTGAGTCTTATACAGTAAAAGGAGTTGTTGCGATGTGAAGTACTGTTTAGATCTGTATAGGAAGCCCATTTTACGGGCAGCTGTTTTGCTGGCTGATAAAAGGTGGTCAACCCATGAAAGGTTTGATGATACGAACATCCCTAACATACAAATAGAGTTTGAAAACTTGAGTTCTAAGCCATTCATATTTACAGCAGGAAATGATCGGTCTTTCTTGGTGAACACAAGGCAACACTGCGTTTTGTCGGCGTTGGACATGTGTAGATTATTCCTTTCCCATTCAGTGATTGAGGCTGCCAATTTCACATTAACGCCCTGACTAGACTTATTGTTGTGGGAAAACTGAGAAGAACTACAATGTAGAATGCTGTCTGTCGTCTGCAAAGCTCCGTCGCGAGACGTCATGGGAGGAAAGGAACATGTACTAAAGTTTTTACCGATGGCTTTAGCTAATTACCAAAATTTACGACCAACCAAAGGATATGAGGCTAATTCTTTGCAATTACCGTCTTCAAACATCTTTTTGGCCTTGGTGATGATGCTTTTGCAATTATTCCTTGCGGCAATATAGTTGGCGTGATTTTCGGTAGATTTATTTGATTTCCATTTGGTATAAAGTTTATGCTTTTGCGATAATGCATCAGTACAAGCCATATTAAACCAGGGTTGGGAACGGGCATGACCTACACGATTATGTTTTTTGGGAATGTATAACTCCATCCCCATCAAGATAACTTCAGTTATTGAAAGAGCAATGTTTAAAGAGGAGGACGTTTAAACCAATACTCACGCCAGGGGAAGGTTGCAAAAAAATCTCGCAGTTCGCTCCAGTTAGCTGATTTAAAACACCACATAGTTCTATCTGTTGTTGCAGTAATGAATCCGGATGTTGATACTTTGGATGACCAAGGTCGCTTGAGTCCTGCCCTTCGGGGCATCCGAATGGGGCAGAATTTTATTCCTAGCAGATCTTGCTCTTCTTGAGAGATGTACCACTTAACATAGTGCAAAATATGTGGTACCAGCACGTCGGTGCTTCACCTCATCAACGAAAAGCAGTTATCGATTGGTTAAACTAACATTTTTAAACAGATGGATAGGAAATAACGGTCCAGTTGTATGGCCACCGCATCCCCGTACTTGAATCCTTTAGATTTTTATTTCTGGGGACATATGAAACAATTTGTATACCAAGGAGAAATTAATACACGACACCAGTTGTTAGAGCGGATACAAAATGCTGCTGCTGAAATCCGAAACCAACAAAATATTTTCATTCAAGTGAGAAACCCTTTAGTGCGTCGTTGTGAAGCATGCATACAAATGGGTGGAGGACAATCTGAACAGTTATTATAATGTTAATAGGTGTAATTATAACAAGTATTTTAAATTCGCGACAGAGACAGTAGTTTTTTGTTTCATTGTTTATTAAATCCTTGTTTACTTGATTTTGCGTATTATTTTAACGTTTACACAAAACTTCAAGGTTTTTTACTTTTTAACTAAGCGAAATTGGACATAACTTTTGTTACTTTACTTTGTCACCTTTCATCTGACAAAGTTTGTCGATGTGCTAGTAAATCACTCTGTATTACAGGGTTTCCACATAAGTTCTTACCAACTGGATTTTTTTTTATTTTACTGTGTATTAGAAAATATTTTTCTTGGGAAAAGTTCTGCTTGGTCCGAAAGCCCTAAATCACGAAAAAAAATGTATTTACGCGTAGCATGTACGGGGGAAAATCAAAAAGTTAAATTTTTTCGTAGGACTATACAAGGTGATTCCAAATTAGATGCCAACCTTCAAGGAGGTGTTAGGATGACTCATTTGTGATTGAGCCATAGTTACCTATATCCAAAAATCATCAGTTTTCGAGATACAGGGTGTCAAAGTTACAAAAAAAAGCAGATTTTTAATCTCAAAACGAAAAAAGGTGTTTTTCTCATTCTTGGTATATTAAATAGAGATATAAAGTACATTGGTTTTAGCTTATTAATACGTTTTTATTATATACAGTGGCGTAGAACACAAGGAGTAGTATAACCTTCTAATCCCTAATTTCTATGCCAATGAAGTTGGATTTCTTTATTAAAATACGAAACCTAGATGTTTTTCAGATAGAAAAGGTATACTTTGTCTAAATCCATAACTTTAACAGTTTCTGAGATATTTGCATTTTAGGTATTTATTACCAACTGCTTAGGCAAGTTATTATTATTCTGTAGTATTTGGGAAACAACATCAAAACGTGAAAATCACTGTTTTGGGAATAATACAGGTAACTTCAGGAAATCATTTTAACACAAAACTTTCATATAAACTTCGTTTTCAAGATACAGGGTGTCAATGTTAATAACCTGCCTAAGCAGTTGGTAATAAATACCTAAAAATGCAAATATCTTAGAAAGTGTTAAAGTTACCAATTTAGACAAAGTATACCTTTTTTATCTGAAAAATCACTAGGTTTCGTAATTTATTAAAGAAATCGAATTTAATTCATTGGTGTAGATATTAGGGATTAAAAGGTTGCACTACCTCTTGCGTTCTACGCCACTGTACATAATAAAAACGTATTAATAAGCTAAAACCAATGTACTTTATATCTCTATTTAATATATCAAGAATGAGTAAAATACCTTCGTTGGTAATTTTGACACCCTGTATCTCGAAAACCGTTGGTTTTTGGATATATGTAAATATGGCTCAATCGATCACAATTGAGTCATACTGACACCTCCTTGAAGTTTGGCATTTAATTTGGAATCAACTTGTGTAGTCCTAAGAAAAAATAAAGCTTTTTGATTTTCCCCCATACATATTAAGAGAAAATATATTTTTTTCGTGATCTAGGGCCTTCAGACCAAGCAGAACTTTTCCCAAGACAAATATTTTCTTATATACATATAATAAAAAAATTCCATTTGGTAAGAACTTACGTGGAAACCGTGTATACACAGTTGGATTAAGATGGTGCGGTCAGGATAGAATCGGTAGTAGTGCAGTTAAGGTTTTGAGGGGAAATCTACTACCCTAGCATTCGCCTAAATAACTACACATCATGTGCGTATATGCAGTGATCATGCCGCTGTATGTGTATGAGGAAAGTATGAGGAAAAACCTCGCAAAAGGTGCACAGTAACGGAGATCGAACCTATTACCTCCAGAATGCTAAGCAGACTGTGTTACCACCGATCGGTTACGGTTGTACATATTACGTATGATAAACATATTATGTAACAACTTTAGTAATTTTTCATAAATTTGGAAATCCAAATGTATACAAGGTTCTGTACACATACTGTAGGTCATACTGAAATATAATATTGTTATTGGCAGGTTCGAAACAAAAATAACATTAACGTATTGCTGTGTAGAAACATGGTAGGTGACTTTTTCTGTTTACATACTTATATTAATTGATAAGAGTTTCCAACTAAATAATAAGAATAACGTTAATTTTTTAGCATTATGTTATTGACTATAAACCACAAAGTGATTATTAATATTCTTTTGTTTGAAGTGTTAAATAGACTATGGTAAGTTGTACTGGTTTACCATTTTTGATTATTTTTTAAATTGTATTTGCTATTCTATTTGTTCTGAACACTAGTGTGTATGTAGTGAAATGCAAAATAATTTCTTTTGATTTTGTGAAGTTTTGCATGATTTTTTTTTTAATAAAATAAATAATCAAAAACAGTTAAAAAAAATGGGTATAAGGTATGAGAGAGGAATAAATGCTTAAGAAATTTTTGGAAAACAATTGTAGGGCACAGATGGGTTTATTCTCTTACAGTGCCCGCAGATGGAGTAAAAGGGAAGACTTGGGGTCCTAGTACCTGCCACCAACGTGAAAGAGGTCAAATTCCTTTATTACGCCCTGCCCAAAGACCAGGCGGTATTTGGTCAAAAAGTGCCCCGAACTTGGATAAACCAAGGACTGTTCTAACCAGACCGAGTCATGATATAGGTAACACAACACCTACAACTCCTGATAACAAAAGTATTGGTGATAAAGGTGATAACATTCACACTTCAACTCTGCAGTTTGTTAAAAGTAAAGTAACCGCTTTTGCATTATCAGAATTTAAGCCATTTCGAGGCTCTTGGCGTAATAATAGTTATCCCGCAAATAATGCTTCTCTAACGCCAAGTTCTGTATTGGTGGGGCGAAATCGGCTCAGTCGGTCTATTGGGAATATTAGTGAATCACATTATGATACTGTGTTTAGCACTAAAACTTTTGTAATTGCTAAAGGCGTTAGCAATAATAATTCGGTCAGTTTTGCTAAGAATTACGCCAGCTTAAGCGATGTTCATGACGATACTGAAAACTTGCTTAAAGATTAATTTGATAATAAGAAAAACAGATAGTATTTTATTTTTATACAAAATTTTTTATTAAGGTATATCTGAGGACAATCTCCACAACATTGTCTGTAAGTGAATTAAAAAATACCATAAATCCAAGTTTTATCTTAAGTTTTAAGCACAGTAGCTTGTATTTTTTTTCTTTGATTTCACATATTTTTATTTCAGCTTCTGCAAGTTTTAATTTCTTTGTGTAGATTGATTTTATTATAATATTGTAGTTAGATTAGGTCTTAATGCTATGAATGTTATTTTAATAGAGTATTACTCTACTTGAACACATTTGCTGTTATTTTTGTTTGTGTAGATTAATTTTGGTACTGTAACGATGAGTTCAAGTGGTGTAATTTGTGGTGATGGTGTTACTACATGTACGAATTATTCAATAAACATTGTAATAGTGTTTTTTTAACAATGTATTTTATTTTGTGAACATATGCATGACCTAAAAATCTTGCATTCCATCCCTACTCATAACGAAGGTGAAGAGCCTCTAAAAATTCCCTACTTACTTTTCTAAACTTCAAAAAAGATTTTTTATGAATTTTTTTTACTAAAATTGGGTTTGTTTTGTGTTAACTTTTCATAAAATTTTTTATTGACCATCAAATATCAACTACAAAAACAAACAAAACGCTTACCTATTTTTGCTATACCTATCTCTTATATGTAGCTTACAGTGTCGTTTGAAATATTTTTTTTTAATATAAAATATATGAGAGCGAGCTAGAGTGTTTATGTTTGGATTAACAGATTTCGTACCCCCTGAAGATTGGGGTCCTGAATATCCTATACCTGGCACCATCAGAAACAATGTACCAATGCCAACACTATATAATGCCGATGGTGAGTGAAATAATTTTATTCTGTTAGTATCTAATTAAACCTTTCAAATAGGTTTGAAATCAAGGCATAAACTCAGCATTATCGAATTGGTTTTGTATAATATGGCTGCGTTGCTGGCGGGAGTTGCGACAGGGTACGATGTGCGGTTATCAAATGTTTCTCCAGTACATCCAAGGCTTCAACCAAACAGGTAATTAAGAAATTGAAATACACTATTTTAAAATGTTGATTTTTTTTGGGGTATCTTATCCCTTATCTGGGCAAGGTGTGTCCGTTGGGCATGTATCGACTCTTTGTTTCATATATTTAAAAAACCATCGAGAATATAAAACTACCCCTCTTGGTAAACTAACTTATTTCTTATTGGTCTATGTTAATTTGATGTTTCAAGATTAGTTCCTACATTTTGAAATAAACAATAAAATATTTTTTTTACTCCCGTGTGTGAAGTTTTGTTTCAAGTATCAATATTTGGATGTAAAGTGTAATTTCACGCACCGGTACGTGAAGTCCCATGTATTTTTTATGGGATTTAATTCACGTACACCTTCCATAAGAGCCTGTGTATTAAATCGCTTGAAATTTATTAAAATACTTACCAAAAATTTAAAACTTGAAGAAATCAACACAAAGTTAAATCATTTTCAGAAAACGTCATATTTAGCTGAATTTATTCCATGCTAAAAAGGACTATTAATGTCCAGCACAAATATGTTGGAACATATCCGAAAAATGAAGGATACCTACCCAAGAAGTCTTGTGTTTGAAAAGGGAGCACATCTTAAAATTTATAAACGATGCATCTGATGAGATATTTTTATTAACTAAAGTACCTAGATAAATAATAATATCTAACTTAGAATTTAAATTTACACTTATTAACGAATTAATTCATTATTTTATTTGTATACTATTATCTAAAATAACACGCAATTTAACAGAATACTCTGTAATTCACATCAAAATACTTATCGGTTCATGACTCTTTTAACATGTTAACTTAACCTCACAAACTATTTGCTGCATTTACATGTTACGTTTCACATCTAAAAGACATAATCTAATATTTCATCGTACGGATAAATTATGTAATTAAGAAACAACATATTAACAATCGTTACTTATAGTAAATAATTGATTATATTAAGTAAAATTCAACATTACAGAACATTTGAAAAATATGTAGCCTGCATCCTAAAAATTATTTAGAAAAAATGTTTTTCATCAATTATCAGTCTGGCAAGTGTATTAAACAAGTTGTGGGAATTAATAAAATCGGACGAGCTCCAAGTGAAATTGCCAAATTTGTTAAGTTGCTGAATCCTGATAAAAATATACAGGACATTCATTTCGACAGATATCTGCTTCCATTTTAGTTGAGCCTGGAGCAGATTTATTGACCCTCAAGCAACACAGGGGTTAGAAATCATCCACTGTAACCAAAGGATATATTGAGAACTCTATAAACAAAAAAAAAAAACGATATCGCTAATAAAATTTTAAAAAGAGGCTCTACCGTTTAATCTACATCTAATATTACAAATCAAAGTGAAAAGTAAATCATCACGTATAAGACTCGAAAATTTGTATGATAATTATTATAATAAAGCAAATTGACTTGTCATATTTATATAATAAACATTTTCATTTTAAAGTCGTAGAAAAAGTATAGTGTGCAACACATGCTTGAAATCTTTTATTCACTCGTGCATAAAATTAAGCTTCACGCACTTGTTGCACAATATACTATTGTAACACAGATGGGCAAGAGTTAGACACTATTGTATTGCACATGTATCTCCTTAGTTTATCATTATAAGCATAGGCGTTCTATCTGCAGTGAACGTTAATTTCTGGTTGTGAGTGCATGTATTAGATCCACAAATTTTTATTTATAAACAATATTCACAATATAAGACTCAATGTGAACAAAAGGGCGCTAACTGAAAAAGAATTAGAAGACATTATTATTCAATTACCTGATAAATTTACTGACTCAGGATCGGATTCTAAACGTGATCATGAATTGGAGGCTAGCGAAATTGAAGATATTCAGGATGAACCAGAACCCGATAGTGATGAAAATTCAGGAATTAGTGATAATGCCATTACTGATAGTCACAAACAACATAAAGTATTTGCTTCTAAAGATGGTACTCTATGGTCATCAATTCCTTATTGTAAAGGATGAACTCCAGCTTGTAATATCATAAGATCTTCATTACAGAAAGTAAACTATACAAATTATGACGTTTTGTGGGATAAGGTATATGACCCCTTGACATTTTGTACTACTATGGGTGAAAAGGTTTTAAATTAATGCTGCGATTTATAAGGTTTGACGATAAATAATGTGTTCGGAACGCCGTAAAAAGAAACTAGCTACAATTAAGGACATCTTTGTCAAATTAAATGATAATTTCACCAAATATTACCTACCTTGTACCATTCCGAGGCAGATGCCCTTTCAAACAATACATGCCATCTAAACCTGATAAATACGGTATGAAAATCTGGTGGGCATGTGATTCTTTTATTACTCACTCAAAAGACTTCCATATAATATTTACATATGTATGGAAGTAATAAAATGCAACTAGTGTTATATTATTGTCACAGGTAGGGAAGGCAATAAATAAATAAAGGCAATGCAGGCTTGGGTTCTAACGTAGTTCAGTATCTTACTGAACCTTATGTGAGATGTAATAGAAATATTACTTTTGATAATCATTTCACCTATTTGAAGTTAGTAAAAACATATTAGCAAATGGTGCCACTTCGGTGGGGACAGTCAGAAAAAAATTTATACCATAAGAATTCCAAATAAATAAAGATCCTAAAGAAGTCATCTGTGTTTGAATTTACTAAGAATATCACTTTGGTTTCCTATGTACCAAAACCAGGTAGAGTTGTTATCTTGTTGTCTACAATGCATAATTAACCTGATCTAGATGGTAAAATAGGCAAACCCGAAATCATACTAAAATGTGATAGAGTGTGGCGTTGACACGCTATATTAGCTAGTACATGCCTACATGTGTAAAGAGTGGCCATTTGCATTCTTTATGAACATGATAAATGTGGCAGTAGTCACTGCTCACGTAGTATGGCGTAATTTATATCCTGATTGGAATAAAAACAAACACGAAATCAGACGGCTTCTTCTTATTTCAGTGGCGGAAGATCTTATACGGCACCCCAAAAAGAGATAATGCCACCAGTGTCCCAGGAAAAAATCAACATGTAATGTTTGCAAAAACAATTGTAGGTATGCAATGAACACTGCAACATAAACAGAACTTGCAACAACTGTTTGAATAAAATAATAATTGTTTGTTAATTTATTTTTTAACATGTTGTTTTATTGACTACATATGTGCTTACCATTAACAAAATTGCCCCATTACCTCTAAAAATGTATTAAATACCTTGCCGGTTTGTGTAAGTAAAGTGTCTTGCCCAGATAAGGGTTAAAAGTGGGTTAGTATACCAATTTTCACGAGTCAGAGCAGTTGCGTCATAACTAACTTTGTTTCATTACCACCTTTAGAACACGCCTATTGTACACGAGAGGATGTAGATAGAACTGATTTAGGTTGGCAATTCTATCCGGTGTTGTCAAGCATTTCTGATATTAACCATTTGACATAACACGTATTTTATTATAACAAATATTTATTATTGTGATAGAATAAACATAACCCCTGAAGCTGAGATTTGACAGTTGTCAAACTGTTAGTTTTCACAATCTGACAACATCGGCGTGCTCTGACAGTATTAATATTAGTGACTCAACTACTCCGACTCGTGAAAATTACTATAACTACCTATGTAGGAGGAAATGGAAATTCAGTTCCGCGATTTTTGTCATTGAAAAATTTTACATATAATTTATTTATCTTGATTTAAGTTTCTAAGATTAGGTGGAAGTAAGTATCTTTTATAGAATGGCTTTCTGCGAGTTGGGTTTAACCAGCACTCAAACATTTTTAAAAATTACATTCCACGCATGATCAACTAGTACTTTCTTCACTTTGTTACTTCGTTCATGAGTTAATCCAATAGTATCCCCTCTCCTTTTAGAGCATGAGTTGGTCTCAAGATGGACCAGAAATAAATTGTATGGTTTGCGATGTCTATGTTATTTTTGGGATCAGTAATGTCCAAAATTTTTATTTGTATATCAATATCGTTGATCAAAATTCACTACGTTTGTCCAGTGAATCACTTGTTTATACCTACCTGAATATAATTTTTTACCATTTTCATACATCAATTATAATCCCACCTTTTCACGTTTAGGACTCCCCGATTCTAAAAGCAAAGGTCTAAAATTGCAATCCCTCATTTTTTTTAAATTTATTTTCGAATAAATGGACTAATTGAAGTTTGGCCAGGATCAATATTTTAAAACATGGAGTGATCCCATTGATTTGGGGGTGTTTCGGCCACCTCTTGAATGGGCTCTGCATAAGTCGATTCTTATTGTTTGGTGTGTTTACAATTATTTTCGAATAAGTGAGCCATTGAGTTCACGTTTGGACAACATTTTGGGGCAAGAAATCACCTCACTAATATATATGGATCAGTTAGAGCAATGGTAATGATTGAATAAGTGTCAACTAACAATCAAAGGATGTGGATTATTGTACGACAATAACGCCAACGATAATAATTAAAACAAACAAACACAACTTTAATATAAAATCTAATACCTAAAAGCTACTTCAATTTAGTTACACATCAGATAAATTTTAAATTACACACGTGAAACGTATGGAAAGGATTTTTTTAATAATCTATAGCTAACAAGGGTCGTTTTATCTTACCCGTTAACCCTCCTATTGTGTTAACATTTTGGTTTCACTTATTGTGTTCGGGCCATTATGACCCGGGAGCCTATAATATACATGAACTTTACGTAGGTATTTTGAGCAATTACAACATACCATATTAGTTTTATTATCATTTTATGAGGGACAAAAATTACATCTTTTACGCTTGGTTGTGGTTGATTGTTCCCTTACTTCGGCATTACTGGTAGAAGAACGTGACTTTATAACGATTTCAGCTGCAGGAATACTTCGAGGGAGACTTGCAATAATGGAGTGATCAAGGAATTACCCAGTTGTTCAAGAAATAATTGCCATTTTGTAGGTTTTCCAGCATTCAAGGTTGGAGTTACTTCGCACCACAGAACATAATAACGTCCATGATATTGTAAAAGATAGTCATTGGTCATCTTTTAGTTTTCCGTCTGCATGTGTATGTTATTATTAACTTGTCTAACGTGTCTACAACACCTTTAGTTTTGTTGTAATCTAAAATCATAAGCGGTTTTTTATGATCTTAGTTACACACTCCGTTATCGTGGTGCATGGTGCTCATAAGCGTAACATTTTTATTCCGTTTCGGAATATTGGAAACTATCAACGTATCCTTGGTAAAGTAAAACTTTGAAGAAAGGACTTTCCTGTTGCAGACCAATGCGGCTGGAAATTCAGGTTTATTTCTGCGAATAGTGCCAAGCATGGTTATTTTTCTTTTCAATAGCATCTGCCCCAGACCGTACGAGGTAAAAAAATTATCACACGTTACGTTGTGACCTTTTAGACCATAAGTAACATTTAGCACAACTCTTTTATCTTGACCTCTCTCTGAAGGTTCACCTTCTTTTTTCCCGAGGTAAACTTGCATGTTATATGCATAAGCAGTTACAGAATCGCATAAAGTCCAAATCTTGCCTCCGTATTTAGCAGGTTTATTCGCGATGTACTGTCTAAAAGGAGAACGGCCTCTAAAATGTACCAGTTGCTCATCTACTGTTACATTTTCGTGAACATTATAGAGCTCAGGTCGAATTGAAATCCATTCATCCCACAAGTCCCGTATGGGAGCTAATTTATCAGTTTGGCGTCGTTGTGGTCAAGTTTTTTTTTATCGTCAAACAGAGTGCAATTACATGAAATTGTTGTAGGGACATCGTTGGTCTGAATATTGGACGACCTACATTTCCATCCCACAGGCTGGCTGTTGCCTCTCCATGAGATTTATACACTCCAGCTAAATGTGACATTTTCAAAATTAGCTTTACAATTTTGGGTGTAAAATATAAGTACGCGGATTTTATATCAATTAATCGCGATGTAGCATACCTTGTTGGCCCAGGAATCAACAAAATAATATTTGCTGCTTATAACGTTCCCGATTGATGTCTTGTCATTCCATACTATATTGCCATCTTTTGAAGTTACGTGATTATCCGTATCAGCTTCATCTGAAATCGTAGCTTCCACTTAATCATCCGACTCGAAATTATATATCTCGGTTTCGCACAAATGATCTTCTTCTTCAGAAGCATTTGAATCACTATCAGAAACGCACAAAAGTTTCTCAAGTTCACTATCCGTAAGCACTCTCTCGCTATACATTTTCAATAATAAATTTAAATTGTTAGGTATTTCTTATTAGAATATAGCATCAAGTTGGATATTTACTACGAAACTAACACACAGATGCTCACTGGCTGCATTTATACGCGGAGTCATACACAAGTCTCAACAGGAATAAACTTGTTATTTATATTTATGAAACTAATAAAATACATTCGTCTATTATAATAATCTGCTTCTCGTTCTTCTAATTTGAACCACACAAATCACCGGGTCATATAGACCCAAACACAGTGATTGTAACAATTGCATTAAAAAAAACTATTTATAATTTTCCAATATCAATCTAGGTACACCGTTATTAGAGTAATGAAATAAAAGTCATGCAGTCGCAATGAGATATTTAAATAAATTAACAAATTATGCATATTCGAAGAACCCTATTGGGTCATATTGACCCCAACACAATAGGAGGGTTAAAAAGAACTCTACACTATTTTTGGGCACAACCTTTAAAACTGTAAAAAAATTATTCACACATCTGTATCCGAAATGGTTGATTCCGATTTCAAAATTTCCTCTTCCGTAAGTTGTCTGAAATGGCACGCGCTTCATTTGTTTACAACTAGGTAAGCATTGTGTTGCTAAATCGACCTACATATTAACTGCAAAAGCTGAACCGATCTCCTTTGTATCGATTCTGACGACGTAAAGCCGTAGCCAGTAGGAGAGCTTGAAATTCGCGGAAACTTTCTATAGCGTCTGGTTCTGTGAACAGATCTTTCACTATACCCAACCATTATGTACGCTAATAAACTAATAAATTTAAAAATTATTATTTAACGTCAAACAAGAATATCAAAATTCCATAAGAACATTGTATGGTTCATGGAAAACGTCAAGTCTGTTGTCAAACGAAAGCACAAAAGTTCACTTTCTGTTTTTATGTAGTCCATAATCTCACACATATCTAGCATCGCAAATTGGAGTTAATTATAGTCTTGACTAGAATTTTGAAATTAATCGTATTGTTTTTTATTAGTTTGCTCCTAAAATATCAACTAAGAGTAACTATTGACGTTTTCAGAGCTACAATTTTGTGTTGTAAAGAATGTGCATGTGTAATGCACACACATAAGAAAAGGTTTCGAAAGAATTGCTACTCAGTATTTTTGTCGTCTATTATAACGTAAAAGAGAATTTTAAGAAAAAGCGGTACAAAATGACGCTAACAATCAAACTAATCAAAATCAAAACTAATTTGTTGAACACCCATTATGTTTTATGTAGATTGGATTTTCATGCCAGTATCCATTCTTAACACCATTCATTGATCAAGGTTTAACAAAGAATCTGTTCTACCATTGTTTATGTTTCATTTAATTGAACGGCACAAATCTTCTGCCTACTGAACTCTATCAAGAAACTCGATGCGATTAAGGCTATCTTACTATTACGGGTATATAATATCAGCAGTATCCGTATACGCAATTAACGGCAACTTGCGAGCATGGTCAGTGGTGTAGGTGTTGGATTCTTCTCGAAATTATTTACATATGGTCAGGCCCCCTCCCGCGAGGCTCATAGCCGCCCGTGTGCAAAACCATTTGTTGCGCCCCCATTAGTTCAAAGGTCAATAGGGAAATGATAAACTAATATGTGATTTTA